>JALIZH010009743.1:0-48435 GCA_030522465.1 Rhipicephalus appendiculatus | reverse complement strand
CCGCTTCAACACCAAACGAAATAAAGAAAATGTTGTGGTTGCGTATCATGTTTTTGCATGTGTTAAAACAGTTTTACTTTTCTGTACGTTACGTTATTACGCTTTATTTTGATGGAATGTGGTTCAAGAATGATGTTCTGTAAGTCTTGGCAATTCCACCGTTTTCCCCATATGGCCATTCAACAGCCTGTGCTCTTTGGTGAGGAGAATTGCCTTTTTAGCCAACCAGAATTATTGAAACTTATGACCACAATTTAGCAGCGCACAGTAGTCATTTAGTGAACCTAATTTCTGTCAATATATAATCATCCCAATGTGAACAGCCTGAAGGAAGCTGCATTAGTTGTACTCACTAATAAACACGTAATTTAATTTTAAATGCTACCTACAGTGGATGCATGATTAATGGGCATACCGTCATGTATGTGCAGTCGTATTTAGCTTTTCTGCAATAAATAAAATATTCATATGGTGTATACTGCATTGCACTCCCTTTAAGAAACACATCGCATGAATATCATAGTGTATCTAAAGAAATACAGATGTGCCCATGTGGATGCACTCATGCATACGTTTGGCCAGCTGCAAGAACAGTATTCACCGATAGCAGTCCGTGACATTACGCACACAGAGAATTTAACTTCGTACTACACGGGGTCGACACATAGAGCTTAAGCGCGGGTGTCCTTGCCGAAGAGTTGTACATTTGCGTTGGTGCATGAGCAAGCTAAAAGGGTGAAGTAAGGTTCAGATCTTTGGTTCAGATCAAAGGTTCGAAAAGTTCTACCACAAGACGCGTTTTGTTGCCTTCTTTCTGCATCATGCCCTTTTACATTTTTCGCTGTGTGGAGTCGGGTGCCACTAAGTACTCTGGCCATGCTCTGTCTTTATACCCACGCAGTACTAAGAGAATTTCAGCATGATGGGAGGATAATGTATTGTACGCTATTTCTTGTGATACTTTTGGTCATTATTTCTTCTGTCTCTATTTTAGGCTACCGGGCACAGATGAGAAGGAACACCCTGGCCCCATTTCTGTTGAAGGAACCAAAATCGCCTGAGCAGCTCAAGATGGATCGTGCAACCAAGAGTGAAGAGCTGTAATTTTGTAATGTGCAAGTGGTCACATTAAGTTAATCTAACACCAATTACATTACCTTGTCAAATTCTGTGATTTTGTAACACAAAAGTTTTGTATACAGTTATAGAGAGTGAGCTGTAAAGAAGCATTGGGCAAGTTTGTGATGAAGCATTTCGGTAGTGTTTACAGCGTGTTTTCTACAAAGAGCACCACACATTTTTCCTACCTGTGTTTTTTTTTTCAGTTGTGTGTGTGCACTGTTAACAATGTCAATATTCTTTCTAACTTCTGGTGGCTCTAAAGTAAATTTCTATGCTTCCAAATAGTTTATTCGTTACATACTATGTATGTGGGGAAGCCAAGAGGTACACTTATTCTAATGATAGAAAACTGAAACAATTATTTTTTCTACATAACTTCCCTGCACTTGAACGCACTCCATCAATGTATTCCATCAAAAAAAGTGTTTTGCTTGCACCTGTAGCCATTTTTACACAGCATCAATGACTTCTGCATCAATAGCGAATCTTTCTTTAATGGTTAAAGCGTATAAAAATGGCTTGGAGCCAGGTTTCGACTGCATAGCGGGTGTTCCAGCAATTCGAATCCAAACTTGTACTCCTTTATTGCTTGCTCCGGCCATTTGGCAGAAAGTGGCCGAGCATAACCTTGCAGCAGGATGTCACCTTTTCGCAATTTACCACAACGTTTGGATCTGATTGCAGGTGTCAGTTTCTTTTCAACACATCATAACAGTTGGCAATATTCACAGTTTCGCTTCTTGGGGGGGGAAATGAGCGGCTACCACACCTTCCATGTTTCATGGATAGTGTTAGCTAAACCTTACCAGCTGATGGCTGACGTTCAAGTTCTTTAATTTCCGGGGATGATGAGTTCTAAACCATGCCTGCAGCCTTAATTTACGGTTCATGATGATGTGCCCAAGTTTGATATATTAACCATTTGCTGTAAAAAATCTCATCTTCCCATGTCGATAACGGGTCAAATGTTTACGAGAGAAGTGTTCAAACTTTGTACCTTATACTGTGCTTATGAGTTATTTGGGACCCACCGTGCACAGTCTTCCGGAAAATTTGGCCTGTCTTTTCAGATGGAATGCGCTGATTCAAAACTAATAATGTAAAGTATTGGCGACTTCATCCACTGTGATTCGTATGTCTTCAATCACCATACCCTCCACCGCCAATGGCCTACTTTTTCTTTCCACGTCACATAAATAAGTTTTTCCCTGTCCTGAAATGTGCTTCTTTTCTGCCATTTGGTGTATAAGTCAAGGCAAGTGCAATTGAAGAAGACTCGTTTTTGTCTGTACCACAATAATTGCAGGCACAGTTTCAGCATATCGAAAGCGAATGATTACTGTTACAAACCTTGCTTTCCTTGCTGTGACTTCCCGCTATAAAATTTTCTCCACAAGACCAGGAGCAGCTATGATTACCCATGGGATTGTCTGGACATCGAAGTATCACAATATTGTTAGATCTTACGTGTAACAGTTATGCTATTGTCAGTCTAGTCCCAGATTTATGTGTGTGGACCTCACTGCGGTTATGCCTTGTAAAAGGATGCTGAACGTGCATCACAAATCTCAAGTGTTCAATAAAAGTGGATTTCAATTTCTACCAAAGGATAACTGTGTGAATGCCTCGCTGCACTTGACTCAACACATTCCAACTTTGATACCTTATATACACTCAGTTTTATACTGCAGCACTCTTTACGATATGATGTCATATGTACAAATAAGTGCAGTCGCATCTGCAATTTTCCCAGAGTGGATGGTGAAATATAGTTGCAGTTCTCCCCTAGAAAAACTAGCTATGGGATTTGCTTTATAGTGCTTCAGAAGGAAGGGAGGAAAGGGGGGGGGGCGCTTTATTTATATTTTTGAAAGGGTGTAAGGGTGTTTGTTTGCATTAAACACCCCACTCCGCTTTTGCCATAAGGGTGTAATTTCGATATTACACCCATAAAAATAAATGTAAGTCCGGATGTTACACCCGTGAAAAGGGTGTAATCTTGATTGTTACACCTTTTTCGTGGGGTGTTTGGGTGTGAGTTACAGACACCATAAAACACCTATATGGGTGTAATATTGTTTACAGTGTATATGACTCGCATTAATGGGAATTTGCCCACATATAACAGATACGCTGAATTTTGCTAAATGTGTACTTGGGCTTCACGCATCTAAGTTGGTGTAAGTTCCGGAGTGTTCCCAGTAATTTCGTCAAAGTTCGTTTTGTTTGCGATAGCAATTATATGGACACTGCACGCGCATTCCTGCGTCACCATCATGTTCCGTATGAAGTCCAAATCGATGCCATCGTCCTGCGTGTCGTTCTAGGTGCGAGCAGAAATGACTCAAGCAGAAATGAAACGCGACGGTCGGCTATGTAGGGGCGAAGGAGTATGAAAGGGCAGCGATGGAGGGGCTGCGTCACTCGAAGAGCAGCTGGAGACCAGGATAGAAAGGGCACGGTTGCGCACGCTATCTCCACAGACATGAGTAGACGGCTAATACCCTTGAGCATGCTCTGCACACACCGCTTGCTTCGATTCGAGGCGACGAACATCGCGAAAACCCTTTCGCTCCCTGCAGCGGTGGCATTCTCTTCTGCCCGTGTTTTGCAGATATATGCGCTATCAAATCCTCAAGCGGTTAGCTGCTGGCCTTACTTCGATAACGTTGGAATTTGTTGGTTTCGCATTCACTGCGTCGCCCTCGCGGCAGAAGTGTGACTTTTTGTGCCATAAATGCTTTTGACAGAGTGGATCACCATATTACAAGCATTCGTTTAATGCTTAATTCACTCATAATACTTGTGAATGCATACATACGTGTTATTTCATAGGCAAGTAACTCTATGTACACCTTGTGCTTTAACGTCACACCACTCATTACCTACGGCTAATTTTCACAAAATACCTACATCAGACAAACTCGCTAAACTGAAGACGTTCCGTCGTTCGGTTTTCACGGAAATCGTGAGCGCGAACGAATGTTAAAATAATGCTCACCTACAAAAAGGAGCCTTTCCCAACAGTATTGGCCCGCAAAAAGGCACCGAGTACTGCGTAGCACGAGAAAGTTTTTCAGTTCCCAAATACTCGGCCATCAGTACACTCTGCATGGTAATGGCGCAGCCAAGGAAGAGTGCGAAACCTAGACACGCCGTCAGTAGCGCCCAATAGTACTCGCAGAACGGCAGTGACACTGCGCACAAGCCCATGAAAAATAATTCAGAATCATCAACGTGGGCAGCTGGAGGAGCTTACTGTCAGCCAAAATGGCAGCACAAGCCTACCCACCAAATCCGGGATGTATGTATACGTGATGAAAGAGACAGCATCTTCGAGCGACACCGCCTTGTCCATGGTGAAGTCCAGGGTCGTGGAAACAAATATGTCGTAATTGTAGGAGAATACCAGCCACGTGGTTGGGCCGCGGCGTCGGATCACGGCTACGTCGAAATGTTGTGGTGCTTCGATGCTGCGTCGTCAGGTTTTCTTCGGTCCGCGAGGTTTCGTCGACAGGGCTTCGTCTGCTTCGCGTCGTGTTGCGCAGGTCTCGTCGCGTTGTCGTCGTCGGCGGCCGCGGAGGATCTTCGGCATTTCGTCGAACAGCAACCGCACCTCCATCGGTTGCTGCCCTTAGTTTCCCGGGTACGGGCTAGGTGACCGGCCCCGGTTTGGGCCAGTGTACTGCCGGCGGTGCGGTGACACGTAGCGGCCGGGCGACGGTGAGCGGGAAGGTCGTAGGGCCGTCCACTGAGCTCCTGCGAGGTAGTCGGCGATGTCTTGCGGTCGTTCACCCCGCTGTGGACGAGGCACGTCGACGGCGAAACCGCGTAGGCCCATCTGTCGGTACTGGCAACGGCGGTAGGTGTGGCCGGCCTCGCCGCAGTGGTAGCAGAGGGGACGGTGGTCATGGGCACGCCAAACATCAGTCTTCCTCGGAGCGTTGCGCTGGCCGGCAGGAGGGCGGTACGGCGTTGGTGGCGGTATCTGGCGGCGGAACTGCGGTGGTGCGAAGTCTTCACGTGGGCGCGGCGGGGGAGCGTTACGACGCGCTGCGGCAGCGTAGCTCATCGCTTGTGGCTCACTCTGCGCTCGTTCAGGTGTTCCAAGAACTTGCCGGATTTCCTGGCGCACGACATCCGTGATCGGCACCACCTGAGGC
Source organism: Rhipicephalus appendiculatus (assembly GCA_030522465.1). Lineage (NCBI taxonomy): Eukaryota > Metazoa > Arthropoda > Arachnida > Ixodida > Ixodidae > Rhipicephalus > Rhipicephalus appendiculatus. The sequence continues at coordinate 43,150 of JALIZH010009743.1, read as the reverse complement.
TGCGAAGTTGGCAAGAATTTTCGCGGCTCCTCCCGAACGATTGCTCTGATGGTGTCGCGCAGGTCGTCGGGATGGAGCGCTTGAACGTCCCCGTAGGTCGTCGAGGGAATGCGGCGGTTGGCTAGTACGCATCTCCAGCGCCTTCTCGATCGTCGTGGCCTCCGAGACAAATTCCGTGACCGTCTTCGGTGGGTTGCGTACAAGGCCGGCAAACAGGTCTTGCTTAACCCCCCCGCATCAAGAAGCGAACCTTCTTTTCCTCGGACATGGCGGGGTCAGCGTGGCGGAAGAGGCGGGTCATTTCCTCCGCAAAACTGGTGACGCTTTCATTCGGAAGTTGCACCCGTGTTTCCAGCAAGGTTGCAGCCCTTTCCTTTCGGACGACACTCGTGAACGTTTCTAGAAAAGTGCCGCGAAAGGTGTCCCAGGTTCGAAGAGTGGACTCCCGATTCTCGAACCAGGTCCTAGCTGCGTCGTCCAGGTAAAAGTACACGTAGCGCAGCTTGTCGTCGGCGTCCCAATTGTTGAATGTGGAGACCCTTTCGAATGTCTCAAGCCACGTTTCGGGGTCTTCACTTGGAGATCCGTGAAACGTCGGCGGCTCTCTGGGTGGCTGCATCACGATTGCCGCGGGGGGCACTGCGGCCGTCATCGTGCTTGTTGTCTTCGTCGCCGTGGCCCGGATCTTGTCGGGTAGGGGTCCGTATTCTGCTGGGAGACCTTGCTGCCGGCGGCTGGCTCGCTGCTCAGTGTTTACGTCGGTGTCCCCTTGGCGGTGTGGGCTTTGCTCACGGCTGGAGGGGGGCGTTCGGTACATGGACCGGGAATCACCTCCACCAGATGTCACGTGGTCGTGACGTCGACGAAGGCAGCAGGCGACGTGTCCAAGGTGAAACTGTTTATCAGGCCGAACTTGTGGCCGGTAAACGGAAAGTAAGATTACAGCAATACACGCTGGCACTGATAGCGGCGAACAGAGCGTCGGCCGTCGATCAACTGACGAGCGGTGAAGCGCGCCGGCATTTATAAGCGTGGCATCGAATATTCCAGCCTTATCGCTGGTTGTCGCGCAAGCTCTGGAATAAGCTCGAGTGTTCGCGCTTCGCGCGCAATCTTAACAAAATGATCTATAACAATCGCGAAGCTTCTAGAACAAAGAGGCGCGGTTTGCAATGAGCGTTGCTCACAGTCTTTGTGGGCGAAAACCGGATACAGCAACTGTGAAAATTAGAAACGCGCGTGGCAGTATTAATTGCAGGCACAGGAAGCGCAATGGTTGCAGCTCTGCGGCGACCACTCGCTCAGCAGGAAGTTACTTCAAATCTTCTGTAATTCACACATTTCGCCGCAGTAGTTGTTGAGATGAGCTGTGCTGGAGAAAACACTTATTGTGTTGTGACAGTAACTATGACACCACCAGTAGTCGATTCAGCATGGCCGACAGGAGCGCTCCACGTTTTGTATTGCGATAGCAAACATATGGACACGCTCGGCAGGCTTTTGACGTCACCGTCACGTTCCGTATGAATCCCAATCGATAACATCGCCGCGCGAATCGTACGCTCTGCGCTCGAGCGTGGCTGAAGCACAGATGAAACGATCCGGCCATCGTTGCACGAAGGGCACATGCTATAAAAACTCCCGCGTGCGAGGCCTGTTGTCAATGGCTCCGGAAGCAGAGAGTAAACGTCCCGCCTGTCTTTCGTCGAGCGAAGGAGCATGAAGGCGTGCCGAAGTTGGAGGAGGTGGCAGGGGGGGCTGCGTCGTCTGAGCAGGACCTGCGAAATCGATCATGGTCGCGGTCACGAGAGCTGCCACGCGCTATCTCGACAGACATCACTAGACGGCTCGTATACCCTTGTGCTTGCCGTGCCCGCACCACTTATATAGCGTTGAGACGACAGACAGCACGAATACCGCTTCACTCCTTGGCGCGGCTGTATTCCCTTACACACGTGTGTGGTAGTTTACGCGAGACCGGACTTAAAAAAAAGTAGCTGCTAGGCTTTTTCTTATAAAATTACTATTCGTTGCTGTGGCATTCATTGCTTCGCACTTGCGACAAAATTGTGATATTTTTCTATCTTCCAGGCGCCATGCTGCAGGCACTTTCTCGGTTGTTATTAAATGTGGCATACGAAAACTCTTTTAAATCGAAAGTGTTTTATGCCCGGGACCACCAAGACTTCAGTGACGTATTTCCCTCACGGAAATGACGTCTAAAAAATGTGCACGACCAGGGGGGCGAAGAAAGTTCCGTTAACGGCAGTCGAACCCATGCTCCGCAACAGCCGGAGCCGGGCACGCTATCCACTGCACCGCGGTCACATACACTGCAAGTTAATCGAACGAGCCTTTTATATCTAATACTCTTTCAGAGAGCGCTTATGGTCGGGGGGGCGGGGGGTGGTAATGCATCGAGACCGTGACCTCCACGATTAGCTCCTTCATCGCATATTTGCTACGCGTCAGTACCATTCGGTGCGTTTTCAACATGAAAATTGCAATTTCTCGATGCCTTCACATACCGCCAGGTGGCGACCTTAGCCCAAGCGTCCGTCTCACTCATACCATCCATCCGTACCGAGAATTGCTATGCGACGCGTGCCTGCCAAGCTTGGCTGTAACGCCGCATCGCCGCTTACGCTCGTCCCGAGGAAAGTCCCGGCCGGCCACCAGGGGCGATACGACGCGCGTTGCGTTTCCCTCCAGTCGGACTGTGGCGCTCCATAACTAACGTGCCGCGAGTAGGCGACCTTGGTCCAAGTTCTGCGGACAAACAGCGACGCTCTGCTGGCTGTCACACCGCTTTCTCTGATTCCGCTCTCACCGTTAGCCGCTACAGCTACTACAAAGGTTTGTTTAATTGATCATGGACGTTTGTATTCGCGATGGAGATGTACCACCAGCGTCAACGACGGCGCATCGAAGTTAAATGATGATATAGCTGTCAAACACTGTGATGCAATTTACCAGGTTTTTGGGCCAGGACCGCTAGTCAAGGAATAATCGAGCCACGAGTGCACACCCACACACACACAAATATATTTACAAACACAGGTGCAAATGATAGCATAGTACGACACAAAAAAATTACACCTTCTCCCGCTAAAGGGAACCATGTGTAGATGCGAAGCAGCGGGCGCTAACGCTTACACTGGCGGTGGCGTTGACGCTGGCGCTCATCGCGGCGTTGCGCAGGAGAGAAATCTGGGGAGGCGCAATCACGAAGTGATGGATCGGTGTTTCGTACTGGAACATGCCAATCGCTGATAATGGGCAATGAGAGACAGAAGACTCCGATTGGACACAGAGACCCGCAGTCCGCTTTTAGTTAACGCGCACGCTGCGAACTTTTATCGTTCGACAACGCACAGGAGAAAATCTCCCACTGGCACAACCTTGCAGGTCAAGATCCAGTGCCTATATATACGGGGTGGCCAGTAAACGGTTGTGCAGCGCGAGCAGTCGGTTTTAAATGCGAAGCATTTCTTAGCGAACTTCGGCGACTTTGAGCGTATCTATCTATCTATCTAGCCGCCTACGATTTTATGCTCTCCTGGCCGTATCGTTAATAGGAGTTATACCAAAATTGGTACGGCATAACATGACTGTATGACAAACATGATTGACTGGTCATATCATGAAAATCATGAACAACTTGTCATGAAAAGTATTATTTCCACGCCATAACCGTAGTGCTCCTGTGGCCGTTTTCTTAACTTGATATATTCAAAAATTGGTCCGAGAAGACATTTTTGCACGACCAACATAACTGACAGGTGGTAATATTAAAATGATGATGTTCATGTCATGTACAACATGATTTACATGCCACGCTCATGGTGCGCGTATGGCCGTTTCGCTAGCTTGATATACATCTAATTTGGTATTGCGTGACTTGACTATATGACGAACCTAAGTAACAAGTGGTAATATGGAAATCATGATATGTCATGTGCAACATGACTTGCATGCCACGCTCATGGAAATCATGACATGTCATGCGCAACATGACTTGCATGCCACGCTCATGGCACGTTCGTGGACGTTTCGCTAGCTTGATATACACGAAGTCTTGCAATGCGTGACGTGACTCTATGGGGAACATAAATGCCAAGTGGTAATATGGAAATCATGACATGTCATGTCCAACATGATTTGCACGCCACGCTCATGGCACGCTTGCGGCCGTTTCGCTAGCTTGATATACACCAAATGTGGTATTGGACTGTATGACGAGAATAAGCGACAAGTGGTAAAAATTGAAGGACACTTTGTACATTCCAAAGTGTGTTCGGCGAAAGCGTGTGGCCATTCCACTGATTATGCCATGTCTTTTTTTTCTTTTACACTCTCAGTGGGATAAGACACAGACCAAATGGGTGCGTGTTTTCTTCTTTAATTTTTTACCGCGAATCGCAGCGAGACGCGAGACTCATCTTCATCCGTTCGCATGCGTTAGTATTTTCTCGCGCTTTGCGCATCGTGCAAACGCCATCCGCGTTCCAGCTCTTAAATTGACGGACCCTTTGTAAATTGCAAAGTGTATTCCGTGAACGCCTGGGTCTATTGAGACGGCGTCGGTCAGAATGATTGCAAACTCTGGGCACAGCGACGCTACGCAAGCAAAGCGGGAGCGCTATAGAGTCCGATGCAACCGGCGTCCGTCTGCGCATCCCGGCGGCCACCTGGCTCCGTGCCAGAGCTCGGATGGACAGATGGACGGACGGACGGACATGGATGGATAGACGGACGGACGGACGGACGGACAGACGGATGGATGGACGGACGGACGAACAGACAGACACACGGACGGACGGACGGACGGACACCGGACGGAGGTCGGACGGACACCGGACGGGCACCGGACGGACGTGAGCATGAGACATTAAAGGCTTTCGCCTTAAAGATTACACCATCTCCCGCTAAAGGGAACCATGTGTAGATGCGAAGCAGCGGGCGCTAACGCTTACACTGGCGGCGGCGTTGACGCTGGCTCTCATCGCAGCGTTGCACAGGAGAGAAACCTGGGGGGACGCAAAGCACGCAGTGATGGACCGGTGTTTCCTACTGGAACATCCCAATCGCTGCTAATGGGCAATGAGAGACAGAAGACTCGGACTGGACACAGAGACCCGCAGTCCGGTTTTAGTTAACGCGCACGCTGCGAATTTTTTATCGTTCGACAACGCACAGGAGAAATCTCCCACCGGCACCACCTTGCAGGTCAAGATCCATTGCCATATATACGTGGTGGCCAGTGAACGGTTGTGCAGCGCGAGCAGTCGGTTTTTTCAACCAAGAAACTCACTAGCAGACGCTGCCTGCGTCGGCGTCGCGAGGCGAGAGAGGGGGGGAGCGTAGGAGAGGGGAAGACGCGCATGCGCAGTGGGGGGTGTGGACGCCGCGGGCAGGGATGCCTAGAGGAGAGAGGGGGGAGCGTAGGAGGGGAGAGAGGGAGGTAACGCGCATGCGCAGTGAGGGTGTGGCCTCCGCGGGGAGGGATAGAGGAGAGAGAGGTGGAGAGGAGGTTTTTTATTTTTATTTTTTTAATGGGTTGGCGCATGCGCAGTGGGGGGTGTGGACGGACGGAGGGACGGACGCCGGACGGACACCGGACGGACGTGAGCATTAGACATTAAGGCTTTCGCCTTAATATGGAAATCATGACGTATCATGCCCAATATGACTTGGATGCCACGCTCATGGCACTTTCGCGTACGTTTCGATCGCTGGATATACACCAAAATAAGTATTGCGCGACATGACTCTATGACGAACATAAATGACAGGTCCTAACCTGTAAATGATGATATCACATTATGGCAAATGCCTTTAATATCTCATGCTGACGTCCGTCCGTCCGCCCGTCCTTCCCTCCGCCGGCCCTGCCCTGGCACGGTGCCAGGTGGCCGCCGGGGCGCGCAAACGGATGCAAAGTGCGTTCGCGGAACACACTTTGGAATTTACAAAGTGTCCGTCAATTTAAGCGCTGGCACGCGGATGGCGTCTGCACAATGCGCAAAGCGCCAGACAACGAACGCATGCGAAACGGAGGCAGATTGGTCTCGCGTATAGTGGAATGTACCCACTACACGTGATGACGATGACGCTGATGACCATGAAGTATAAGCGCGTTCCGGACCACACATTCTCTTTCTGCCTTGGATGAAAACGATCGAGCTTCGCCCACTCAACATGATTCACTTCGTGGACATGGCGTGATATCTTTACACTCTTAGTGGGATGGCACACAAATGGAATATGTGCGTTTTCTTTTTTTTAATTTTTACCGCGAATCTCAGCGAGACGCGTGACCAATCTGCTTCCGTTTCGCATGCGCTCGCTGTCTGGCGCTTTGCGCATCGCGCAGACGCCATCCGCGTCCCAGCGCTTAAAGGAGTACTGACACGAACTTTTTCACTTATCGTTTTATTGCGTCAAATGATAGACCAGGTCCTCAAGAGCCTAGAAAATGCACCGGCAAGCGTGAGTGCGCCCTGAAAAATTAATTACAGCATGTTTTTAAAAGCTAGTTTCGGGTCCTACTGTACCCTGACGTCACGGCAATGGGACGAATAGCGCCACCAGGCGGTAGTATGTGAATGCGCACGCTTTGGTGACGTATCCTCGTGCGCGCGTTGGTCCATCGTTTGCTTCGTCTGCTGCGCGCCGTACATGCGGCAAATGTCGCGCCGTCAACGATGGACGAATATTTGTCAACAGACTCCGAAGGCAGCAACAACTTCGGCAGAGAGGAAGATGCCGAGCTTGCCGACCCCGCGAATCATTTCGCATTCGACCCGCTTGCAAGTACGTCAGAAGACGAGTCGTCTGAGAGCGATAGCGCCGTGCAGACGGCTTGCGCATCGGGAATGTTGAATGGTAAAAATTCACTGTTTTTTGCTTGATCTTGCGCGGGCATCTTCCGGATGTTCTACGGAAGTCAATAGCGTTCGTGTGGATTTCGTAATGCTATTACTTGCTTGAAATTATTGGTACTCGGCGCAGATTTGACACCGCATGTGTGCTTTGTCCTGCCGCTTTCCTATGCAGCCGCACTGCGCACGCAGTATGACAACCTCCTGCTGGTCGTAACGCCTGAACATTATATCGATAACGTAATCTGTGTAGGTGCCTCTGTGGGAGTTACCACCCGGTGGAAACAGACGCAGTCGGTGTGCTGTCGGGAAATCGACGAAGTCGCGCTCTAGTGCCGGATAAGGCAGCCTGTGTCACCGCGCACCCGACGTTTCAGCGTGGGTGCTTAGACATTCACGCCCTCGAGATAGCGTACTACCCTTGGTGGATGATCGACCAGGCGTCATTGAGGCACCGGAAATCCACAGGTATTACTGCTGCGGTTGACCAAGTTAGCTGTTGCTGTTGAAGCTGAAGTAGGCCGAATCGCAAGCTGTCCCTGGCATGCAAAGTGCATGCCTTCGGTATACTTCCTGCAAAAGTGTGGTGGTCGCAAGTACGACGGGTCATCCACGCACTCAAAACTTGCATAGGTGCATGTTACTTGCTAATATTGCTATGTCCATATTCCATATCGCATGTCCAACTAAATAAAGGGAAATGAAAAAATACTTGTATAAGTGGCGTTGGACACCTCCGGTCGTCATGCAGCGCAAATTATGCACGAACTCGAAATCACAGTATGTGAAATAAAATCTGCAAGCTTAGAATAGCTGCTGCTTACATTGTTAGATAGTTCTTCACAAATCAGATTACTTGATCTCGCCTTTCACGTTCTTTGTGATTGACTTATGTACTTCATTGTTCGTTTTTTTTCCTCTTAAGTCATAGTTCTCGGTAGTGCCTTTGACCCATTGGGTTGATTAAGTAAACGATAAATAAAATGAAGTGTTTCTGCATATCTGCACTTGCTAAAAAGGAACCTGCATGCTAGTAACAATGACGTTTTATTTCGTACTTTTGTCTGCTCGAAAGGGCCCCTTGTCAGTGGATGGTTCTGGAACATGACTCTGCACACATTTGATTCAGCTGCAGGATATGTCTACCTTTACTCTTGCCACTGCATTTTTGTATCGTATTGCATTCATATTTCAGGCGACATCGTCCCTTTGTAAGATGGGTCTGGCATCGCCTTGGCAAACGAAAGCGAGTGGTCCTGCCCAGCTGCGTCATCTCTGCAGTGCGTCAAAATTTCCCTGCACAAGACTGCTGCGGCTTTAAGTATACGAACGTCATGGAGATGCAGTTCAATAAAAGAAAAAATTTCAACATGATTTATTTCTTTAGGCATAACAGCCTGTGTCACTGACCTTTCTTCTGGTCGTATACAAAACAGATGCTATATGACCAGCACTACAGAAGGAAGTCAACACTTAGGCTAACGCACATGAAATTCAAGAAAGAGGCTGTAGTTGCTAAAGTAAGAATAACAAAACAGAAAGAGCAGCTAAGTCTGCACACATGGCAGTAAATACGTTCTCCAGATTTCTGAGTCTTGACCTCATGGACTAGGTAAGAAGTGAACAGGAACCTGAAAGACGGCGTTAGCCTGACATATGCTTAGCTACACAATGATGAACTAATACATTACCAGAATTGCATGTTCACCATGTCTCAACCCAACAACTGAAGTACACAGTGTAGCTATGCACAAAATCAACACTGATGTCCATAACACGTGTGAAAATAATGAGTCAAAGGCCACGGTTGGTTACGTGACAATAACAAGACAGAAAGTGCTGCTAAGTATGCACACATGGCAGTAAATACGTCCTCGAAATTCCTAAAAGGCAGTCGTCTTGACCTCATGGGCTAGGTAAACAGTAAACAGGAACCTGAAAGACGGCATTAGTCTGACATGCTTAGCTGCACAATGTCCTCCCTGATGAGCTCGTACATTACCAGAATTGCATGTTCACCATGTCTCAACAACTGAAGCACATGGCATAGCTATGCACAAAAACAACACTGATTTCGATAACACGTGTGAAAGTGGTGAGGCAAAGGCCACGGTTGGTAAGGTGACAATAACAAAACAGAAAAAGCTACTTAGTTTGCACACATGGCAGTAAATACGTCCTCCAAATTTCTGAAAGGTAGTCGTCTTGACCTCGTGGACTAGGTAAGATGTGAACAGGAACCTGACAGACTGCATTAGCCTGACATATGCTCAGCTACACAATGATGAACTCGTACATTACCAGAATTTGCCTGTTCACCATATCTCAACCCAACAACTGAAGTACACGGTGCACATATGCACGAAAACAACACTGATTTCGATAACATGTGTGAAAGCAATGAGTTAATCAATGGCCACGGTTGTTAACGTTACAATAACAAAACAGAAAGAGCTGCTAAGTCTGCACACCTGGCAGTAATTACGTTCTCCAAATTTCGGAGTCTTGACCTCATGGACTAGGTAAGAAGTAAACAGGAACCTGAAAGACGGCATTAGTGTGACATGCTTAGCTGCACAATGTCCTCCCTGATGAGCTCGTACATTACCAGAATTGCATGTTCACCATGTCTCAACCCAACAACTGAATCAGAACGGCGAGTTGGGCGAGTTCTCGTCAATAAACCGAAACCGGTGTTTAAAGATACATGTACTATAAAGCACAAAAAGCAGTTCGTGCCTTGTTCAATGGGAGTAGTGTATGCCATTACACTGTTATGTGGTAAGAAATACTTCGGGCAGATGGGGCGGTGCATTAACGTGCGTCTTAGGGAGCACCACACCGCTGTCAAGGAATACCGCTAGCACGAACCTGGCTGCGCATTGTAAAACGTGCCATTGTGAGGCGATGTTTCATGAAACACAGATAGTGTACAGAAGTACTAACCAAATCTTTCGCGAGATTGTGGAAGCATACCACATGCATGTTAACCAGAGCACGTGCGTCAACCAGACGTCGGTTGCTCTGCGTGATAAAGAAGTGAAATTCTTGAACGATGTAATCAGGTGACGCCCTGTCACGACATGAACACTCCACGTGATTAATTTTTTATTTATTTACCGCATGTGTGAAGAACAAAAACCAGTTGTCAGTCAGCGCCTGTGTGTGTACGTTTCTTTTGTGCTCAGTCCGGGTCGCGCTTCCCACAGCAAAATTATGTCCAACAACTGAAGTACACGGTGTAGCTATGCACGAAAACAACGCTGATTTCGATAACACGTGTGAAAGTAATGAGGCAAAGGCATAGGTCAACAATATATGTGGAGCTCACTCAGACTCACCTATGAAATATATTTTGCTCTTGTGGCTCACTCAAACTCAGACTCACCAAAATTTTCCTGAGCCAAACTCACTCGGACTCACACTCACGAAGGCTTTTTTTCAACTGGACTCACTCAAACTCAAGCTCACCAAAACATTACTGACCTGGACTCACTCAGACTCAGACTCACGGCTCGATCTGAATCTGAGTGAGCCCGAGTGAGTCGACTCATCAGTCCATTAGCCTAGAATTCGCTTTTTTGACCATGGTGTCAATGCTCTTTAACACCAATATCTCACGTAATCGGTGCTCTTCTTGGTGCCTTTTGATATAGAACCTTCGAATACGAGTTATGAGTGCTTGCAAACAAGTAAGGTGATTTTTCTTGAAATATATGACAACGTAAGATACATTTATCAAAAACTTCCCTGGAACAGTTGGCGGGGGGGGGGGGGGGGGAGGGGAGGGATGGGAGGTCCAGGCACCTACCTACGTAATTCTTTCCTCTGATCAATAAATATTGAAATGGTGTGTAAACGACACTGCTTTGGAATACGTGTGAGTAGACGTGCGTATAAGCGTGAATCTAGGTAAGGCTGATAGTAATGCTGGAGATGAGCAGGTAGGACCATAGTTCGGCAAAAAAGAAAAGTGGAACTCACTCAGACTCAAGAAATATGTCTTGTGCTTCGGACTCACTCGGACTCACACTCACAAAAATTTACTTCAACCCGACTCACTCGGACTCAAACTCACCAAAATATTACTCACCCAGACTCACTCAGACTCATGTCACGGTCTGAGTTTGAGTGAGTCCGAGTGAGTCGACTCATGAGTGAGTTTGCTGACCTATGGGCAAAGGCCACAGTTGGTAACGTGACAATAACATAACAGAAATAGCTGCTAAGTCTGCACACATGGCAGTAAATACGCTCTCCAAATTTCTGAGTCTTGACCTCATGGACTAGGTAAGAAGTAAACAGGAACCTGAAAGACGGCATCAGCCTGACATATGCTTAGCTGCACAATGATGAACTCGTACATTATCAGAATTGCATGTCCACCATGTCTAAACTCAACAACTGAAGTACACGGCGTAGCTATGCACGAAAACAAAACTGATTTCGATAACACGTGTGAAGATTTCGATAACACTGGTAACCTCCACTGGAGCACGCAACTCAGGATCACCTGCACGCTTTAAGTTGCTGCCGCTGTAGACTCTTTTTCTATATCCTTGAAAGGCATCGTGATGCGCGGTTGTGGCAGTGGGGCACAACGTTGAGATTCTTCGTCGCAGATTCTTCGGCGCAGATTCTTCGTCGACAGTCTGAAGCCGGTCAGCAACTGCATGCTGCGCGTGTACGCGTCCGGAGTGAAGTGGAGTGAACAGAGTAAACAGAGCAGCTTGTTGTCGGCGTTGCTGTCTTGCCGCGGCTTCCCGAGCTCTCGCCACCGGGGCAGCTGGCTGTCTGCGTAGACGTTGAGCCCTCGCATGCCGCGCTCTCGCCACCGGAGTAGCAGCTTGTTCTCGGTGTTGCCGCTTTGTCTTTCGCTGGCGAGAGCGCTATCACGATAGTTTTCATCCATGGCAGACAGAGAATGTGTGGTCTGGAACGCACTTACTCTTGAACGTCATCAGCGTCATCGCCGGACAACAGAGAAGCTTCGTCTCTAAAAGAGAAGGTGGGGTCTGGAACGCGCTTATTCTAAATCGTCATCATCGTCATCATCGTCATCGTGAGCACGGACAATGGACAAGCCTAGACCCTAATGTGCTTCGCCCCTAAAATACCCATATCCATGCTGCTTTCGGCATTGATTGACACGGACCATCTTTAGTAAGCGAAGTAGCAGAAGAAAACTTAATGAACCTATCGTGGACTCGAGAGCTCTTAGTTTCAGACGTGTCCGTCATTGGAACGAAAACGTTCCTGATATGCTTGTCGGAGAAAGATTGAATGATGTGCATGTGAGGTGTATGCGTATCTGCACGTACACCGCATATTTACGTGCATTTAATGCATCTCACTGCGGATGTCAAAGTTGTATACGAATTCGGACTGATCTTCCGAGGTTCGCCGTATGTGCAGTTCCCAAGTCCGTGTTCTTATTCTTCAAAAGCAAGATTTGCACAGGCCTAGTGGCAAAGAAACAGGTGCGGCGAGCTGTAATAGCTAACAGAGCAATATAACAAGAACTGCATGCCTCTGGAGAGCATTTCAAACCGCTTGATTTATTTTTGCCATGAAAGGGATCTTCTTGATCTCTGGCATTTCAGCAGCCTGGATCATGTGCGTGTAAATCACGTTCGATTCTGCCAGAACGTTTATACGCCCGTACTCGACAGTCTCGATGAAGTTTTGAAAGGACTGGAGCAACAGCAGCTACTGAGGCCGCACAAGTTGTTTTATTTCAAAATGTTGTCGGTCAGTGGCAGAGCACTAACTAAAAAGAATGTTTGATCCCCCTGACATATGGGAATCGGTATAACACGAAAGTAAAACGTGTCCTTACCGAAGAAGTTGAACGTTTACTGTACACTGATATCAGAGAGCTTGTACATTCTCTGTTGGTGTTTGTGATATAGGGTAGAAGAACGAAACAGAAACTGCGCGATCCCCGTGGAAGACGAGGAAGAGGGCACGGGATCGAAGGAAAAGCGCGTGCCAGCGTTCGAGGCAGACCGGCGATCGAGGCGGAGCAGCGTTCGAAACAGTTCTCGGCTGGACTCGAGAGCTCTTAGTTTCAGACGTGTCCGTCAGGAACTGTGTGACGTCCTCGAGGCGCTGGCTGTTCCTGGATTCCGGCTGGGTGAGTGGTCCAGGGACCAGGCGATGCGCTGCGGTTTCGGCTACCGTTCGTGACAGCTGGGCAACCGAAGAACGAGTCCTGCTCTCCGGCTGGGCGACTGGCCCAGGGACAAGGCAAGGTGCGGTTGTTCCCGCTGCCGTCCAGAGCAGCTGCGAGTTCCGGGTTGCTGTGGGCCGCTGTTCCGGCCGCCGTTCCACGTGGCTGGCACGACCCCCGTGTGCTGCCGGGACCAACATTGTGGCTACTGAGCTGCCAAGCTACCACTACCGTGTTGCTGCGGCTGCGCAAGACTGCCGTGTCCTGGAGTGGGCCGACTCACGCTGAGGAGCCAGAGGCGCGCCTTCCCGAGCGATCAGCGTCCAACAGGCCCCCCAGATAAACACGGCGAGACACTTCTCATTCAGATGCGGCTTTAGCACAGGACTGTACGCGACAGACTATTAGATGTGAAGCATCTTATGGCGAAGTTCAATCCGGTGGTGGTGGTGGTGGTGGTGTGCGGCGTGACCACCCCTTACTGCGCATGCGCAAAACCTCTCCACGCACCTCCTCTCCTACGCTCCCCCTCTCTCCTCTAAGCATTCCTCCCGCAGCGTTTCCACACCCATTGCGCACACGCATCCCCTCCCCCTCTCCCTCCGCTCCTACGTTTCCCCCCTCTCTCTCCTCTAGGCATCCCTCTCAGCGGCGTCCGCAACCCCACTGCGCATGCGCGTCCCCTCCCCCTCTCTCTCCTGTCCTGCACTCCCCCCTCTCTCCTCTAGGCATCCCTCCCGCGGCGTCTACACCCCCCATTGCGCATGCGCGTCCCCTCCCCCCTCCTCTCCTACGCTCCCCCCTCTCGCCTCGCAACGCCGACGTAGGCAGCGTCTGCTAGAGAGTTTTTGATTGAAAAAAAGCCGGCAGATCCCACGCACTGTGGGAATCGATGTAATGCGAAGCCGCCAGGAAGGAGCAAATCATGCTTTACATAATTTGCACGTAATGTTTTACATGTTAGGACCTGTCATTTATGTTTATGATACAGTCATGTCACTCAGTACCAAATTTGGTGTATCTCAAGCTAACGAAACGGCCGTGAGCACGCCTTGAGCGTGGCATGCAAATCATGTCGCACATGACAAGTCATGATTTCCATATTACCACTTTCATTTATGTTCGCCATACAGTCACGTCACTCAATACCAAGTTTGGTGTATATCAAGCTGACGAAACGGCTGCGAGCGCGCCATGAGCGTGGCATGCAAGTCACGTCGCACATGACAAGTAATGATTTCCATATTACCACTGGTCATTTATGTTCGTCACACAGTCACGTCACTCAATCCCAAGTTTGGTGTATATCAAGCTAACGAAACGGCCGCGAGCGTGCCATGAGCGTGCAATGCAAGTCATGTCGCTCATGACATGTCATGATTTCCATATTGCCACTTGTCATTTATGTTCGCCATACAGTCATGTCACTCAATACCAAATTTGGTGTATCTAGCTAACGAAACGGCCGCGAGCACGCTATGAGCGTGGCATGCAAGTCATGTCGCTCATGACATGTCATGATTTCCATATTGCCACTTGTCATTTATGTTCGTCATACAGTCACATCATTCAATCCCAAATTTGGTGTATATCAAGCTAACGAAACGGCCGCGAGCGCGCCATGAGCGTGGAATGCAAGTCATGTCGCTCATGACATGTCTTGATTTCCATATTGCCACTTGTCATTTATGTTCCTCATACAGTCGTGTCACTCAATACCAAATTTGGTCTACCTCAAGCAAGCGAAACGGCCGCGAGCACGCCATGAGCGTGGCATGCAAGTCATATCGCTCATGAGTCATGACATGTCATGATTTCCGTATCGCCACTTGTCATTTATGTTCGTCATACAGTCATGTCACTCAATACCAAATTTGGTGTATCTCAAGCTAAAGAAACGGCCGCGAGCACGCCATGAGCGTGGCATGCAAGTCATGTCGCTCATGACATGTCATGATTTCCATATTGCCAATTGTCATTTATGTTCGTCATACAGTCATGTCACTCAATACCAAATTTGGTGTATCTCAAGCTAGCGAAACGGCCGCGAACGCAC
Organism: Rhipicephalus appendiculatus; assembly: GCA_030522465.1. Taxonomy (NCBI): domain Eukaryota; kingdom Metazoa; phylum Arthropoda; class Arachnida; order Ixodida; family Ixodidae; genus Rhipicephalus; species Rhipicephalus appendiculatus. The sequence goes on along the minus strand of JALIZH010009743.1, from coordinate 28,038 downwards.
CATGAGCGTGACATGTAAATCAAATCATGTTGTTCATGACATGCACGTCATTATTTGCATATTACCACCTGTCATTTATGTTCGTCATACAGTCGCGTCACTCAATCCCAAATTTGGTGTATATCAAGCTAACGAAACGGCCGCAAACGCGCCATGAGCGTGGCATGTAAATCATACTTTTCATGACAAGTTAGTCATGATTTTCATCATATGACCAGCCATTTATGTTCGTCATACAGTCATGTTATACCATACCTGCTAGATAGATAGATAGCTAGATAGATAGATAGATATGCTCAAAGTCGCCGATGTTCGCTAAGAAATGCTTCGCATTTAAAAGCCAGCAAGGAGCAAATCATGCTGTGCATAAAATTGAAGAGCACTTTGTGCATTCCAAAGTGTGTTCAGCGAAAGCTTGTGGCCATTCGACTGACTATGCCATGCCTTTTTAGGGGCGAAGCTCCTAAGGGTGTGGGTCTGTCCCTCCTCTGTAGTAGTAGTAGTAGTAGTAGTGGTAGTAGTAGTAGTAGTAGTAGTAGTAGTAGTAGTAGTAGTAGTAGTAGTAGTAGTAGTGGTATGTAGATAGCCACAAATTAAAAGTAGAGCGTGAAAGATGCACCAACTCGCCCAGCAACGTATTTTATTAGGTAGATAGCCACGTATAGTGGAATGTACCCACTCCACGTGATAGAGATGACGATGACGCCTTATAGTGGAATGTACCCACTACACGTGATAACGATGAAGTATAAGCGCGTTCCAGTAAAACGAACGTGAACGCACACTCTTCGGGGAAAGGCAACGCCGACGTAGACAACACCCGATCACGCTGATGACAATGAAGAATGAGCACGTTCCAGATCAGACATTCTCTTTCTGCCATGGATGAAAACTAACCTCAACGCACTCCCGCCCGTGAAAGGCAACATCGACGCAGACAAGCTACCGCGAAGGCGACAGCCCGCAAAGCAGTGGCAAAGCGGCAACGCCGACAACAAGCTGCTGCTCCGGAGGTGAGAGCGCGGCATGTGGTAGATCAACGTCTACGCAGACAGCAAGCTACGCCGGGGGGCGAGAGCTTGTCACGGGTGATTTACGGTAAGAACGATCTGCAGTGCATCACCCACTCGTTATGATTCACCTCGTGGAGATGCGTGGATTTTTATTAGGATTACCTATGAGGCGGATCTACCAAATGCAGCCTCATCAGGCCACGTGGTCACAGTTACAGCCACCAGCGTTGACAACGGGTACTCGCAAGCTTACGGAAGAAAGCGGTGGTACCTGGACATTTCTTATGATGTGCAAATGCAGTAGCGCAACTCGTACATGAGTGCGATGCTAGGTTCACTGCAGAAGAAGTAAGAGGCAACCAGAGCGAAGGGAAACGTGCCAAGCCATTGCCGCAGGGAAACAACGTTCACCGGCCAAGCCCCCCGACCACAGAGAAAGCCGCTGCGGAGCCAGCACAGTGAGCTGCGACGTAATGCAGGGAATCACGCACGACGCAGAATCCACCGAAATGCACAGCATGGCCATGACGTATTTGCGCGCTGATCTTTCCGCCAGGCCTGTCTCATGAAGTTGGGGCCGTGTAATGAGCCGAGTAACACTCTCCCATTAAAATGTCTCCAGTCCGCCACGGTGGAGCAGTGGTTAGGGTGCCCGGCTGCTGAACCGAAGGTCGCGGGTTCGATCCCGGCCGCGGCGGTCGCATTTCGATGGAGGCGAAATGGTAGAGACCCGTGTGCTGTGCGATCTTAGAAAAACGTTAAAGAACACCAAATGGTCACTATTTCCGGAGCCCTCCACTACGGCGTCTCTCATAATCATATCCTGATTTTGGGACGTAAAGCCCCAGATATAATTATATTATTAAAATGTCTCCCAGCCAGAAACGATAACATTCGACAACTGGGCCTTCTGTGATGTGGTACCTTACTTTCAGGAATGTGACGGATCATTTACCATTAAAAAGAAAAACAAAATCTCTTATAGTATTCCGAATTCTGGCAGTTCACACACATGTGACCCTCTCAGGAGCGAGAAACAAGAGATCGCAAATAAATAGTGAGCATTAAAGATGGCAATGGCGTTAATGTTTTTAAATGCGAAGCATTTCTTAGCGAACTTCGGCGACTTTGAGCGTATCTATCTATCTAGCTATCTAGCCGCCTACGACTTTGTGCTCTCCTGGCCGTATCGTTAATGGGATTTATACCAAATTTGGTACGGCATAACATGACTGTATGACGAACATAAATGGCTGGCTCATATCATGAAAATCATGACTAACTTGTCATGAAAAGTATGATTTACATGCCACGCTCATGGCGCGTTCGCGGCCCTTTCGTTAGCTTGATATACACCAAATTTGGGATTGAGTAACGTGATTGTATGAGGAACATAAATGACAGGTGTTAATATGCAAATAATGACGTGCATGTCATGAACAAGATGATTTAATTTACATGCCATGCTCGCGGCCGTTTCGTTAGCTTGATATACACCAAATTTGGGATTGAGTGACGTGACTGTATGACGAACATAAATGACAAATGGAAATATGGAAATCATGACATGTCATGAGCGACATGACTTTCATGCCATGATCATGGCGTGCTCGCGGCCGTTTCGTTAGCTTGAGATACACCAAATTTGGGATTGAATGACGTGACTGTATGACGAACATAAATGACTAGTCCTAAGATGGAAATCATGACTTGTCATGTGCGACATGACTTGCATGCCACGGTCATGGTGCGCTCGCGGCTGTTCCGTTAGCTTGATATACACCAAATTTGGTATTGACTGACGTGACTGTATGACAAACACAAATGAGAAGGGGTAATATGAAAATCATGACTTCTCATGTGCGACATGACTTGCATGCCACGCTCATGGCGCGCTCGCGGCCGTTTCGTTAGCTTGAGCTACACCAAATTTGGTATTGAGTGACATGACTGTATGGCGAACATAAATGACAGGTCCTAACATGTAAAAAATAACATGACATCCAAATTATGTAAAGCATGATTTACTCCTTCCTGGCGGCTTCGCATTACATCGATTCCCACAGTGCGTGGGATCTGCCGGTTTTTTTTTAAATGCGAAGCATTTCTTAGCGAACTTCGGCGAGTTTGAGCATATCTATCTATCTATCTATCTATCTATCTATCTATCTATCTATCTATCTATCTATCTATCTATCTATCTATCTATCTATCTATCTATCTAGCCGCCTACGACTTTGTGCTCTCCTGGCCGTATCGTTAATGGGATTTATACCAAATTTGGTATGTCAAAACATGACCGTATGACGAACATAAATGGCTGGTCATTTTGTGAAAATCATGACTAACTTGTCATGAAAAGTATGATTTACATGCCACGCTCATGGCGCGCTCGCGGCCGTTTCGTTAGCTTGATATACACCAAATTTGGGATTCAGTGACGTGACTGTATGAAGAACATAAATGACAGGTGGTAATATGCAAATAATGACGTGCATGTCATGAACAACATGATTTGATTTACATGCCACACTCATGGCGCGCTCGCGGCCGTTTCGTTATCTTGATATACACCAAATTTGGGATTCAGTGACGTGACTGTATGAAGAACATAAATGACTACTGGTAATATGAAAATCATGATTTGTCATGTGCGACATGACTTGCATGCCACGTTGATGGAGCGCTCGCGGCAGTTTCGTTAGCTTGATATACACCCAATTTGGTATTGAGTGACATGACTGTATGACGAACATAAATGACTAGTGGTAATATGAAAATCATGACTTGTCATGTGCGACATGACTTGCATGTCACGCTCATGGAGTGCTCGCGGCCGTTTCGTTAGCTTGATATACACCAAATGTGGCATTGAGTGGAATGACTGATGAACATAAATGACTAGTGGTAATATGAAAATCATGACTTGTCATGTGCGACATGACTTGCATGCCACGCTCATGGAGCGCTCGCGGCCGTTTCGTTAGCTTGATATACACCAAACTTGGTATTGAGTGACGTGACTGTATGACGAACATAAATGACTAGTGGTAATATGAAAATTCGGCAGATTCCACGTACCTTGGGAATCGATGTCATGCGAAGCATGCGGAGGAACGGTGACTGTGTTTTAATTTTTTATAGAGCGAAACGTAACGAAATGGCGCTAAAGATATGTACAAATGTTTTACGCACAGAGATATGTTGAACACTCGCATATGTGTTGTATAACAAGTTGTTTACAGTTGCGTAACGATGCCAACAGCAACATGGGTATTAGAAACACCGGATGCGGTAAACTGATATGTAGCGCTTTTGCTCGCGAGGATGGTAGCCCTGGACACTGCAACATATACCTATCAACTTCAGTGGATGGCGCTTTACTACAATTGACGTAAACCCGGCGTGACGGCTGTATCATCGGAGTAAATATGTAATGGTTATACAATTGGATAGCCAGCACTGCAATGACAATTGACGTTTCACGAACATTAGGGTCTATTCGAAAAGCAGTTCCGAGACCTGGCGTGGCTCTGTGGTAGAATGCTTGATTGCCACGCAGAATGCTTGGGTTCGATTCCTGTTGGGACCGTGACATTTATTATTTGCATTCGTCCGGTAAACGCTGCTGATGATGCCAGCTTTAACGCTCTCGGGTTAAAAGTTTGTTCTCGCCAATGTTTGTTCTCGCCGTTCCTGGGTAGTATAAACTGTCAATCACCTGTGGCACATACCCGCATACTAGCGGCACATACCCGCCCGTGGTATGTGCCGCAGGGTTTGTCCGAAAGGGTTTGACGACGTACGCGACGGGATTGTCACATTATTCGTGTCACGACCAGCGAGTCATATTCGTCAAACCATCTTACTCTCACATACTAATTTTGGTCTACCCCAAGCTAAAGGGGTGAACACGAGAGCACCCAGACGTAGGCGGCTAGATAGATAGATAGATAGATAGATAGATAGATAGATACGCAGATAGAAACGCTAAAAGTGCCTGCAGTACGCAAAGAAATGCTTCGCATTTAAAATCATGATTTGTCATGTGCGACATGACTTGCATGCCACGCTCATGGAGAGCTCGCGGCCGTTTCGTTAGCTCTATATACACCAAATGTGGCATTGAGTGGCATGACTGATGAACATAAATGACAAGTGGTAATATGAAAATCATGACTTGTCATGTGCGACATGACTTGCATGCCACGCTCATGGAGCGCTCGCGGCCGTTTCGTTAGCTTGATATACACCAAATTTGGTATTCAGTGACATGACTGTATAATGAACATAAGTGGCAGGTGGTAACATGAAAATCTTGGCATGCATGTCATCTACAACGCCATTTACATGCCACGCTCATGGTGCGCTTGCATCCAGTTCGCTTGCTGGATATACACCAAAATTGGTATTGCGTGACGTGACTGTATGACGAACATAAATGATAGGTCCTAACATGTAAAACATGACATGCAAATTATGTAAAGCATGATGTGCTCCTTCCTGGCTGCTTCGCATTACATCGATTCCCACAGTGCGTGGGATCTGCCGGCTTTTTCACTTGCCTTTGCTTTTGAAAACACGTTCAGCATTCGGTTCAATACCTTTGCGATCTTTCTTGATTGCTTCTTTTTTTTTAATCTGCGCTTCTCACGCAGTTTCTGAACGTCAGACCCAAAGAGAAAAACATTCGCGGTGCCTCAGCTTTGCATCTGTGCTGACGATACGTTTATTCTTCTTTTGGTTTGTTGTTGTTTTTTTTAGGACCAGCGTCAACGAAACATATGTGCGTGTATATTTTGAACTTGTCATGTGCAACAAACGTTTTAGAATTTTTTTTAATCACGGCAGCTCTGTCACTTTGAACCGACACCCAGGGTCTTTGATGCAGCAGTGCCTCGTTCACTGAAGTGACTTCTGCAGATGCAGCCTGTGTTCCGACCGAGGTATGCGTCATTGGAGAAAAGTGCGCGCGCCTCAGACTGGAAGAATAGTGAGTCTACTCTTGGCGTCCTTCGCCCGTCAGAGACCTGATTCCCGAGCTGCCAGCCTTGCAACTTCTATCGAACCCTCTGCAGTAGCGGCGCGAAGCTGTAAGTTTACCAGTTGACGCATCTTTATTCCTTATGTATTTCCCGTTTATATATGTACTTCTTTACGACTCCCCATAACGTGTACCTACCACATGGAGGCTAAATAGGATGCTGGTTCGCCGACTCAGAAACCAGCGTTGATAAAAGGTATTCGCGAGGTTACGCAAAAATACCAGCGGCACCTAGACAATTAGCATAACGGACTTTCAGATAACAAAAAAAATATGCGAAATGTCCTGTCGTGCTACGGACTTCGAGATACGACTATTTCCACTATCTAGTGTTATGTCTGTGCGGTTTTTTTTTTCGAAAGTTTTTTTCACCTTCCTTAATGAAACAGATAAAATAGACATGGAGTATAACTGCGCCAGCTCGAGGCGAAGTTCACCGGCCGCAGAAACTTTACCCACCTCGCCTCGGCCTGTGTGTGCAAGGGGCGCGTCCATTCCGCGTTCATGTTGCGTGGATATTGTATTATTACTACTACTACTAATAATAATAATAATCGGAGCAACGAAAGGATGCGTGAGTTTGTCGCATACTCGACTTCCTGGCTGATCCATCAACTCTATCCGCTTCAAGAACTCTGCGTCGCCAAGCGCCGCATTTCGCTATACGAGAAGGTCTCCTGTATCGGTGGAATTACGCGCCTGATGGCCGGAGGGGGGCTGCTTGTCATACCTCGCCACATGCGCACGAAAATGTGCACTGCCTTCCACACCGACCCGCAAAGCGCTCACGCCGGCGTTGTTAAGACCTACAACCGCCTGCGTCAGCGATACCTATTGGCGCGGCATGTATGCATTGGTGTGCAACTATATCCGCACTTGTACTGCCTGTCAGCGACGAAAGGCTCCACTTCACCGACCAGCCGGTACACTTCAGCCTCTCCCGTGCCCGGCGCGTCCATTTGACCGCGTTGGGATTGATGTATACGGCCCGCTTCCATCGACCACGTCCGGGAACAGATGGATTATCGTCGGCGTAGACCACCTCACGCGTTATGCCGAAACTGCAGCTTTGCCCACAGCAACGGCCAGAGAAGTTGCATTTTTCATTCACGGAACTTCATCCTGCGCCACGGCGCTCCCCACGAACTTCTAAGCGACAGAGGGCGTGTTTTCCTGTCCGAAGCTGTTCAAGCCTTGCTCGCTCTGTGGAACATCGTTCACCACTTGACGACCGCATATCACCCGCAAGCCAATGGCCTAACCGAAAGATTTATTCGCACTCTCGGGGATATGCTGACGATGCACACGGCATCAGACCAGACCAACTGGGACACCGTCCTTCCTTTCGTGACATATGCGTAGAACACTGCTACGCAAGCAACCACAGGATTCTCACCATTCTTTCTTTTATACGGACGCGAGCCATCATGCATGGTCGACACTGTGCTTCCTTACAGACCTGACGCATCTGAGTACAGTCCAATTTCCGACATGGCCAGGTACGCAGACGATTGTCGACAGTTGGCCCGTTCATTTACGACGGAAGACCAAGGGCGCCAGAAGCTTAGGCGCGACGACGATCGACCTCTTGCTGCTTTCACGACGGGTACCCTCGTTTGGCTTTGGGTCCCGCCAAATACTCCTGGACTGTCCTCCAAGTTACTGGCCAGATATCACGGCCCCTACCGCATTCTTGCTCGGACTTCTCCCGTAAATTACGAGGTCGAGCCCTTGACATCATCTGAAGACCTGCGCCGTCGCGGCCGCGAAATCGTGCACGTGTCCCGTATCAAGCCATATTTCGACACCGCTATATTGGCAACGCCTTAAGTCGCCAGGATGGCTCCACTATTCCCCGGGGGGCAAATGTAGTGAAGAGAGGACGACGACGACACACGAGCAAGCAAGCCAGCCTCAGTGTCAATAGCAGCAGAAGACACGAGCTCGCGCTTGCCCGGATTCAGGCTGCTCGACGCCCGCTCTTCGACGCTCTACTCGTGACGCCTCTCGACCTTCGCTGAAGTCTACGCGTCAATAAACCACGTCACATAATAATAATAATAATAATAATAATAATAATAATAATAATAATAATAATAATAATAATAATAATAATAATTCAAGCAGCTGCTTTGAATGCTTCGCATTTTCCAAACGAGAAGCCGTGAAGGGTAATGGTCAATGACTTTTAAACCCATGCGTTTACCGATGGTTCGCTCGCTGAATCTTTTACTGAAGAAATACTGTCACTCCACACAAACATCTGTAAAGAAGAACACGTCTGTCTCCATACTGAAAGTTTAGCACACCGGAATGACACAGAGAAATAAAGGAGATAAAACGAAGTTCTCACTTCTAACAACTAGTTTTAATCGAAGACAACCTTGCACGTATATAGTATCCTAATCCATGCATGCGCTTGCTGTGCACAATCAGGCAAAGGCGCAGTGGACGAGGGCTACACTCGGCCAACTTTACGCGCATGTCTCAAGAATTACAGCCTATTCTCAACCAATGTGTCATCGTCGGCAGAAGCCATAGGAAGGCTACAAGAGGCCGAGGAAATCGCCCTTGTATGGAATATGTAGATCACCACTATATCAATCGAACTTTCACTAAAAAAATTTGAAGTCTCGAAAAATGCACGGCAAGATAGGCACCACGGTGGTAGATAGTGGCTCTTGTTGACTATGCCTATGCATGATTGAACATTTGCGTGAATTATGATGTCATATGTGTGCAATATTCTTTTTGATTAAACCTATATGTTGGACGCCTGCACTTTGTCCCGCCTCGTCTATTTCTCTGTATCTTTTCCGTGTGCTAAAGTTTCAATAAGGATACGCACCAACACGCCCAATCACATACCGTAGCACCCTTTACTTCCTTAAATTTCAACAGTTATTGCTCCGTTGAGCCCTTGTATATTCTAAACACACCACATGCACCATATCATGTACAAGTCATAATTGTTTGCTGGGACTGTGTAACAGCTTGAGGACACCTTTATACTCTTCGTAAAACAAAGCTAAACAAAAAAAATGAAAGCAAGTTTCATGCCTGTGAAATCATAGCAAACAGCGGAACAGGCAAACCAGCGCCACGAACTGCCGAACGCGGATAGAATTATTTCACCTCCTTCCTCTCCTTTGTTCTTTTCGGTATTTTCGCGGCCTTCTTTCCGATTTTCTACACCTTCTTCTTGTTGTTAATTTCTTCATCTCTTTCTATATGGCCCTCGCTCTTTCTGCAACTCCTCTCCACAGTCACATCACTCCCCGTCACCTTCACTCCACTTCACCACCCATTGCTATGCGGCACTGTACATCATGATGCTGTGCTTTACCCACTCACCACCTCATTTTTATCCATTTCCCTCCTTCTTGCCCGAACGTCAGTCATCCTCACCCTCACTTCTTTTTCCCATTCCGTTGCTAAGCTATACTACACAAGCTTATGCCATGCTTAACACTGTCCCTTCCTCCATTCCTTCCTTCTCCCCATCGCATCGCTCCTCATCTCCACTTCCATATCTCAGCCCCTTGCTATGCTTTATACTACGCATGGCTAAGCTATGCTTGGAGCTGCTCGGCACATAACCACTGTCTGTGGCGAATAAACTATACTATACAAGACTATGCCAGGCTTTACTTTCTCTTCACATCATTTTCCTCCTCCTTACCATCACTCACACCTCCCTACCGTCACTTACCTTTGCCACCCCTTGCTATACTATACTATGCATGGCTATGCTAGGAGTTGCTTGGCTGATTCCCGCTTGCTATGGCACATAGCCGCCGAGATTTCTAGATATGACACCAGCCTCAGACCGATCCTAAACAGCTCCGCTGTTTAAAGGCATGTTTTGATTTCTTGCTTTCGCATACATCGTCCGTTTTCTGGTAATACATGGAAAAACATGGCCGGGCTATGTGATACCATTCGTCAGTATACGACTACGAAAGTATGAAGGAACCGCATTATTCCATACTCAATAAGAAATGGGCTATTAACTAGTCCATAGAACATTGTCTGAATATTTTGTAGCAGGATTTTTTCTTGATTATTAGCCCAAAATAATGATAATGAGGACGACCACCTGGACGAGCTGGAAAATTTTGTAATGAGTAACAGCGCAATGAACTAAGATGTAGTATTTTTTTCGCAATGCTCTCTGTTTTAGTGGTTTATAATGTTTGTGACAAGGTCTTCCGCAGTGTTCCAGGTAGTACAAACATAGAGAGAAAAATATCAGTCAGGTGCTAGCATATAAGACAAATACAAAAGTGGGCTGTATGTATCATGCTAGAACAGCACAACTTTTTTTTAACACGAAAGTGTTTTACGCCGGGATCCACCAAGACTTCAGTGAGCTATTTCCGTCGCGGAAATGACGTCCAGAAAATGCGCGCGATCAGATGGCAAAGACAAAAAACGACAGGCCTGCGCGGAAAGCGCAGCACAGACTCTACCAAAGATTCATAGGCTTTTACCTTGACGTCTTCAGTCCCTGTGAACCCGATTGGGGCCATTGCTTCGAGCAACCGTAGTTAATTCTGAAGCAAATATTTTTTACCTTCAACTTGAATTTCTCACGTGGAATGCATTACTTTACTTAAGCTCAACGAGATGGCGCTCCATGTGAGGTATCGGCGGCGCAGGGCGGGTTTGAAACTGGCGTTTCCAAGAAACGTCAACTTTATCGTCCTCGCGGCGCGGAAAGAGAATGTTCCTTAGTTTATTTTTACCCAGTTGTAATCGATTTTTATGCACAATCTGTGTTCTAAATTGCATTTGAAAACTGTTTAAATTAAATACATAAATTTTAGTCAATTAACTTTAATTATTTAATTGGTAAAATATTTAATTTCGCCGGTTTTTCAATTTGCCTCCGAAATAATTTTTTTTCCGTTTTCTTGTGTGCTCAAGCAACATAAAGAAGTTTGAAATAAATTGACCTGGAATTCCCTTCATGGGTGTGATGAGGTTAAAGATTCCGCCGCCCTGATCATGGCCCATCATCCTTTGTGGATTAGCGCCATCAGAGAGAGGAAAATCATCATCATCATCATCATCATCTGGAAGAGCGGCATTTCTAGAGCTCGTTGTAAGCTCTCTTGGGTCTACCTTGGAGGTACATTTGCAAGGTACCCATTACGCCGTAAGTCATAATTTTTGTCAAGTTGGGAAGCACCCACTACGCCATTATTTGTCATCTTGTGGAGAACAGAAGTGCCCGCTGCACATCTTCTAGGCATTATGTGCACTTTGTTGATGATGATGATGCTCCTTAGATCATTGGCACCTATCCACTCAGGGCTTCGGCCAAGAGTCGGCGGATCGTACAGTCTGATTTTTTAAAGTGATAATACAGGTTACCTATACATTTATGATGAAGAATTAATTATAATGGATTCCAGTTTTCGCTAAAGCCATGTTACCTAAGCTCCCAATGACGAAAATATTTACCATGATGATATAATGTAAAATTATTAGCGGCTGATGCAACTAATAAATCTATTCGATTCGCATATGTACGTTTTTACAGCATTGCATGTATTCCCTTCCGAGTGTCCGAGGCAAACTATGCATTCCGAAGTAACTGGCAGACCAAGTTGCCACCGCATAATTTCGATAGTTATATTTCGTTTTCTCTGTGAGGAATAAAGTCGGCAGTTCAGCAAGGAGTGTTCGATTCTTTCGGCCTCGTTGCAAAAGGAGCATGCGGCGGCTGATGACGATGAAGTATTATTGCTGAGCTATTTGCAAGAGCTTGGAAGCATTCAACGACCCGCTCGTTGCGCAACTCGCACTGTGAGGCGCCTGATTACACAATTGGCATTCTATGATGCCTGGTTGGTATTTCACTCTTCGGCCATGCTATATTACGTATGTTAACGTCGTTCCCCTCCGACATGAAGCCTGCATAGCGTCTTTTTGCGAAGGAGTTTCGAGCACCGACATGACTTTGTGGTGGAATACTAGGCTGTCACGGAGAGGGCCCAGGTTCGATCCCCGTAACGTCCTAGATGTTCTTATTTTGCATTTTTTTATTTCGTGCGGTAGTGGTTACGGACACCGGCGGCGGACAACTACGGCGCCCAAAACGGCCGTTGTTGTGATCTCATAACAGCTTTCGCTGTAAAACTCAAATAAAAGTTACGTCGACGGGATTCGAACCACGGCCACTTGGTCCGCGACAACACATGCCGGGCGCGCCACCCACTGCGCTACTGTCACTTTTGCTTCTTTTTCTCACTGCGCTAACATCACACATGCAGGAGGCTTCGCAAACGCGCCTTTTATCTTTCACATTTTCCTCTCACAGTGCTCTTGCTGGGTGGGTGTTGTCGCCATTTGGGATCGGCAAAGTGAAGTAATGCATCATGACCGTGGCCTCCACGATTAGCTCCGGCAACGAGCCCTTGCTAAGGTAGCCCCATTCTGCGCGTTTCCTATAATGAGAAGTGTAATTAACACTGCTAGGTAACAAGAACCGTAATAACACTTCGCGACGTGGCGAGCTTAGCACAAGCGTCGACCTCGCTCATTGCATCCATCCATATGAAAAATACTCTACAACGGTCGCCTGGCTGTAACACCACGTTCACCACTTACGCTCGTCCCGAGAGAAATCGCGGCCGGGCTTGAAGGAAAACACGACACGCGTCACGTTTCCCACGAGCACGGCCGTCGTACTTTGAGTGTCTCACCGCTTTCTCTGATTACGCTCTTACCATGCAGATGAAACGGCCTCACTTTGTGGGAGCTAATCGCGGAGGCCACAGGATAAACGCTCCAATTGGATACGAAGCGTTAGCGAGGGCTTTCGTTGCAATACTGTAGGAAACCCTATGGTGGGTGAAATGCGGTGCGCGCGGCGATTCGATCCGGTGACGATGCAGTTACGTGAATTCCTTTTTTTGTCAGCCTGTGGTGCCTCCTTGCCAGCGTAGGCCAGGTTCCAAATAGACCAACGGTGTTTTTCAGCCACCTACTGCTTCGAGTGCGGTGGCACCTACTAGTAAAACAGCTACGGTAAGCGCCGCACAATGGCACCGACGTCAACGGGCGAATGTCGTGCAAGTGGTTGTTTTGGGGAAGTTGAAGTTGAGGTTTATTCATAAGTCTTGTGATACGTACATTTTCGTATGGTGATTGAACAATCGGAGGTGCCAAAGTAAGAACTGTCGGGGGGGGACCTCCTAACAAAAAGTAAACAGTGGATTAGTTATCAGTAAGCAAGCAGTGGCGAGATAGCAGTAAAATATACAGAAATTCTGCGTAAAAAGTCAGGCAATACAAGGAATAATGACAACTTATTTGAAACAAAGAGTTCAAATAAACACATTTAACAGACAAACCATTTAACAAATGAATTTGAAGGCGTTGGCAAAATGAACGCATTGTGCATAATTTTAAATCAAAAGGTAGCGTGTTCCACACCGCTACACACAAAAATCTTGCTGTCATACGACCATAATTTGTGCGAACTTTAGGTAAAAGTAGATTACGGTTAGTTGAAAACCTCGTGTTGTTCGTATTTACAAGAGTGACATCCAAAAAAACCGCCAGGCTTGCGCAGAACGCGCAGCACAGCCACAGCGAAAGCTGGGAGAGCCGCCTTTAGCCTCTTTTAAACACTCTTGGGGTAACTACTACAAGCCCACTTGCATGGTACCCACTACGCAATAAATCATCATAATTTTTGTGTAGTGGGGAAGCGTCTACTATGCCATTCTTAGTCATTCTTCAGAAACGGGCGGTGCCCGCTACACTCTTGTAACGAATTATGTGCACTTTCTTTGGAGTGACATCCAAAAAACTAGAAATACATAAATCGTGATTTACAAGACGAAACATGATTATTAGAATTTTGTGGCTAACTAGTTTACGCAGAGGTAAAATGTTCAGGTTGCGGAAAATGGGCGCTGATGGTGATGAAAATGGGCTGAAAGTGATGAGTCTTAAAGCTTGCTTTTGCAGGCGTTCAAGATGACCTAGATGCGACCAATACGTATTGCCAGATGATGATAGGCAATACGACAGATGACTGTGAATAAATGCGTAATATGAAGAAAGGAGGATTTCAGGTGAAAAGTAAGACTGTGTTTTGATAACCACATGAATTCCGAAAGACACTTTTGAATTAGAGACTGAGCATGCTCACTGAATTTTAAATATTTGTCTAATACTACACCAAGAAATTTTGTGGACGCAGATTGTATGAATAATGTGTCCGTTAAGTGTCACTGCTAATGAAGAGATGTTTCGTAATAACTGAGGAGAATGAAACACCATGAAACTAGTCGTTGATGGATGAACATCACGTTCATACAGATTCACAAAGTGGTGTGCTAACTGACAGGTCAAGCCGCCGCCGATAAGGCACTCTAGAATCAACAAGAATAGCTGAACCCCCGATGCCGATAAGGCCCTGTATTTACACTCATGAATACACTGATTTGCCCTGGTAAATCTAGGCACTGATTTACCCTCACGCGATTACCCTCACGATGACAAGATTCAGTTGTGTAGCCAGGGATTCCGTACAGGGTACTGTCGTGTGAGGTCAACCAAGTTTCTAATAAGCCTATGAATGAAAACATATGACCCATGACTGAAAAGAAAGCACAAAGGTCATCGTTAGTGTTTGCGAAGGTTGCGTATGTTAAAAGGAATCAAAGAGAATGCAGACGCATTGTCCTTGAGAAGTGCTTTAGTGCGTTCGAGGGAAAATATGGACGAATCCATTCTGAACAGTGACTGAAGTAGAAAATAGCTGCCTACAATGACAAGTTACCTAAATACTGCAAGATCACTGACGCCGGAGATGCGGTCCACTCGGGCATCTTCCGATTTCCTGACCTTGATAACGCAGTTATCTGTCCAGAGAAATTTCCATCCCTTAGCTTTCTTTAGCTCAAGGGCTTGTGCAAAAAGTCGCTTATTCTCCGGCGTGAGGTGATCATTGACGTAGATGGGCGCAACTGAGTTCCCAGAAAGCCCAAAAGCTCTTGTGTTAAGTCTTGCTTTTCGTGCTTTTACAGCGAAATCTGTCTTTTTGGACCGTGAGCAGAACCGCGCAATGATATGCGCGCCCTGCTTTCCCGGTACACGGTGTGCTATATCTATATCACTGGGGGGCTATTGCGCAGCCAACTTTCTCGCCAATGGCCTGCACAACAGCAAGGCAGCTCTCGCCTTCTGTCTTGGGTATACCTTTTATTTCGACATTGTTCGTCCGCGAATACTGCTCAACGTCAGCAAGCCGCTGCGAGAAGAGCCTGCAGTCATCTTTCAATGACTTGTTTTCGTCCATCAACGCCTTGTTTTCTTTCGCAAGAGCTTCATTTCTGCTTTTAACTGATTCATAAAGTTCATTAAACGCCTGAAGGCTGTCTTGCATGGCCGCGACTTCAGAACGGAGAGCGTCTATCTCCTTCGCCAACTCAGCATTTGTAGGCATAGGGACAAGATACAATATAAACTCAGAAATGGCAGCAGTGGGAGTGGCTAGGAGAGAGCAAAAAAAGAAAAAGAAAGGATTGGCAAGCACCAACCTGTACAGAGTTCAAGGCGATAATTAGAAGCACTCACGCTGCCACAACCACTGCTGCCAAAGTGATCGGCGTTGTCCAGGAGGGCGTCCTTATGGAGGCTCTCTTCCCTGCTAGGTGGCGGAAGCGCAGACGCCGCAGGCGCAGAAACGCAGTCCAAACCAGCCAAGCAAGTTAGCCAAGAGAGTGAACCAGCAAACTTGACACGTGTACCAGTTGATACACGCAAACAGCCTACGACGATCGGCCGGGGCAACAGTGTCAGTAGATCTGTAAAGAGTTCAAGGCGATAATTAGAAGCAGTCACGCTGCCACAACCACTGCAGCCAAAATGATCGGCGTTGTCCAGGAGGGCATCCTTATGTAGGCTCTCTTCCCCGCTAGGTGGCGGAAGCGCAGATGCCGCAGGCGCAGAAACGCAGTCCAAACCAGCCAAGCAAGTTATCCAAGAGAGTGAACCAGCAAACTTGACACGTGTACCACTTGATACACGCAAACAGCGTACGACGATCAGCCGGGGCAACAGTGTCAGTAGATCTGTACAGAGTTCAAGGCGATAATTAGAAGCAGTCACGCTGCCACAACCACTGCTGCCAAAATGATCGGCGTTGTCCAGGAGGGCGTCCTTATGTAGGCTCTCTTCCCCGCTAGGTGGCGGAAGCGCAGACGCCCCAGGCGCAGAAACGCAGTCCAAACGAGCCAAGCAAGTTAGCCAAGAGAGTGAACCAGCAAACTTGACACGTGTACCAGTTGATACACGCAAACAGCGTACGACGATCAGCCGGGGCAACAGTGTCAGTAGATCTGTAAAGAGTTCAAGGCGATAATTAGAAGCAGTCACGCTGCCACAACCACTGCAGCCAAAATGATCGGCGTTGTCCAGGAGGGCATCCTTATGTAGGCTCTCTTCCCCGCTAGGTGGCGGAAGCGCAGATGCCGCAGGCGCAGAAACGCAGTCCAAACCAGCCAAGCAAGTTATCCAAGAGAGTGAACCAGCAAACTTGACACGTGTACCACTTGATACACGCAAACAGCGTACGACGATCAGCCGGGGCAACAGTGTCAGTAGATCTGTACAGAGTTCAAGGCGATAATTAGAAGCAGTCACGCTGCCACAACCACTGCTGCCAAAATGATCGGCGTTGTCCAGGAGGGCGTCCTTATGTAGGCTCTCTTCCCCGCTAGGTGGCGGAAGCGCAGACGCCCCAGGCGCAGAAACGCAGTCCAAACGAGCCAAGCAAGTTAGCCAAGAGAGTGAACCAGCAAACTTGACACGTGTACCAGCTGATACATGCAAACAGCGTACGACGATCAGCCGGGAGCGGAACGACTTCGGGTGTTCATTACTCATGCTACGAACTCTGCTTCTCGCGTTCTTGAAGCGCTGTAATATATACCCATGATCATAAGCATAGCTTACCTTATTACTGCGGAGCGGACACGTTGCCGTTTCTCCCTTCAAATAACAACGATTTGAAAGAGTACGTATGGAGTACCAGCGTTTATTACGTGCATGATGACGCCATCTTTTAGCGATGTTCACCATATGCTGCGTACAGGTGTATGTTAACTACTACAGCTACCACCCAGGTTTAATCATGGTCGGGAATGTTTGTCGTTGGGATGGAGACATGGCACCAGGCGTCAACGTGGCGCATCCTCGTCAAACGGGGCTATGGCTGCCAAACATCAATGGGGACTGTAGAAGCTTCTGTATAAAAGTGTAGAGTAAACATTCAACTACTTCTGTAAAAACACGTTTCACTTTCGTATTAAACCGATTCCTATGACGGAAGGATCAACCATGTTTTTTTTACATCAAGGTTGGCCCACGTATAGGTGCGCAAGTTTTTAAAACAGTCAAGAATGAAAAAAATAGATCACGCTTTTATATTTTCATAAACAGTAAACACGTCCACTGCGATAGTATTTTTTCTGACATAAAATTGCCACAGCAGATGCACTTCGGTGGGGTTTTCTGAACTTTTTGTGCAGGAATACTCCACAATGTCACCACCTATGATCGCACCATTTTTAGAACAATTCCATGAAATGTATTTGGCTACTTAGCTTTTGTGAGGAGCTTTGAAAATCTCCAATGCCTATTATGCGTCTGAGAAGTTATAAGTTGAAGATTTAGCAAACGGGTTTCAACATAACGCCTGCTACACAACTACGCTCTGCTAGGAGTTACTATGCCAAAGATTGCTTGCACATCAGCATCGGGGTTATATGGAAAGTAATATCTTTCAAGCTAACAATGATCATACTCGTCAAACCCTTTGAGCGGCATTGACCTGCTCAGGACGGGTTCAGAAGGATCAGGCATCCACTTCGAGTCCACTACCCACTCCGTAGGTCGGAACTTCTACAGGGAACGTCACACAAATTCATTCATGACCTAACCTAGATTTCACCAAATGCAAAATATTGTTGTCAATAATACCTGTAGTGCAGACATAGGTATCATCTGCCCATTAAGAATCGTGCAAAAATAACTACATGACAAATGTAAGGAAGATGAAAGAAAGAGAAAAAAGACACAGAGGTTAACCAGAAAATAAAGATAAGTGTGGCGCGTTGTTCTTATGACCTTGGTTGCAGCATAATTAATAACGATGGTGCATCCGCTGCGATACGTGTTTATCGTGTATGTTGCTACTTGTAATTTCATGTGCGGCTGATTTGTCCGATTGATGATATGTTGACTCGCGTTACAACGGATAACCAATAAAGAACAGACATACATTTCGTCACTATCAAGCGACCGATGCACACAATGTGAGCGTCCTCCACCGACGTATCAGCTTTAGACGCCTTCAGCACACATTGCGTGTACGTCATTAAGCTTGAACGTTGAGCTACTTGGTGAAGCATATCGAAAGATATCTGGCGCAGAAAACACCTTGAACTCCTTGAAGCTATAATGCAAGCCAGACACTTCGCGAGCCTCACGCCTAAGTCAGAGAAATGGCACTCTCGCATTGAAGTATGCAGTTTTTTTGGTCACAACATCAATCACGCAGGCGGTCACACGAATTCAGAAATATTACCACTGTCGCATAGCCACCCAAACCGGTCGCGTAAGAAGGCTGTCAGCCACTTCCTGGGCATCTGTGTCTACTTGGGGTGATTTGTCGGCGAGTTTAAACGTATTCTGTTGCCGTTAATTTGCAATACCAGAGATGACGTCGAACTAGTGCAGGGCGACGAACTTCTACCTACGAATCAGGCTATTCGTGCAAGCTATCACGAGGCAGTCCCTGCGAAGCTTCGAGGCTGAGGATGTTGCAGGTTGCCGGCGGATCTAGCCTTGCGAAATTTGCAGCCAACTGCCCAGCCCGGTTTCCTTTTTTCATGTTAGGTTCAACTAATGTCCTTTTTAAAGCGAAACAAAAAATTATTTATTGCAAATTTAGCGACGGCTGTTTAGTTATGATAAATGATACTGAACATGACAAGCCGGAAAACGGGAGAACAGTTTGAAATGCTGGTTCAGATTTCATCGCATCATACTAGCGACATTGGGGGGCTGATTCATACAGTGTGCACATATCGGTCATACGGGTCTTCTCTATTGTTACGAATGTCAAGTGCAGCTGGCAGTTCTACATGCATACCTCGCGAAAGCCGTTGATCGTACCGCTGATTCTTTTCCATTTGCCCTTTTGGGGTATTCCAGTGCAGGGTTCATTCAGCTCAATAACCTTAGACCTTCTGACATCCATTCTTCGACTCTCTTTATATTCACTGCTCTCCCCCGAGAACCTCTTACCATTTCCTTTCTCTGTATTGCAAAACTCCGTACTAACGCGATAGCAAAAAAAAAATGGCTCGTTTCGCAGAGATTCTGGCTTTGGCCTCGGCGCCCTTGGCTGTGACAGAAAGATCCGCGTCGTCCGCGACCGAAACATTCAAATAGATACGCGTAAAAATAAAGAGCTAAGCTTTCTGTAAGCCTTGTGGATAACTTCCCATTAATGATCTGACATTTATGAACTATTAAACTGACGTTTATAGAAACAGTAGGTATCCTTTACTTTATGTTTGTTTAGTACACCATCGCGTGGAAACGATGCTGTGCTACGATCATGTATATTAAATTGCAAATGTAAGCAACCCCTTCCTCTTTAGTTAGTTGCAATTTACTCAGACCACGCGTAATGTACTGTTTAATTGCATATTTTATTCCCCACTCTGTCTATTCACGTGTCAATCAACACAGCTAATATCTTCAACATCCATTTTCGAAAATACATCACAGTCCACTCTATTTACAGCAGAAGTGAACATATCATCCCCAGCAACTCTAAGCGGCCTTTCGATATCCACACTCACAAGCATTACCTTATGATCTTTGAAGTAGCATAAAACGTACTGTATCGGTTTTGCGCATTCTCATTTCTGAAATGCTAAATGACTACAGGTGGTTCTATTAGAAGTGGCCTTGCACCATAAAGATCTGCATATGAGCAGAAAGTTCAACGGCAGGTCAACAGAAGGTCCAAGTAGTATTAGCCTTCATATTCTTAGAAAGTTGTACGCGTCAACCGAATTCTAATAATTATTTTATTTACGCGCCCGCCGCAAAGGGGCAGCTGAGATGAAGTGCACGAGCTGATGGTATTTTTTTTATTAATTTTTACGTACGCGAACGCTGCAGAGTGAACTAAGTACACGTCACCTGGCACAATCACAAGATCAAGCACAGCTTTTGGAAAGCGCATATGTAGGACCGTAGCGCACAATATAACCTTGGTTCCAGAAGGCATTTCATTTAAATAGATGAGTGGTTATTGAGCTCGACTGCTCCTGGGAGATTGCTGCTCGACCATTGGTCGAAATCTAGTGTAGGATAGCGAACCGGACGCTCATCTGGTTGACCTTCCTGCCTTTCCTTCCTCTTCCTCCTCCTCCTCCTCCTAGTACAACTAGTTGTGGACAAAGTTTGCTTTTTTTTTACGCTGTGATAATAATGAAGTAGGGTACCACTAGTCAGCCTGTAAAAAAATACCAGGACAAACCAAATTTCGGCTGTAAGCTTATGTAGCAGTAAATATGCAATAAAAAAGGGGACAAACTGTCAACTCCCGAGCCAGTGAAGGACACTGTATAGAATTAGCAGATGTCACTGAGTAAATAAATGTTCCTAGAAGGCGAGCAGAAACAGTTTTCGATCATAGCAAGACAATGGTGTGAATGAAGGTCACGTTGCCGGGAACCTCATACCGATGTATTCTTGTACTGTATGGCATTTACAATCACGTGTCAGAAATAGTCACACGTCTGTCGCTTGCCACAACGGCGCCCTCAGATACGCATCAAGCGGTCCCCACCGCTATTGGCAAATTCTTTATTGCGATAGCACGTATATGGACAGTCCAGGCGCATTTCTGCAGGTTGCCGTCAGCGTAGCCGTGAGGCTCCCAATAAAGCCGAAGGGTGATAAGTAGAGACCGGGTTTTAGGCAAATGCCTATTTTATTCCTTGCGTTCCTATCGTGCCACTTTGATATATGAGCACGAATTAGGGGGTTAAGGAGGGCTTTTATAGTGTTTGTATAGTGCCTATAAATGCCTATTTTTGGGGCTTGTGCCTAAATCTCTATAAGTGTCTATAAATGCCTATTTTGTAGAACAGCGCCCATATGAGCACTATTTAAACTCAAGTTTTACTTTCGAGTACAGTTTGAGACCGTAATTCATGTTACCGGGCAAAATTGACGTTTCGGTCCTACATGGGGTGCCACAACCTAGTTCCCTAGTTCAACAAACTGCCCATAAGCAACCGCTAGAAGCAGTGAGATGGGACGCGCCGGCTACTTTACCCCACCGCACTGACATGGCGCGAGTGGTTGAGCAGTGGGTGGAGGAGGAAAGGAAAAGGCGCTATTTCTGCAACCCTAAATGGGAGCACGTCTCAGCGTATACAGTACAACGGGGAGAGGAAAATAAAGGTGGCAAGAGGAGAGGAGAAAAGAGGAGAGTGGCGTCCGTTGCTGAGGACGTGCAGGCGGCTTTTACAGGTGGTTTTCCAGTCCAGTGTTCCCAAGGAATTGAAGCACCCCCCTTGAAGACCTGGGTGCGGTGGGGGGGCAAAAAACAGCAGGTGCCTGTGTGCAGCAGCAGGAAGACGGAGAACGAATGCGAAACTATGGAGTGCCGTCAGGGGAAAGTGGAGTGTAGGTAAAAAAAAATCAGATGTGCAAATGGCTTTTGTTTCGTTTGTAATTTACTTCTTAGTGGGCGCTTCACCAGGTCACATGAGAAATTTCAGTTAGACACTGGAAGTGTTTGCGTGCCCAATGAACCGCTTTGTACCACAAGAACTTTTTAATTGGTTCATTACGAGCCGCGCAAGCATGATGCCGGTAGGTGAGCTTGAAATCTTTGTGATTCGCAAGCCCAATTCATTCCCTGCCCTCTTCGGTATCACAGCAACTTGGAGCCGGAAGATCCCACGACGTAGACGCATCAACACGTCATGCGCACGCAAGGTTACACTGTGTGCACATGACATCCCCAAGCCAGGTCGTGCACACAAGCGGCGTTATATCGTTTTGGTCTTCTCTCTAGTGTACTGCCTGTTCCTGAGGGCGTTTGGAGATGCTGGCATGGATCATTGATCCTCACCTCGACACAGCGCGTCGCACCGCTTGAACTGCTGAAAGGGACGATGCATCAAAAACATACTAAGCGTTGTCAGGGCTGGCGCCGGCACGACGCGGCAACGGCGAGAACACCAACGCAAACGAAATGGAGGCAGCTAAGTCTCACATCGCGCTCGATTCGAAGTAAAAAAATAAATAAGAACGCACACAGATTCCGTTTGTATGTTTTAATATTTCTACAACTTTCATTCTTCTATACTTGACCAGACATCTCTGGTGACCGATCGAATTAATACCGGGGACGCAAGACCCATTCATCGACGTTCTTACCGTGCCTCTGCGACCCAGCGCAGCGTCATTCAAACGGAAGTCGACAAGATGCTCGCTAAGGACATCATCGAGCCATCGTCGAGTCCTTGGGCGTCGCCTGGGGTTCTTGTAAAAAAGAAAGGCAACACCTGGCGGTTCTGCGTCGACTACCGGCACCTCAACAAGATCACCAAGAAAGACGTCTACCCTTTGCCGCGAATAGACGACGCCTTTGATTCTCTTCATGGCGCACGGTACTTTTCCTCCATAGACCTTCGTTCGGACTATTGGCAGAGTGCTGTCGAAGAAAATAATCGCGAGAAAACCGCCTTTATTACACCGTATGGGCTCTACCAATTTAAAATCATGCCGTTTGGGTTGTATAAACCGCCAGCAACATTTAAGCGCATGATGGACTCCATACTTCGGGGTTTCAAATGGTCTACATGCCTCTGCTACCTCGACGATATCGTCGTTTTCTCACCTATGTTCTCAAATGACCTGCGACGCAACTCAACTCTTCCAAATACCGCTTCGGCCGCCGAGAAATCACCGTGCTCGGCCATCTTGTTAACGCTGCGGGTATACGCTGCGGGTATACCAAAATACGCGCCGTTACGACTTCCCTATTCCACGTTCTTCCAAGCACGTTCGCTCGTTTTTTGCCCTATGCTCGCATTTTCGCCGCTTTGTTAAGGATTTTACCGCGATTGCGCAGCCCCTAACATGCCTTCTGAAAAAAGACGTCCCTTTCTCTTGGGGTCCTGCCCAAGCGTCGGCTTTTTCTCATCTCGTCGACCTACTCACGTCGCCCCCTGTGTTGGCCCATTTCGATGATTCTGTGCCCACCGAAGTACATACGGATGCCAGTGGTCATGGTATCGGCGCTGTCCTCTGCCATAATCAAACGTGGTCCCGATTACGTTATTGCATACGCCAGCCGCCTTCTCTCCACAGCTGCACGAAACTATTCAATAACAGAGAGAGAGTGCCTCGCTCCTGTTTGGACCGTCAGGAAATTTCGTCCATATCTGTACGGCAGACAATTCACCGTTGTAAGTGACCACCACGCCCTCTGCTGGCTGCCTTCTCTTAAGGATCCCGCTGATCGCCTTGATCGTTAGGCATTACGACTTCAAGGGTACTCGTTCACTGTCGTCTACAAGTCTGGCCGTTTGCATCAGGACGCCGACTGCCTGTCCTGTTATCCCGTAGACCCGCCAGAACCTTCCTCGAACGATACCATTCCATCTGTGCTCGACATCACTGACCTCTTCAACATTTCTGCTGAGGAACGCCACGACCCGACCCGACTCACCGCAAGATCACTGACCGCCTCAAGTCACTGTCTCATTATTCCTCCCTTCGTCTCTTCGTGCTACGCGATGGCACCTTGCTTCGTCACAATTTGACACCTGACAATCCTGATCTCACAGGATTGTCAGCACACCTTCGTTCGTCTGTTCTGGCCCAGCTTCACGACGTGTCGACGGCGGCGCACCTCGACGTTTCCCGCACCTACGATCGTGCACGCCTTTGGTTCTACTGGCCAGGAATGTATAGGTCGGTAGACCGTTAGGTGACCTCGTGCGACCTTTGTCAGCGCCGGAAGAAGTCATCAGTCCCGCCTGCTGGCCGTCTTCAATCACTCGACGTCCCATATGAGTCGTTTCATCGTATCGGCCTCGACTTGCTTGGTCCGTTCCCTATGTCTGTCTCAGGAAATCGATGGATCGCCGTTGCCACGGGCTATGCTACATGGTTTGTCATTACTCGCGCACCTCTAACCAGCTGCGCGACCGACGTAGCGGAATTCTTGCTCCACAATGTCATCCTTCAGCACGCAGCACCGCGGCTGCTCCTAACGGACCATGGCAGGCAGTTTCTTTCTAGGGTCGTCAATGACATTTTGATGTCTTGCTCGACAAAACATCAGTTAACCATGACCTAACATCCGCAGACGAATGGCTTGACGGAGCGGATGAACCGAACCATTACCGACATACTGGTAATGTATGTGTCCGCCGACCACCAAGATTGGGAGGCAGCGTTGCCTTTTGTCACGTTCGCCTATAACACGTCCCCGCACAAGACGGCTGGTTATTCGCCTTTCTTTCTTTTATGCGGTCGAAATCCAGCGTTGCCTATTGACACGATGATGCCTCCTTCGACGTACCCGCCTACTGAGTATGCTCAAGAAGCTATAGAACGCGCCGACCACGGACGTCAACTTGCGCGCGTTCGGGTAACCGACTCGCAAGCGAGCCAACAAACTCGTAAAGATAGCCGTCACCTAAACGCGCACTTTCTTCCTGGATCTCTTGTCTTGTGGTCTCCAGGACGCCGTGTTGAGCTTTCTGAAAAGCTACTGTTCCCGTACACCGGACCATACCATGTGTGCCGCCAAGTCGCCGACGTCACGTATAAAATTGAACTATCGTCTTCTTCCTCGTCGATTCAACCCAGCACCGATATCGTTCACGTTGTCCGTCTGAAACCCTATGGTACACCCGAATCCGCCAAAGCATGTGTATAGTGACCATTCTCACTACCGTCTTTCTCCTGCTGCACGGAGTCGGTGCCTTCGCCACCGGAGGGTAATGTTATGTGCCGTTTACCTAGAGGACCAAGAAGTGAAGGACTAGTTGGTTCCTGTTTTCGCCATCTTAGTTGTTTTTACCCCGATTGCTGTGACTTTGTAAATAGTGTAAAAAAATTGAAGGACACTTTGTACATTCCAAAGTGTGTTCGGCGAAAGCGTGTGGCCATTCCACTGATTATGCCATGTCTTTTTTCTTTTACACTCTCAGTGGGATAACACACAAACCGAATGGGTGCGTGTTTTCTTCTTTCATTTTTTACCGCGAATCGCAGCGAGACGCGAGACTCATCTTCCTCCGTTCGCATGCGTTAGTATTTTCTCGCGCTTTGCGCATCGTGCAAACGCCATCCGCGTTCCAGATCTTAAATTGATGGACCCTTTGTAAATTGGAAAGTGTATTCCGTGAACGCCTGGGTCCATTGAGACGGCGTCGGTCAGAATGATTGCAAACTCTGGGCACAGCGACGCTACGCAAGCAAAGCGCGAGCGTTATAGAGTCCGACACGACCGGCGTCCGTCTGCGCATCCCGGCGGCCACCTGGCTCCGGGCCAGTAATCGGATGGACGGACGCACGGACGGACGCACATGGACGGATGGACGGACGGACGGACGAACAGACAGACAGACAGACGGACGGATGGACGGAGGCCGGACGGACGTCGGACGGACACTGGACGGACACCGGACGGACGTGAGTATGAGACATTAAAGGCTTTCGCCTTAAAGATTACACCATCTCCCGCTAAAGGGAACCATGTGTAGATGCGAAGCAGTGGGCGCTAACCCTTACACTGGCGGCGGCGTTGACGCTGGCGCTCATCGCAGCGTTGCACAGGAGAGAAACCTGGGGGGCGCAAAGCACGCAGTGATGGACCGGTGTTTCCTACTGGAACATCCCAATCGCTGCGAATGGGCAATGAGAGACAGAAGACTCGGACTGGACACAGAGACCCGCAGTCCGCTTTTAGTTAACGCGCACGCTGCGAATTTTTTATCGTTCGACAACGCACAGGAGAAATCTCCCACCGGCACTACCTTGCAGGTCAAGATCCATTGCCATATATACGGGGTGGCGAGCGAACGGTTGTGCAGCGCGAGCAGTCGGTTTTTTCAACCAAGAAACTCGCTAGCAGACGCTGCCTGCGTCGGCGTCGCGAGGCGAGAGAGGGGGGGGATAGTAGGAGAGGGGAAGACGCGCATGCGCAGTGGGGGGTGTGGACGCCGCGGAGAGGGATGCCTAGAGGAGAGAGGGTGAGCGTAGGATGGGAGAGAGGGGGGACCGTGGGAGGGGAAAGAGGGGAGGGGACACGCATGCGCAGTGAGGGTGTGGCGTCCGCGGGGAGGGATGCCTAGAGGAGAGAGAGAGAGGTGGAGAGGAGGTTTTTATTTTTATTTTTTTTAATGGGTTGGCGCATGCGGACGGACACCGGACGGACGTGAGCATATGACATTAAAGGCTTTCGCCTTAATACATGCTTCTTCTGTGGTCTCCCGTGACAATATGATATGTGGGGTTCAACCTGCAAAAACCACTATATGATTATGAAGCACGCCGTAGCAGAGGGCTCCGGAAATTTGACCATGTTGTGTTGTTTAACGTGCACTTACGTCGCACAGTACACGGGCCTCCAGCATTTCGCCTCCTTCGATATGCCATGACATCGTGTCAGCAGCCGAGCACCGCAACCGCTAGGCCACCTTGGCATAGCAATTACTCAATTTACGCAACGATGTCGATCTACTTTACAGCACTTGGCTGACTCAAAGCGAAACGCCCGGAATATAGGCTCATATTCGCTGAATTCTTCGTAGGACAGAGATGCCTACACTAAGTGGAATCTTCCAGAATTTGTTAATGAGTGCGCGATTTCATTTCGACGTTTGTGCATAAACTACTATGCTAATGAAATTGCATAGTTGTACGTGATATAGTCACAATTACAGTGCGAATAATTAAAATAAGTAATCAATGCATTTACTGAACTAATGTCATGTTGCCACATCATGAACTTAGAGTCATTGCAGTGACAATAGAAGTTAAGTTACAGCGGAGCTGAGTCAAAACATGACTCTAATTGTCCTGTAAATAACTATAGCATATGTCCGTGAGAAATAAGTTTCCCCGATTTTGCTCAAATTGGGAGGCAGCATGGCTGAATCGAACTGAAAACAGTACAATAGTATAGATTAACGGTATTAAATGCTAAGCATTTCTTAGCGAACTTCCGCGGCTCTGAGCGTATCTATCTATCTATCTATCTATCTATCTATCTATCTATCTATCTATCTATCTATCTATCTATCTATCTATCTATCTATCTGTCTGTCTGTCTGTCTGTCTGTTTGTCTGTCTGTCTGTCTGTCTGTCTGTCTGTCTGTCTGCCTATCTATCTATCTATCTATCTATCTATCTATCTATCTATCTATCTATCTATCTATCTATCTTGCCGCCTACGAATTTGTGCACTGCTGGCCGTATCGTTAATGTGATTTATACCAAAATTGGTATAGCATAACATCACTGTATGACGAACATGAATGACTCGTCATATCATGAAAATCATGAAGAACTGGTCATGAAAAGTATGATTTTTTTTATTTTTGGAAAGTCCAAAAATGCATAATTTAGCTTCGTGACATCTCAGGCAAGCACAGTGACTCCAACGAAGCGTTTCAAGCAGGTTCTTAGAAATGTCATGACAGATGTTACTTCCGTCATGCAACACCTGATGAAAGTTGGAAACCTCGATGTCGAAGCCCTCGAGGTCGTTTAATACGTTAACGTTCTCACAATAATGGAAAATGGTTGATAAAACTTCACAAGTGCTTCCCGAAAGCGATGACCACGCCGTAATTGCAAAATCCGTCATGGTCAACAATCTAAGATAAGCGCCTTGTC
>JALIZH010009742.1:0-81341 GCA_030522465.1 Rhipicephalus appendiculatus | reverse complement strand
GCGTGACCACCCTTACTGCGCATGCGCAAACCCTTTAAAAAAACATCCTCTCCCCTGCTACGCTCCCCCCTCTCTCCTCTAGGCATCCCTGCCCGCGCCAGTCCACACTCCCACTGCGCATGCGCGTCCCACCTCTCTTCTCCTCTCCTACGCTCCCCCCCTCTCTTCTCTAGGCATCTCTGCCCGCAGCGTCCACACTCCCACTGCGCATGCGCGCCCCCCCTCTCTCTCTCCTCCCCTGCGCTCCCCCCCCCTCTCCTTCTCTCGCCTCGCGACGCCGACACAGGCAGCGTCTGCTAGCCAGTTTCTTGGTTGAAAAAACCGACTGCTCGCGCTGCACAACCGTTCACTGGCCACCCCGTATATATGGCAATGAATCTTGACCTCCAAGGTGGTGCCGGTGGGATATTTCTCCTGTGCGTTGTTGAACAATGAAAATTCGCAGCGTGCGCGTTAACTAAAAGCGGACTGCGGCGGAGCTCGGCGGAGCTATATATGAAAAAAAAAATTAAAAAAAATAAATAAAAAAAATTAAAAAAAACAAAAAAAAAGCAAAAAAAGGCGCTGAGCCGTGCTCCCGACCGGGCTGCAGAAATTAGGCGCCTTTTCCTTCATCGAACCACAACCACCATATATAAATGGAGTGAAGCGCGCGCGAAATGCATTCGCATTTCCTCACGATTCCCTTCGGGGAGGTGGGGGCATTTTTTTTTATTTCTTTTTTTGTCGTTCTGGCAATTGATCTCAACCGATCACCGTGAAATACCGGCAACAAATTTGAGAAAAAATGTAATTCTGTATGACGCCTGCGTATTTCTAAGGGATTTTTTTTTGGGGGTCTTCGCGCCCTTTTGCCAAAATTCTCCAACGGTGCGATCATCGGGGCGGCGCCTTTGACTTAGGCCCGTTGCTTACCTCGAAGAAGAAAACAAACAAATTAGAATTGATGTCAGCTATGGATTCGTGCCCCATGACCGGTGATAGCTGCGATATGAGTTTATGCACCAGTTCAATGCATGTAGCGCCTATTTTGCTCCACCAAACTCACCGCAGCGCGAACTGATGTCGATGAAGGGGGCATATCTTTAATATTTTCGGATATAGTTATCTTGAGTTGTGTCTGCGCAGTTCTGACTTTTAGCGGTAGGAGGCGAGTCCGCTGAACGGCATTCAGTTGATCTGGGATGGTGAGCCCGGTACATTGCACTCTGCCGGTATCAGAATCGATATAGCGCCGAGCTGCATTGTGACAAAAAAAATCCGGGTTAGATATCATGCCAGCAATGCGGCCGTGCTTCACCGCTCCAGTATGATTGTTGTTTAGCTTTATACTCCAGTGAAATGTTTGTAGCGCCGTGGTTTCAGTGTCAAAACTCAACCCACAAGAAATACGCTGCCACGTAACTTACATATCACGCAAGGGTCAGTTTCGGTCAAACATGGCTTCGTGACACCATCCTTATCTTGTAACGGGGCTTCCTTTATGCTTAATAAGTTGAGCTTGCCGATTTATTTGGCATAATCCGATATGAAGACTGCGTTACGCAACTGTAATATCTGGGAAACAAAAGGTCAATTAGAAGACAATACACATTAACACATACTCCGTGAACGCAAGAGAAACGCGGAGGAATGGGCGCTCTCTCTTGGTGCATTGACCGTGGGATCTCTGTTTAAGTTAAGAAGAATTTGTCTTCGTCAATCTTCCTAGTGGAGTGCACGGAGTATAGTACCTATTTCCACGGGCCCCTTCAACGGCAGCTTCTGATTGCCGCCTTAGCCGCCATTTTAGAGACTGCCAAAGTCTCTTAAATAGTATCCCAGGGGATACTAGCCACTCGGCAACTGTGTCGAGGTTGGGCAAATAGATGGATTATGTGGATACACACATCCATCGGAAGTTAAAAAAAGATGTCAGCTGTCCATTCTGAAAAATGAAGCCTTTGCCGATGTTCGTCCTTCTTGGCAGAACATTGAGTGAGATGCGTTCGCGTTTACCCTGTGTACCTATACACTAGGGTAGCTACTTTATGTTTTACGCAAATCACAACTTTACCTACTCACGCCTGTCCTTGGCTCACACGCACCTGTTGTACCACGCTTCGTCGCCTCGTATTGTTTGTCCTTCTCCTTTTAGCCCGCAGAAGGCGTTGCTTTTGATGTACACTCGTCACGTTTTAAAGCAGACGCTCATCGCATCCATCCATCCACTACCGGTTGGAAATTTCAAAGACAGACTTTTTTGGTCTGGCGCGTAAATAGTAAATGACACAAGTCATCACACCAGATATATTTGCCTTTCTTTTATATGTGAATGGTGCAAGTGAAACACAATCTCTGCTTTTCTCATTTTCAGTGACGCTGATCATTGCTCCCAACTGTGCCGAAGCATTTCCTGCAAGTGCAATTCAAAAGGCGTCAGACCTACTTCAGGAACATGTTGGAAGAAACGAGGCAGATGCCCAGGAGTGATGTGCTTGTATTCCTGCAACCATATGGATATTATGCGTTGCAAGCCTTAAGCGATTCAATAAACACGATATAGCAGAAAACTATTGTGAATTGTATAAATATCGCGGAAACATTGGAGAGGAGTATACGTTAGTGCAACAAAATGTTGCCTATTTTCCTACATTTTTATTCATACTGACTGGAGGGCGGCAACACGCATATAATATTGATAGCGGTCATACGTGAAGATACGTCACGCTTTTTTTTTACTTTGGCAGAAACGGATAGCCGACACTGCCACCCCAATAAGCTTTGCTCTCAAGGGGCAAATGTAGAGGGTGTTTTTCCAAAGCAGTTGGAAGCACTGGCGTGGTCTCTGGTTTAGGCCTTCACGGCCATGCACATTCCCAGCGTTCGATTCTGACTTGAGCGTAATGTTTGATATTTGCCTCCACTGAGTCATTTCACTCACCGACAACCCCACTGACGCGGGTACCGCATTTCCTGCGACATGGGCTCCTTCACGCTGCCAGGTTATAATTTTCGAAGTCTTGGTTATGTCAACCACTCAATAATCTGTGGCACATACCTGGATATCGTTGGCTGTGGTGTACGTGTATGTATCACATATGTCTGGCTGCGAAGATAGCGTTAAAGAGCTCGTTTCGCGGAAATTCCGTGTCGATGCCGGCGTCGGCGTTGGTGACTGAAAAGTCGAGAAAAATGCTAATAAAAAAAATAGTGAAAAACTTTGGGTCCCAATTAGGATCGAACGCAGGCCGTCTCCGTAGCGAGCAGGTGTCCTGCCACCGAGCCTCGCAATTTATTAAATTTCGTAAATCTGCCTCAGAAAAAAAGAGACACTGCATGAATTTAAGGTTGTCGAAGGAGTCTCCTAACGCATCGTACATTGCGTAGCAGATGTGCAGAATCGCACCAGGCGTCAAAGCATGTCAGTAGTGCAACGAGTGGGTGCTTTAAAGCCTCACCCATTACAAAGCGCTCAGACATATTTTATCATCATCAGCTGCAGAAGCATCAACAATGTGACCAGCTGCCTGTTGCCTTGCCGACGCGTAGACGGGCCCTAGACTGATTTGCCAAAGGAATAATTACATCGGAATGCGCACTTGAAACGGCCAATGTTACGCGTACAGCCGTACATTTCCTTAAGGCTCGGTTGAGGCATGCACCGAGAAGCAAAGCCAGGCTAGCAATTTAGAAGGCGAAGCTCAAGAGTCCTCCAAATTTTTAATGTCATGGCCTGCGAACCGGGTTCGAGGTACTCACGACCGGTTATGTGAGTTTTAGTGTATACCAAGTTAAATAGAAAACTCCTGGAGCTCGAAGACGAAGGCGTCATGGATAGATAGATAGATAGATAGATAGATAGATAGATAGATAGATAGATAGATAGATAGATAGATAGATAGATAGATAGATAGATAGATAGATAGATAGATAGATAGATAGATAGATAGATAGATAGATAGATAGATAGATAGATAGATAGATAGATAGATGGATAGAAAAAATGGTGTCGATTCGCTCGAATACAGTGAACGTTTTTCTCATTGTGTCTCGTTGTGTTTATTTGAAGAGCGAGTGGTCTTTCCTGGCAAAAGGCGCACTATTCTGAACTCACGGCAATGTATTTGTTGTTCTTGGCATCTACTGAAGATCTTGAAAAGTGCTCCAGCTCTTCTTCTTCAGAGCTCGTTGCATGCCGTGCGGAATTCGCTTCACTTCTTCTGCTTCAACGAATAGACTTGGTGCTCAGTATCTTCATTTAATATGTCCTTTATTTCAAATAAACCGTCTTCGAGCGAAAGGAGGACACGATGCTGTAGCACTAAATTCGAAATGAAACAGTAAGAGCCAAAAAGAAGTA
This sequence comes from Rhipicephalus appendiculatus, assembly GCA_030522465.1. Classification (NCBI taxonomy): domain Eukaryota; kingdom Metazoa; phylum Arthropoda; class Arachnida; order Ixodida; family Ixodidae; genus Rhipicephalus; species Rhipicephalus appendiculatus. Next base: position 76,999 of record JALIZH010009742.1, on the reverse strand, counting down.
GGAAGGCCGGCCTCTTTATAATCGAGATTTGCCCTACAACACCATGTCCTTCACTCAGTGCCTACTCGCCCTAGAAAAACTAATTTAGAACGTAAACACGATACAAAAGCAACTAGGACACAAATTAAACAGATTGTATGAGATCATGTTCGTATTTTTGTCATGATTGTTGACGCAGCACTGGTTTAATGAATGTGGATCAGTTTGATTGAAACAGATGCAGGATATGGTCCATTTTTGATTATAAACTGCCGTTTTGAGTTCACATTACAATCAGGAATTGCCGCATATTGATTCCGACTGTTTTAGACATTAAAGATTCTTAGGCGCGCTTTACGCTCCCGTAAAATTCAGCCTAGTTTCGGGTTCGGCGTTTGGCTCGTTTTTTTAAAAAAAAGGCCACATATAGTGTTTGTTACATTGTTATAACAGCGGATAGCTACTACTGCAAACATAACTCGCTTTTTACGACAAGAAGCTTGCACATGGTCTACTTCAGAAGTGCTTGGAAGCACTGGCGTAATTGCCATGGAGAATCCATGGGGTCGATTTTTGCTCGAGCAGAGATTTTATTTTTCGCTTCCATTAGAATTGTTCGTTCACTGACAACGCCATCGAAGACAGCATCTCATTATCTGTATACGAGCTTCTTAACACTGTCGCGTTAAGATAATCAATATGTATTGCTGCTGTCTATGGGTCGGTATAAACTGTGAATCACCTGTAGCGCAAAGGCGCATACCACGGGCGGCGGTATGCCATTGCGAGCGCGACATCGCAAGCTCGCAAATACATTTCTGCGCAATAATAGTGATTTGGGGCTCGATTCAGTCTCCAATCTCGTGCACTCAAATCCATGTAACAACCTAGAGACCCGTGAAAGGAAGATGTTTTCAGAGAGTTCATGTCGTTAGTGACCGGGCTGGTGGGCACACAGTGGCGGCATTATGACTATGCAGCACGAGGTCTTCAGGTATGCCTTTCAAAGCTTGTGTTGTGTCTTTTCTGTCGAACGTGAACTTAATTTCCTGAAATCATACATTAGAACACACCCTAATTCTCGCCTGTGGAAGAAGCCAAGGAATATCGCCGAGTGATCGAGATAAGTCATTAGATGAGGCTGCCAATGACTACGCTATTCAATAACAAGCCCCATGAATCATTTCCTCGACCGCAGCCCTCCACTACGGCGGGCCTCAATCAAATCGCAGTTTTGGCGCGTAATACCTCATATATTATGCAGAAATTTTCCATGCTTGCTTGCGTACACCAATAGCATTGCTACGAGCGACACTCGGGCGAAGAAAGCCTCTGAACTGCCATCTGTGACTTGAGCGCAATCATGGAAGCCTAGCAAACCCCCAATCTAAAAAAAAAAGGCTGTGTCCCCAGTCTGTACTGCCACCGCACATTTGCGACAACTGTTGCACCGGCACTATAGTGCAGCTGCAAAAGTGACTCGTCGTAAAGTGACGCCTGTTAAAATGACAGTGTAGAGAATGTAAAAAATTAATGGATCATAATCCACTACGTCGTGCCTCGTACGCATGTCGTAGTTGTGGCGCCGAAAACCAAGGTATTCATTTTCGCACTTATAGTGTTAGTTGTAACTTCAAAATAACCAATATAGAAATTTCACTGATATGCATGTCGGCGATATGATGTTGCATTTGGTAAGCAACCTAAAAATGCCCCCCACCTCCCCGAAGGGAATCGTGAGGAAATGCGAATGCATTTCGCGCGCGCATCACTCCTTTTATATGTGGTGGTTGTGGTTCGAAGAAGGAAAAGGCGCCTAATTTCTGCAGCCCGGTCGGGAGCATGGCGCAGCGCCTTTTTTTTCTTTTTCTTGTTTTTTTTAATTTTTTTTATTTTTTTTTTATTTTTTTTCATATATAGCTCCGCCGAGCTCCGCCGCAGACCGCTTTTAGTTAACGCGCACGCTGCGAATTTTTATTGTTCAACAACGCACAGGAGAAATCTCCCACCGGCACCACCTTGGAGGTCAAGATTCAGTGAACGGTTGTGCAGCGCGAGCAGTCGGTTTTTTCAACCAAGAAACTCGCTAGCAGACGCTGCCTGTGTCGGCGTCGCGAGGCGAGAGAGGGAGAGGGGGGGAGCGTAGGAGAGAGAGAGGGGGGGCGCGCATGCGCAGTGGGAGTGTGGACGCTGCGGGCAGAGATGCCTAGAGAAGAGAGGGGGGGAGCGTAGGAGAGGAGAAGAGAGGTGGGACGCGCATGCGCAGTGGGAGTGTGGACGGCGCGGGCAGGGATGCCTAGAGGAGAGAGGGGGGAGCGTAGCAGGGGAGAGAGGAGGGGAGGCGCATGCGCAGTGAGGGTGTGGTTGCCGCGGGGAGGGATGCCTAGGGGAGAGAGGGAGAGGAGGTTTTTTTTTTTTGAAAGGGTTTACGCATGCGCAGTAAGGGCGGTCACGCCGTACACCACCACCACCGGATTAAGCTTCGCCATAAGATGCTTCACATCTAACACCTGCCGTCGCGCACACCTCCTCAACCTATCCTCCTCCTCCTCCTCCGCGGACAACGCCGCACAACGCCAACGCCGGATGCCTGACATAGCCCGACTATGAAATGCATTCGCATTTAAAAGTCGAGGCAGACTAAAGACTATGAGACTGGCCAAAACTAAGCTAGGCGCCGCTAAAATCACCCGTTAGCTGCTGGTTGAAGCAAAGTATTCTTCCGTAAGTTGATTGATGCTTTAAGTATTCTGCGTGCGCGTGGCAGGTCGTGCCACATTGATCCCTGATTGAAACTGCCGTCTATACATGCTGGTAGAGCATCGGCCAGTTTCGCGGAATTCCTGGGGGCTAGACATAACTGATTCTCGACGAGTTGTTGTTGCGATGCAAATTATATCGTGACTTTCAGCGGATTTCTGCTGTCGTCACTGTCGTCATGTTCCCTATAATGTTCAAATGAATAACGTCTCCCAGCGCATCAAATGTTCTACGCGCTAGTAAAAGCGCGCGTGCGTTGGGGACGAACGCGGCTGAAGCAGAGATGAAACACGCCGGCCATCTCCGTTGCATAGTGAGCGCATGCGATTGCATCACCCCGCGTGCAAGGACCCCCATTGATGGCTCTTCAAGCAGAGACAAAACACCCCGCGCGTCCTTCGTTTGGCGAACCGGCATAAAGGTGTGCCAGGAGGTAGGGAAGCAGGTCTCCCGAGCAGCCACACTCTAAAAAAAAAAAGAAACTCCCCATCTCCCGCTAAAGGGAACCATGTGTGGATGCGAAGCAGCGGGGAGATAATTAGCTTGAGCGGGAGGAACGTCGCCGCTCTCATTTCACGGCAGCCGTCCGGGCGCTCATCGCGGCATTGCGCAGGAGAGAGAATGAGGCGCTAGCGCTCCGTCATTTTTATACCGACGTATACCGTGGCATCCCCAGCGGAGTATGCAGCTGTCACACCACCTGCCGTGCGCGCCGCTCCGTAGAGGATTCCTAGAGAAGAGAACGGGGGGGGACCGTGGGAGAGGAGAGAGAGCTGACGTGCATGCACTGGGGGGGGGTGTGGGACGCGGGAGCCGCTCCGTAGAGTAGAGGATTCCTAGACGAGAGAGGGGGGAGAGCACGCGCATGCGCTGTGGGACGCCGGAGCCACTCCGTAGAGTAGAGACTACCTAGAGGAGAGAGGGGGGAGAGGACGCGCATGCGCTGTGGGACGCCGGAGCCGCTCCGTTGAGTGGATTATTGCCTAGATTAGAGAAAGGGGGTGAGCGGACGCGCATGCAATGTGGGACGCGGGGGGCCGCTCCGTAGAGTAGAGGATTCCTAGAGGAGAGAAAGGGGGGTGAGCGTAGGAGAGAGAAGGGGAGGGGACGTGCATGCGCTGTGGGACGGACTAAGCCCCCTCCAAACACATGCAAGCAAGATCAAGGAATGAGGTCAACCTGGGCGACAGACACCACCTGCCTAGCCATTGCTAAGGAGCCTCTCTGTGCTCTCGGTCATGACTCAAGGAATGGGGTCAACCTGGGAGACAGACACCACCTGCCTAGCCATTGCTGAGCAGCCTCTCTGTGCTCTCGGCCATGACTCTCATGACTGTGATAGGGTTGACGGCCTTCATATTACTACAGTGCCCTGGTTCACCTAATGGGTGCTTCCCTACTTCATGAAAGTGGCCGGACGCGGGACGCGGGACGGGGGGACGCCGGACGGACATAGCCCCGAGCATAAGATGCTTCGCATCTAAAAACTTTCCCATCTCCCGCTAAAGGGAACCATGTGTGGATGCGAAGCAGCGGGGAGATAATTAGCTTGAGCGGGAGGAACGTCGCCGCTCTTTTATCCCGGCAGCGGTCCGGGCGCTCATCGCGGCGCTGCACAGGAGAGAGAATGAGGCGCGCGCGTTCCGTCATTTTCGTACCGCGGAACTACCGTGGCGCCCCCCAGCGGAGTATGCAGCTGTCGCACCACCTGTCGTGCGCGCCACTCCGTAGAGGATTCCTAGAGGAGAGGACGGGGGGGGGGGGGGGCGTAGGAGAGGATAGAGAGGGGGGAGGGGACATGCGCTGTGGGCATGTGGGACGCTGGAGCCGCTCCGTAGAGTAGAGGATTCCTAGAGGTGAGAGGGGGGAGAGGACGCGCATGTGCTGTGTGGATGTGGGACGCAGGCGCCGCTCCGTAGAGTAGATTATTCCTAGAGTAGAGAAAGGGGGTGAGCGTAGGAGAGGATAGGGGGGAAGGGCGCGCATGCGCTGGGGGGGGGGGAGACGCGGGACGCGGGAAGGAGGGACGGACTAAGCCCCCTCCAAACACATGCAAGCAAGATGAAGGAATGGGGTTCAACCTGGGCGACAGACACCACCTGCCTAACCATTGCTAAGCAGCCTCTCCGTGCTCTCGGCCATAACTCTGATGGCTCTGGTAGTGGTTGACGGCCTTCATATTACTACAGTTTTTGGTCGCATAAGGGGTGCTTCCCTACCTCATGAAAGTGGCCGGACGCGGGACGCGGGAAGGACGTGGGAGGGACGGACATAGCCCCGAGCATAAGATGCTTCGCATCTAAAAAAAGAATATGTGTGACTCTTTTCGGAGAGTTCTGACTTGCCACGTATATGACCCTCTTTAAAGAGGAACGGTGACTGCTTTGGTGAGTCAGAGTCGGGGTGCTCTAGGAGAGTCCCCGCACCCTCTTAGGAAGGGTGGGACGACTCTTATGCGAAGGATCACACTACCACTTCTGAGGGAGTCAGACGACTCTTGCCGGTGACGCTCCTACGTGGGTCAAACGACACCCACCGAAGCGTCAAGCGACTCTACGGCTATTTTAAGCTACTCAATAGACCTTTTTCAAGCTATCCCAGAACGCCCCGCGGGCGCGCGGAGCACTATGGGAAATGTGTGTACACCGAGCGAGTCGGCCGTTCGGTCGCCAGCTGCTCGTTGGCGCCCTGGGAGCATTTAACGCAGTGATGCCATACCTACTGATTTTTCAGTAGATCTACTGATTTTCTTGGCTACCTACTGATTCCCGGATGAAAATGAAAATCTACTGATATTTATGAAGTTCCTAGATTTCTCATTTTTCTTTCAGTGCCGAAATCTGCATCCTCTACCGACCCCCTCTAACGCGCAGCCGGCGTCTGCCGAAATGCTCTTCACAACCTAGAAGATCTACAGAGTCAGGCACGTTTAAGCAGGTTAAAGTACATTAGTCAAGCATTTTACCGTACAAGGTGCGAGCGCGACGTGCATGGCTCCCTCGTGAACCCCTTTTCATCTCCTTCAATCTCTCCCCCCCTTGTCTCCAGCCGCTGATCTCCCCGTCATTAGCAAGTGGGGGCCCGATGTTTCACCAAGTGCGTCGCAGGCTAATTTTCTACCCTCCAAGATCTTACTTAGGCCAATTGCGGAGGTTTGTGCTCTCGGTCTCAGCCGCCGCTCTCTCTGCCTAAAGGTGATATATCACCATGCTTTGATGATCACATTTACATTTTGCATCACATACAACATTTTTATATGTGCTTACGAACTGGAATCAATAAAAATAATTAAATTAAGTATTCTAGTTCAGTTAACTAAATTTGTGTCATCAAAGTGCTTTTTAATGAATCTACTGACTTTTCGCAAAATCTACGGATTTTTAGCTGGTCCGGCTACGGATTTTATCTTCGGGCCATCTGGCAGCACTGATTTAACGAAAAGAACGCGTCGCCGCTTGTTGACTGTTATTAAATCATAAATACTACACATGTCCGAACGAACCTTCATGTATGCATGAAATGTAAAAGGAATAAGGCAGTATTACCGAGCGGATGTATATCGGATGTAGCAGTGAAGCGGCATGCGAGTTATCGCGTGCCGAAAGATGGTGTTAAAACGTACTGTCGTGAGCGAAGTAAGCTGGAACACCGAATTTATATTCATACAACGATTACTTGTTCACAAACCACTAATTGGCTTGTGATCGAGCTGTTAATTCCAAACTGCAGAGAGCGGTTACAGTATTCCGCTGCGTGTACATATGATTATTTGATTTTAATTGACAAGTGACGCGCTATACAAAGAAGTGAACAAAAAGTATGGGACTAGAATCCACATGCGAGGTGCCTTGCTCTGATAAAGTTTGCAGTTTCTTGGTACATGCTTACCGCGGAGCCTATTTGCTGGCAGCTACTTACGTAGCCCGTCTTCAGCGAAACCGGGGTTCAATTCAACGTCACTAATCGACTGTAAACACCCCCCCATGGTTGTTAGCATTTTTGTGCCTCTCTAAACATGCACGACGCACCCTCATTTTAGTATGTAAGTGAAAATTTATTGCACGTGTGAAAAACATGTTTTTTCACTTGTGAGTGAGCGCTTGTTGTGTGTGTAGTATTTCTATTCCAACCTGTAGTTAGGCTAACGAAGGTTGGTATGCACTTATCGATTGTTACCCATAACGCGAGCGACGCGCACGCTGTCTAGTTTGTTATTTTACCCAATGCCGACTATATACTTCTCCTCGATAATGTTAATGGACGTACATTCCAAATGCATCCGCGAATTATAGACCACTCCTGCATTTCATAAGCAATCTAGTTCTATCTTTATTTGTGCCATTTATGCCGTAAGATGTACTAGCGCAAATAATAATAATAAGTGAAGCTGCTGGACCGCTCAACCGGTTCCACAGTGGGTCAGATGGAAATCGTAGAGAGGCCGTCGCAGCTGAACACTGAAGTTCACGATTGACTTACGCAGTAATATGTTGCACCTTGCCGAATTCACGTTATCTGAGAAGTGCTGGCCCGGCGCAGGCAGAAAGCAAAAGCGTGAGGCCCGCGCGCTCGTCGCGGCTGCTGCTGCGGCGTACACACTTTTCCCATGAGCGCTTGCGCGCCCGTTGGCGGCGCTCGTGTGCTTGAAAAAGGTCTATTGACCCTTGCTCTATTTTTGCGCGACTGCTGTTGTCAATAGGGAAGTATTCATTTTAAGCGACTCCAATAAAACTTGCCGTTGTGCCCAGCGACTGCAAAAAATAAGAGTTAAATTTTAACTTCATTTTAATAAAACTCGTCAAAACAACATAACATTTCGAGCAGAGTAATATACAAAGCGCAAAGAGATGGTCTGTGATTTCCAATTAAGCAGTTGAGGTATTCCTCATTTACATGCTTGTTTGAGTATAGCCAACCAAAATGTGTGACTCTGATGTGCATAGTGTCATGTCGTGAAAAATGAACTGCAAATATTGGCATCATGTTTCCTTATTTATTCCTTATTTATTACTTATTCACGTTACCCTACAGGCTCCAGTGGAGCATTGAGTAGGGGGGGGGGTTACGGAAGAAATCACAATAAATGAAGCATAAGAAGAAACAACATTAAGGAAGAAACAATGAACATTGTTGTGATGTGATGTGAAGTAACACAATTAACACAAACCACCAAAACCCAAAAACCTGCATAACAAATTAGCGTCCGCTACGACAGGACGGAACAGGACGAAGCCATTTTCTTTATTTCCATGAATACATAGTCATCGCGATGAGTTTGGGGGGAATTCGAAGCGTTGGGCGTGCGTTTGGGTTTAGAGGGCGCGGAATTAGACGCGTGGTGTGAGAAACAGGAAGCTCGAGCGCGTGCAGAGAGGGCCGCAGAACTGGAAGAAAAAGAGAGAGCGCTCATAGAAGAGTTCGAAATTGCAGAGCTAAAGCAGGGAACCCTTCTCCTCAAGTTAAAGCTTGCTGAGGCTTTAGAGACGCGGCTAAAAACAGAGAGCGAAGCTCAGGTGTTTGTTAGTTCCAGTAAGCAGGAGTTCGAGGTGGGCTCTAGGAACTTCAGTTGTGAGGGTGAGATCGACTGCGTCAATAAGGGTTGCGTTGAATCCCGCCATAGAGTTCAGTTAGCAGATGTTGGGCGAAAGGGTGGCATAGAGTTGGGCAGCCATGAAACTAAAAGCCCAGGAGAGATTGACGAAGCAGAGTACAGCTTCAGGAGCAAGAAACAGAGAAGTTTTATTAAAGATGAGTTGTGCTTGAGACCCTCTGAGAGGCAAAGCACATGCATTGGAGAGGCAAGGGTACCCCAGAAGAAATCCATTGAAGGCATTCTAAGTGTTAGTGAGAATAAGAACGGCGAGTGCCGTAGAGCGAAACCTGCAGAGTTTGAAGCAGGCTCGCCAAGGGGGATGTATGCTGTGGCATCAGCTGATGCTGGCATGGCGAACGACCATGCGAATACCTTGCTGTGTAATATAGACAGCTTCACTTCTCGGCTTAGTAGAAGTGAAGTGTGTCGCAGAGAATCGGAAGGAATTGCCGAGGCACATATTAAGGCTGTAAAGATTGAATCGCAAATAGAGTGTTCAGTACACGGTGTTGTTAGCTCGCGTGGTGTCCTAAACGGCATGATAGGTGGCGTTGAGGCGCCCCTCATTAAGAACGTAGGATACAGTGACAGAGTGCCATTGCATGGTTGTTTCCGCGATGAGGAAGCCGGTGCGAACTCTCTGGCGCCCTGGGAAGGAGAAAGACTTACATGTGAGATTCTGAAGCCCGAAACAGCTGATCGGTCCAGACCAGGCGTTCATGTGCATAAAGCAGTTAGTCGAACGCTCCTCACTCGGCGCGCGGGAAAGCAAGGCGTCCAGTTGGATTGCGACCTTCGATCTTTTAGGGCTACCACTTCAGAAGGGCGTCCGAGTATTGCCGTCGAGCTTTCCAGAAAGACGTGGGGTCAGAAACGCTCCCAAGCGTTGCTGCTGCTTTGCTCCGAGTACAACATCGGTGCCACGCGTCTTGTCTGGGACGCAATCACTTAAGCGTCGAGGTCAATGACCGGTAGCTTTTCTGGATTATGAGCGTGGGAAATCGAGTGGTATTTCCTGTATATATTCAGTTTTTTGTTTTCTAGACTGAGAAGTGATTGAAACGTGTCGTGCAGTGTTTTAGCTACGCAGTGAACTGAGGTGAACCACTCACGTGTTCTTTTCCTAAATATGTTTATTCTAACTCTAAGTGTGTTCACTTGAACTGCGTAGTGGACCCTATGCTGGACATATGCATAGAGAATGGCCTTGTGTGCATGTCAGGACCTAACCTAACCTAGTAATGTCAGGACACATTACTAGGTTAGCCCTCACTCATCGAGCTCCAAGTTTTTTTTATAAAAAATCTTATCCTGGGGGGGGGACTCTTGTGATGAGTGAGTGCGCGAACAGTGCGATCGCGGTGTACTCAGTGCTGTATGGTGGTGTTGGTGGCGCAACGGTTACAAACGCGGTGGTGTGACGCGACAGAAGCACCGCGCGACGGACACGTGCGGCACGTAGAGAAAGACGACGACGGCGGGGCATGGCACGTGTGGCCACGGCCAATTAGAAGATGGCACGGGAAACGGGAGAGAGGAGGACGACGAGATGGAACGCAGTCTGTGAGTCGGACTGGGACAGCTCGGACGAGACGCTGGTGCCAGGGTCTGTGCCGTCGGGTTACGGACCCGAGAAGGGCCCGACAGCGTCTGCCTCCAGACGTCTTCGGAGACGGGCCATCCTGGAGGCGGGTCGTTCCCCATCGTCCGAGCAGCGGGTCCGGGCAGCTGAGCCACCGCGGAGAACAGTGAGACCGGGAGCAGCCAGAGACACGACGCTGGTGTCAGGGTCGGTGCTGTCGACCTTACGGAGTCGAGTACCAAGGGCCCGACAGCGTCGAAAGGGTCTCCGGAACCAGGCTCTCGTGGTTCCTGCTGCTGCCACCCGACTCGAGTCCAAGAGCCTGCTGCCGACCTCCATCCGTAACTTCTCAGCCTTCCTGCCGCCTCGTCCGCCCCACAAGTGCCAGCGCCGTCAACGACACAACGTGTCCGACGACTCCGCCGCAATAGCCACCACAAGCGACGCAATAGCCGGTGACTGCTTTCTCGCGCGCCAACGTCTTCTTCCTCGACGTGCCGCACGTGTCCGTCGCGCGGTGCTTCTGTCGCGTCACACCACCGCGTTTGTAACCGTTGCGCCACCAACACCACCATACAGCACTGAGTACACCGCGATCGCACTGTTCGCGCACTCACTCATCACAATTGTACAATGGAAGGGAAAAAACAACGTAAGCAAATGCAGTAAAATACAAAATGGAAAAAACGAACAGCATTATTGAAAATCAGGGGAACATATAAACTTCTAATTGCTCACGAAACTTGGCAGGATCTCTTAAAGAGACGATTTGATCTGGAAGTTTATTCCATAGTCCTATGGCGCGCGTCAATGCAGAATTATTTAATGAGTGAGTGTGGCCGAAAATGCGTCTGAAACTGAGATAATAATGAAGTCGACTAGATGTAGGCGAAGGAATTTCAAGCGAGAGACGACCGGTCCACGAGTTGCAATGGTACTTATGGAAGAGGCAAAGAAGGGTGACAGAGCGGCGTAAATCCAAGCTAGTAAGGGAAATATCGCGTTTGATTTGGGTGACGCTGAAATAGCGACTATACTTTGAAGTTATGAAGCGGGATGCATGCTTTTGGATGGATTCCAGTTTATCAATTAGGTATTGTTCTTGAGGGGACCAGATCAATAAAGCGTATTCCAACTGAGGGCGTACAAACGTTTGATAGGCCTGTTGCCGAATGGTAGATGGGGAATGGTGCAGATTTCGGCGCAAGAATCCCAAAGTTTTGTTTGCTTTCGCGCATATCTTCTCGATGTGAGTACACCAGGCAAGATTAGTACAAAGATGAACACCAAGATATTTGTAAGTAGATGAACGGGGAATTTTATCTGAACAGATGGAATAAGGAAAGTTAAAACCCGATTTCCTACGGGTGAAGTAAAGAATGCAGCACTTCGATGTGTTAAGCGTCATTTGCCAACGGTCACACCACTGATTTATTACGTCAAGGTCCGTTTGTAAAATTACGTGGTCTTCTTCACAGTTAATAGTTCTATAGACTACGCAGTTATCCGCAAAAAGACGAATTGAGGAAGAAATGTTAAAATTAAGGCAGATCATTAATATAAATTAGAAAAAGAAGAGGGCCTAGTACACTACCCTGGGGCACACCTGATGTGACAAATGAACTAGGTGACCTAAAGTTATTAACGAAAGTGAACTAATGTCGATTGGATAAAAAATTGCGAAGCCAAGATAATGTTGATGAGTCGAGTCTAAGTGCAGGTAGTTTAGCTATTAAGCGACAGTGGGCAACTCTGTCAAAGGCCTTCGCAAAGTCTAGAAAGATGCAGTCAATAATTTTATTATTATTCATGCCGTTACGTAAATCAGACGTAAATTCTAATAGTTGAGTATCGCAAGATAGAGCTTTCCGAAAACCGTCCTGATTTAGAAAGAAGAAGTTATTTCACTCAAGATGGCTGTATATATGGGAGGCGATGATGTGTTCAAGCAGCTTGCAACATATGCATGATAGCGAAATGGGGCGGTAGATACCGGGTGACTGTTAGACACCTTTAAATATCGGAATAACATTTGCTTACTTCCAGTCAGAGGGAAGTTCACCAGTAGATAAAGACTGTTGAAAAAATTCCCCATCTCCCGCTAAAGGGAACCATGTGTGGATGCGAAGCAGCGGGGAGATAATCAGCTTGAGCGGGAGGAACATCACCGCTCTCATTTCACGGCAGCGGTCCGGGCGCTCATCGCGGCGCTGCACAGGAGAGAGAATGAGGCGCGCGCGCTCCGTCATTTTCATACCGCGGAACTACCGTGGCGCCCCCCAGCGGAGTATGCAGCTGTCACACCACCTGTCGTACGAGCCGCCCCGTAGAGGATTCCTAGAGGAGAGGACGGGGGGGGACCGAAGGAGAGAAGAGAGAGAGTGAGGGGACGTGCATGCGCTGTGGGGGTGTGGGACGCGTGAGCCGCTCCGTAAAGTAGAGGATTCCTATAGGAGAGAGGGGGGAGAGGACGCGCATGCGCTGTGGGGATGTGGGACGCGGGTGGCGCTCCGTAGAGTAGAGGATTCCTAGAGGAGAGAAAGGGGGTGAGCACGTGCATGCGCTGCGGGGGTGTGGGACGCGGGGCCCGCTCCGTAGAGTAGAGGAGAGAGGGGGGAGAGGACGCGCATGCGCTGTGGGACGCGGGCGCCGCTCCGTAGAGCAGATGATTCCTAGAGTAGACAAAGGGGGTGAGCGTAGGAGAGGGGACGCGCATACGCTATGGGGGGCTGTGGGACGCGGGCGCCGCTCCGTAGAATAGATGATTCCTAGAGTAGAGCAAGGGGGGTGAGCGTACGAGAGCATAGGGGAGGAGACGCGAATGCGCTGTGGGGGGGGTGCGGGATGCGGGGGGCCGCTGCGTAGAGTAGAGGATTCCTAGAGGAGAGAAAAGGGGTGAGTGTAGGAGAGAGAGGGGGGAGGGGACGCGCATGCGCTGTGGTGGTGTGAGACGCGGGAAGGAGGGACGGACTAAGCCCCCTCCAAACACATGCAAGCATGATTAAGGAATGGAGTCAACCTGGGCGACAGACACCACCTGCCTAGCCATTGCTAAGCAGCCTCTCTGTGCTCTCGGCCATGACTCAAGGAATGGGGTCAACCTGGGCGACAGACACCACCTGCCTAGCCATTGCTAAGCAGCCTATCTGTGCTCTCGGCCATGACTCTGGTGAGTGTAGTAGTGGTTGACGGCCTTCATATTACTACAGTGTTCTGGTTCGCATAATGGGTGCTTCCCTACTTCATGAAAGTGGCCGGACGCGGGACGCGGGAGGGACGGACAGAGCCCCGAGCATAAGATGCTTCGCATCTAAAAAATTCGCCATCTCCCCCTAAAGGGAAGCATGTGTGGATACGAAGCAGCGGAGAGATGGATAGCTTGAGGGGGGAATTTTATTGTAAGGATAAATGAGAATGTATAAGAGAAGATGGAGAATGTGGTGGTTGCGTGTTTATTTAGGGAACGTGTGCAATTCCTTGCGTCGGTGCACGGGGCGCTTTGAAGACGATGGCCTTGCGATCGGTGAAGTGTAGCGTCAGGGGTTGCTTTTGAAGAGTTTTCATTGTGAAGTTTGCGAAGATGAGGTCTATGCACGTTGCCCTTATGGTTGTCGGTTGTATGTTGTCGTCGGAAATGCGTCGCAACGAGTACACGTCTACCATGTGGTGGACGAGCCAGTCGTTCGTGGTTATATCCACGTTGAAGTCACCCGCAAGTACGAAGGGCGTGTGGCTGTATGTCTTTGTGTACTGTGCCATGTCCTACTTTGTGTAAGAGAGGATAGGGGACGGTACGAGCATGCGCTGTAGGGGGTGTGGGACGAGGGGGGCCGCTCCGTATAGGAGAGGATTCCTAGAGGAGAGAAAGGGGGTGAGCGTAGGAGAGAGAGGGGGGGGAGGGGACGCGCATGCGCTGTGGTGTTGTGGGACGCGGGAAGGAGGGACGGACTAAGCCTTCTCCAAACACATGCAAGCAAGATCAAGGAATGCGGTCAACCTGGGCGACAGACACCTCCTGCCTAGAAATTGCTAAACAGCCTCTCTGTGCTCTCGGCCATGACCCTGATGAATGTAGTAGTGGTTGACGGCCTTCATATTACTACAGTGTTCCGGTTCGCATAATGGGTGCTTCCCTACTTCATGAAAGTGGCCAGACGCGGGACGCGGGACGCGGGAGGCACGGACAGAGCCCCGAGCATAAGATGCTTCGCATCTAAAAAATTGGTTCCCTTTAGCGGGAGATGGTTCCCTTTAGCGCAAGATGGTGTAACCTTTCAATTACCTTAGATTGAATATTGTCAACACCACACTATGTAGACACCTTCAGACCGTGTATAAGTTTACATATGCCTTCAACAGTAACAGTGATAGGAGACATGAAGCAGTACTCAGAATCAGAAACACAGGGAACCGAAGAAAAGTCTTCATTATTAAAAACCGAGCAAGAAAACGAATTGAAGGTTGAAGCACACTCGAATGCGGAGACAAGAACATTATCAGCATTATGCAATGTATCAGCATTATGCAAATGGCGCGCCAAAACTTTTTAGGATTAGTGTGCAAAAGTGAAGACAGCTCGGCGGCAAAATATTTCTTTTTCGCTTCACTAATCGCAAGGCAGTAAGATTTTAAGCACTCTTTATATTTAGACCATGACTTAGGAGATGATAACCTTTTAGCAGAGGCATATAACCTTTTCTTTTTTATTTCGTAGCGATCTAAGCGATATATTAAACCATGGGTTGGATTTGTCAATAGAGGTCGTTATTAGTGGCACATATTTATCTATGAGGAGCGCCATAATATTTCTAAAGGAATTCCAGTTATCTTGAACAGACCTGTCGGTGAATGAGGGAAGAAATGTATTGTGTAGGAAGACATCCAGTTAAGCGTTCATTTGATCGTAATTTGCCTTGCTATAATCCCCGATTAATAAAGGGAACATAGACAACCACCCGTTTGTAGCACGAAGCCACAAGGAAATCCGTACGGATTTCTCAGAAAGAAAAGCTTCTTAGTTGCCGAAAAATTCGTCCTGGTCCGGGGCTCGAACCCGGGACCAGGACGAATTTTTCGGCAACTAAGAAGCTTTTCTTTCTGAGAAATCCGTATGAATTTCCTTGTGGCTTCGTGCTACAAACGGGTGGTTGTCTATTTTCCCTTTATTAA
This sequence comes from Rhipicephalus appendiculatus, assembly GCA_030522465.1. Taxonomy (NCBI): domain Eukaryota; kingdom Metazoa; phylum Arthropoda; class Arachnida; order Ixodida; family Ixodidae; genus Rhipicephalus; species Rhipicephalus appendiculatus. The sequence goes on along the minus strand of JALIZH010009742.1, from coordinate 61,916 downwards.
CCCTTCCGGCACCTTGCGGGCTTCCGCAGAACTCATTTGCATGAATCCCCGATTACCTTACGCTGAACACCCGGAAATTTTAGTGGAATATTAATTGAAAACTGCAGAAGGTTGTGATCGCTAAAGCCGTCTAATTGCACAACGGGGCCTATGGTATGTGGCTCAGTTGTAAGAATAAGATCTAAAATATTAGTATCGCGAGTGGGCTCTGAAACAAGTTGGGTGAAATTGAAGTCAGAACATAGCTCGATGACTTCACTTGACGCACTGCTCGAAGAATACATTGGGGACCAATTGATATCAGGAAAATTAAAATCACCAAATAAGTAAACTTTTCTAGTTGGAAACAGATCGAGAGCCCTGGAAATACTTTTGTAAAAGTCAGACACGAAAAGGTGGTCAGAAGCAGGTGGACGATAGCATGCACCCATCAATAATTTTACAGATAAGGTAGGACAAGCGACACAGACTATATCAAGGTTAGTGTCAACAAGAAAGGAAGGTATAGTTTGTTTGTTGGCTAACAGCTCGCCGCCACCCTGTTTGTATGCCCGGTCATGGCGGTAAATGGAATACTGATTTGAAGTATGATAGAGCTCAGAGTCGCATACGTCATCGTGTAGCCAAGTCTCGGTTAGCAACAGAACATCTGATTTACTGTCATCAAGATACGAATCAAGCAAGACACGTTTCGGTAACAAACTGCCAATATTCGTAAATGATACTGAAAATGAAGGAGCGCATGCAGTAGATGGTCGCTGAACATTAGCACTGAGTACATCGGCAACTAGCTATCTAGCAGTTACTACGGTGTTGGAACAAGAGTCATAAATATATGTACTATTGTCGATACGAAGTTTGTCGAAATTCAGCTTGAAAGGACAATTACGTTCCTTAGCAAACTGAAGCAGTTTCCTGCGCGCTTGTCGTGTAGCTTGCGAAAACTCTTTTCTAATAGAGATGCCAGTATTTTTCAGCCGATGTGCACCGGCTAGGATTGCCTGCTTGTCCTTAAAAAACGTAAGCTTGGCAATTATCGGCCTACATTTGTTTGAAGCAAATTTACCCAGCCGGTAAACACGTTCAAACTGAGAACCAGTAGTGGTAATCGCTAACTTATCTGAACATACAGCGATAATTTTACCTTCAGAAGTTTCCCAACTTTCTTTCGCCTCATCGGGAATTCCAAAGAACAACAAATTGCACCGTCGTATTCTGTTTTCAGCTTCATCACACCTTGACACTACTGCTTGAAGTTGATCAGAAATAGAACCAAAAGAACCATCAGCAAAGTTGGATGAAAGGGGGGGGGGGGGGACAATAGAAACAAGGTTATTTTCCAGAGTGACCAGTCAAGCTTTTCATTGCTTTATCAGTAGCATCCTGCTTTTCTTTTAGCCCCTTAATTTCACCAGTTATCGTATTCTGACCCGCTTCAAGCCTAAGCACTGTTTCAAGAACAATTGCGAGTGTTTCCTCGACGCTAGGGCCGGGATTTGATTCAATATCACCTGAAAGCAACAATAACAACGATGGAAACTTCCGGCGCAGGCATGAAAGAAAAAGCAATGTACGAAACATCACGCAGGTCAGCAGGGCACGACACCGCAACAAGGCAATAATGGCTACTTTTTAAACAGGAAGCATCTTTGAAGTAACCAACCTGGAAATACAGCACCGGTAAGCGTGCCATCCCTTCAGCGGCGTCGTGCCCAACCGAACTAGTGCTAGGCCGGCTTATATATCCCGCGTCATAGCTTGCGAGGGCGTCTGGGAATGAACCATGTTGCCAGCCGTCAGTAGCCGAGGAAACCAAACTTGACCATCTTTGCACTTTCGGAAACGGAACTGCCTGATCAAGGCAGCGCGGCCAAGGTTGGAGAACCCTTGAAGGCAGGGCACTGAGGAACGTAACCGAGGTGGTGCCTGGCTTGCCGCTGAATCCTGCGTCATGTCCAGCGATGGTGTCCGTGAAAGAAACGTGTCTCACACCGCCAGCAGCCGAAAGAATCAGCCCTGGCCATCCTTGCACGTTTAGGAGCGGGAGAGGAACTTCATGGCCAAGACTGCACGGCCACGGTTCGAGAACCCACGACGACAAAGTACCGAGGAACGTAAACTGGAAATACAGCAGCGGTAAGAGTCCCATCCCTTCAGCGGCGTCGTGCTTATGATTATGAATAAATAAAAAAGTCCTAACGGCTGGAGATATCAGACTTGTGACTTGCTATGTTGTCACTCCTGTTCAGCGTGAGCAGCCATGAAAAATGGTACCTGAAATCAACGTGATATCATGAAGAGAAAACGGAATCGTAGTAAGAGTTTGCAATACCTACACAATAAGCAATTTACACAGACATAAAGTAGGCTCACAACAAAACAACAAACGGAAACAGGCATGGTAAGGAACCATGTTTTTTCCGTTATCGTGTAAAACACAACTTCCAAATAGCTGCTTTTGGGACATGTCACTTGGTGACAAATTTGCAGCACAAGATGATGTGAGCCTCTAAAGAACAAACACCATTAGTTTAGGCTCCATTGCATGGGTGTCACTCCCCTCTTTTCCTACGTCGTCTTGTCGAACCAAAGGAAATGTGGCACCGACTGCCTCGTTGACAGGGCGAACGCCGATGTGAATTTTCCCATCACTAGTGGTGAGGCGCCAGACCATAGCGACACATTCGTTTCCCCGAGTGTCGCTGTCAACTGGAGTGAAGAGGCTATAGAAGCGATCCGGGAGTCAGGGAATAACCAGCACACAAACACACTGACTTGTTTTATTTAAACCACCCTTTGTTCAACACATCCTTACTGTGCACACATCTGACACGAGTGTTTCGTTTTAAATAATTTCGCAACGAAAACAAATTTTCACGTAAAAGAAGGCGGGAACCTCGTTTCGCCTTAGGTACTGGCTATGCTCGAATGAAAGCATTCATGTTATGAGAAACCGCTTCAAAATGTGCCTTCAGAATATGCCCGGTTTTGCGCCGGCATCTTCCGACACCCAAGCGCATCCTGTGGCGGTCAGGGGCACGCCGTAAGCTGTTACTGACCACGTGTTTCACAAACGTAACCCATTCTTAAATACTGAGTTAAATCCATGCGAGTACGAGCGTCCAAACGACACCAACGCGCGCAGACGCCGTCAACGTTGACATCAGACATGGTCACGCGCGGAGGTACGCTGCACACTTGAGTATCGATGGAGATGTTATTATGACGTAGACTAAAGCGCATCTCAAAACGATATCAAGCACCTTCAGCAGTGCAGATATAATGTGCGATCAACAAGTAATCGCCTCGATAAGTGATTGCATCACTCATTTTATGAATGATGCAATCACCTACACAACAACGCGCATAGCTCTCTTAAATCTTCAAGTGAGAGTTTTAATTCGGCACCTGCAACAGCCCCGCGGACGCAGGCTACTGTTGGAAATGGCTGGCAGCCTACTTCCGCAGAACTGATGCCGGCGCCCAGCTAAAGCTTTGTAATTAGAACCTACGAAAGCAGTAGACTCACCGTTAACAGACGCACGTTGGTCGTGTCTGCAACTCCATGATAATTCCTTACTCCAAGCGTTACTTCCAGAACGGAGCCTGGCGTGACCGCCACCGCAGATGCTCATGTTCGCTGGAACTCTAAACTACAAGACACGCAACCAGCGCAACTAATGCAACGCATTTCAAAAGACGGAGCAGGCGGAGGCTGCCGGAGGCGCCGTGCTGGCGGCGCCCTCCGGCGCCTGGGCGAGGGGCGGGCCCGCCACAATGGCGCCGAAAGGCAAACGCGCGATATGTATGGCGTATACGGCGGAGCTTTCATCACGGAATCCAATCGAAATGCTCTTCACGAGAGTGCTGTGACTCCTGTAGAAACGACCCGCCACGGTGGTCTAGTGAATAAGGTGCTCGGCTACTGACCCGCAGGTCGCGGGATCGAATGCCGGCCGCGGCGGCCGCATTTTCGATGGGGCGAAAATGCTTGAGGCCTGTGTACTTAGATTTAGGTGCATGTTAAAGAACCCCAGGTGGTCGAAATTTCCGGAGCCCCCCACTACGCCGTCTCTCATAATCATATGGTGGTTTTGGGACGTTAAACCCAAGATATTATTATAGTATCCTGTAGAAATGCCAACTCTCTTTTTCTGCGTCTACCTTCCAAAAAGGGTCAAGTGAATACCGGAAGAGAGTCGTGGTGTCGTGACCCTCTTTTGACACGTTTGAAATGTGAAGCATTTCTTTACGTACTGCAGGCACTTTTAGCGTTTCTATCTGCGTATCTATCTATCTATCTATCTATCTATGTATCTATCTAGCCGCCTACGTCTGGGTGATCTCGTGATTACCCCTTTAACTTGGGGTAGACCAAAATTAGTATGTGAGAGTAAGATGGTTTGACGAATATGACTCGCTGGTCGTGACATGAATAATGACAATCCCGTCACAAACGTCGTCAAACTCTTTCGGGCAAACCCTGTGGCACATACCACGGGGCGGGTATGTGCCACAGGTGATTGACAGTTTAGACTACCCAGGAACGGCCAGACAAACATTGGTACTTTTAACGCCAGAGCGTTAAAAAGCTGACGTCATCAGCAGCGTTGACCGGACGAATGCAAATAATAAATGTCAGGGTCCCTAAAGGAATCGAACCCAAGCATTCTGCGTGACAATCAAGCATTCTACCACAGAGCCACGCCAGGTCTCGGAACTGCTTTTCGAATAGACCCTAATGTTCGTGAAACGTCAATTGTCGTTGCAGTGCTGGCTATCCAATTTTCTAAACATTACATATGTACTCCGACGATACAGCCGTCACGCCGGATTAACATCAATTATAGTAAAGCGCCATCCACTAAAGTTGATATATGTTGCAGTGTCCAGGGCTACCATCCTGGCGAGCACAAGCGCTACATATCAGTTTACCGCTTCTGGTGTTGCTACTGCCCATGTTGCTGTTGGCATCGTTACGCAACTGTAAACAACTTGTTATGCAAAACATATGCGACTGTGGAACATATGTTTGTGCGTACAACATTTGTACATATCTTTAGCGTAATTTTGTAACGTTTCGCTCAATAAAACATTACAACACAGCCACTTTCCCTCCGCATGCTTCGCATAACATCGATTCCCAAGGTACGTGGAATCTGCCGAATTTTTTTTTTCTTAGAGTGCACTGCGAACAGTTATCATAAGAGCATCATGGCGAGATCTGGCACAAGCGATGTGTTTGTTTCACGTTACATGTTTCGACTCTGGCGTCTTCATCTGCGCTCTGGTTTTTTTTTTTTCGACACAACCATATACGAATTTTCTGGGTGCCGGGAACATCACCTCGACATCATACCGGGAAGCCAATTTTCTTTTCATCCATGTGTTATTGTGCGGATATACGGCAACACAACCACCTGATTCTTATTTTTCTCTTTCACTTTTCTGAGAGAGGGAGAGAAAACTGTTTAATGTGGCAGAAAAACTGAGAGGTCAGCCTGAATCCATTTTCTGGCCTGCTACTCAGCGTTAGGATACGGGAGAGGATGGAAAAGAAAGGAGAGAGAAGGTGTTGTTGATGATGATGGGCAATGAAGCAACACCTTTGAAGTTCAAAATCAATTTATAGTCTTTTGTCCAGTTCTGCCTCGTGTAAAAACATGCTCAGCGCTTTCAGAATGTCGCGCTGATGACGAGGTGATGGGCCTGACAGAACTTCTTCAGAAACTTGTTTCTTCGTTCATTTCAACCAGACTGTGGTCATCGAATTTCTTTGCGCGATATATCACGGGCAGACGCACAAGATATTTTCACTTGTCTCAGTACCATAGGCGTCGCAATTCGGACTGTCTGCACGGCCGTAAAGGTGTAGGTAACGACGAGTGAAAGCCACGCCTATTCGTAACCGGTGCAGTAAGCTTGTAATGCGCCTTTTCATGGTTGGCGATATTCTAACACGCATATCTTGGCCGAGTTCGTGAACACGGCGGTGACGGTGACTTGGTAAAGACCAATATGCTTCAGTAGTTTCTCGGAGAAGTGTATGCACAACACTGTTAGTACCCGGTCGTGAAAATGGAATGGTCAATCATGTGGCGTTATCGTGAGCCATCTTTGCCTCCGCATCGGCTTGTTCGTTTCCATGTAGGCCGCAGTGCTCTGTAATCCACTGATACCTTATACATACAGCCCGAAAATCACTGTTGCCCTAGAGCGGATACATTTGCTTGCACCAGCCCTAGTGTAAAGTTACGCGAGGTCGGGTACAAAAGACTCAGATACTAGTCTTAATTGGTATAGCATTCCAATTTTTTGCTATCGCACTCATTGCTTCACCGTTGAGGCGAAACTGGGATTTTTTTTCTGATGGTGCCCTAAAAGGAAACTAAATAGAACGCAGTTGGCGGCGAAATCTACTAACTGGGATTGTTGCAAAGTGCGCGAATCTCCTTATTCAAGGAATAATAGGCACGGTATAGTGCAAGGGCATTATTTTATAACAATATTATGACCGCGGTCAGCCAGCGTTAGACTGCGCTACCACTGACAGCATAGGTCGGCGTACCTTGTCTGCCATGGTGGATCAGTGGCTACATTGCTTGGCTGCTAACCCGAAGGTCGCTGGTTGGATTCCGGCAGCAGTAGTCACATTTCGGTGGAGGTGAAATATTAGAAGCCTGTGTACTGTGCGATGTCAGTGCACTTTAAAAGAACACCAGATAGTCGAAATTTCCGGAGCCCTTCTCTGCTGCGTGCTCCATAATCATATCATGGTTTTGACAAGTAAAACCCCCGATGTTATTACTATTATCCGCGTGCTCTCTGATGAGGAAACATGCTCATACTTCCAGTAACTTATGATTGTATCAGTGAGTACAGTCATGACAAGGGAATACTTGTTCTGTGTTGTGACAAAAATATTGGTTACCCAACGATAAAAAAAAATTCGTATTTATTTATACGCACAGTCAAACACAAGTGTACTGCGTGTGCGTTAACCATAGGCCTTGAGCCCGTAGTAAAGTGTACTAGAACAGGGGAGTGCCCGGAACGAGCTTCGGAAAGGGAAGCCCAAACAGGGTCAATCCACTTGTAGCGCTGCGGTCGACAATCTGCAATTTGTCGTCGTTTTAAGAGTTGCCGTCCTTGTGCATGGATTTGTGGTTGCACGAACGATTCTTGTCTCAGTGGAAGAGAGCGTAGGAATTGTTGTCGCAGTAGATAGTGGCATGGAGAAGACTTGATATATTCAAAGTGGTTCGTTGGACGTAGACCTGGCAATGTACCGAGCAAAGTTCGCTAGCTCGAGACTCTGCTCCTCATTCGATGCTGCTGTCCCTGCGCCGGCGTACTTCCTCTTCATTACATTGGAACTGTATTAGTCGCTAAAAATAGGCAGTATCAAGCGTACATTTGAATGCAATCTAATATTCAGAGCTTTACCTCGGGCTCAGATCATGATTTTCACTCATCTGCTCGTGAGATAAAGAACGAAATTTTTGATGTCAATTTAAAGTAAGAACGTTCTGTATGTGACGCAACCATATTCAAAATGATACTCTAATGATACAGTGTTCATGGTGAGTGGCTTTATATAACTTCTCTTGTCTAATTTTACTGTGTGTATAAAGCTAGTACGCTGATAATGCTGATAACATACACGTCACTGAATGTTTTATTTTGGCACTTAGATAGGACAGATATCAAGAAATATTCATGACGCTTGTGCGCTGCTTGCTTGAACCGAGACGCACCCGCTACAAATTTTGCATCTTTCGGGGCACTTATTAACGTATGCCACCAACACTGCAGCAACAGGCGTCGTCACGTGAGTCCTAGTCTTGACGTGGCTCACGCCTTCAGCCAAACAAGAGAGCTGCTGCCACTGGTACGCGCCAAACGCAATACAGGTGCAGATCCCGCAGCAGTAAGTAACCATGCATACATGTAATTAAAATTTTGGTTTTTTTCTTAAAGGTGCGAGGTTTTGTAAAGTTAGCTGAATCAGCAAGTTGCTAAATCCTACCGTAGAGAGTTGCCATTTGGAAAATGAAATAAGACTTGTGTCTAATTAAACTCGCAGCGGCAGATAGGTGTATGCGTTTCGTACTGAATGGCTTCTCCTGGATTTTTTTTAGGGTGAAGGCACCGTAGTCATATTCTGACTTTGAAATCGCATATATCGTCAATAACGCCAGGTGTTCATACGCACACTTGGGGTACATCGTTTTGGTTTCAAGCATGCTACTGCAAATTTTAGTGTTTTATCTGGGTGGTAGGGAACATTGTAGTTCAACAATGTAAAGTTCGCCCACAAAAACACAGAGGAAACACTAAATCGCATTGGCGGCCTTAAACAAACACCCTTCTTTGACACTCAAACGGCCATGGTCATGCGTCTATTAGGCAAAGCAGAATAGCAAATTCCCGCGAACTTGGTTTCCTGGTAGCAGCAGGCAAGTCATGCTGGTATAAGCAACTACAGTACTAGACTCAACATGGAATAATGACGACGTCTTCGTAAACAAAATGTTTCTTTCTGACAACCTTAGCAGATGAAGGCGATATTTTTTGTAAATTTTATAGACGTTCTCTTTTGGCCAAAATTTCAAATAGCAGATACAGGCGACAGTACCCCGCCCAGGGACATGACGAACACTACGGAAACGCCGTTTCTGCATTCACCAACGGCAGCAAATGTATTCGAAAATTGGTAGTTATCGTTTTTTCTCCATAACGTGCCATTTCAACAGAAATGAGTGATCTTGCCGTTTCCTTCATATGTCGGATCGTGTGCACGTTGCAAGAAATGAAAAAAAAATTAACGGCTGTAACTACGCTCAAACGACCAAGCAAGGTATTGCTTAATTTCTGGTGGATCGTCAGCAAATGTAAATAATTAAAAAAATACATCAGTCAATCTCTCAAGATAAATTGAGACGAGGATGTATTTTTCGAATTAGCGAGGTATCACAAAACAATCCCTTAAAGTCCGCTTTTTCATGATTTAAGTACGTGCGTATGCTTGGGCGCCTTGCACATTCATTTTCTAGCTTTCTAACAAAACAGAATAAAAAAATAGTGTTTTTTGATCACTCCGCTCTATTCAGTCCGATATACAGCAGCAGCTACACATCGGACTTTTGCCCGACGCGTAAGGCGTGATCTACTTGCTCTACAGCATGACGTCTTGTAATGAGAAACAGATGCTCAGAAATCTAGGGTCTGCGTGGAACACAGAACATAGCCCAAGTTCTTTACGATTGCTATGCAGCAGTGAGGTGTCTTGGGTGTCAGGCTCCAGACTGGACATTGCATGACACTTTAAGAGGACGAAATGTTAATGAACAGATTATATTTTCTTGCTGTTTTCATTCTTCTGTGATTACATGCAACCGGAAATTCTTGCTTAAAATTACAAGGAAGTGTACGACTGCGTGGAGGAGAAGAAAATGCCATCCAGCGAAATCCCTCAGACGAATGAGATTCACTGGGCGATGATAAAAGTGATAAAGTGAGCAAACAAAAACATTGCCTGTACTGTTAGATAAATAGTTGAAGGCTGGAACAGAGCTTCAGAAATGCAAACGGTAAAGAACGTATAGGTCACGGTTTCGACTACAGTGAGTCATTCGGTAGTACTGTAGCGGTATCAGATAGCATGTTCCTTGTGCAATGATTTGACCACTACTCAACCACTAATAGTACTCAACCACGGCACCAGTTAGCCAACCAACGGGTATGTGAAACAAAAATTTGTACGGACAATCAGGATACTGCCATCATCATAAACCGGTATGTGCCACAGAAATTTGGTAAAGCCCATTGCTCACCACTGTTCCACTAAAAAAGAAGGCAACAGTTAGCCTAACACTATAGGGAACTGTAAATGCAACGGCGGCTGCGAGAAGACCCTGAAGCGATGGAAAGCCCACGCCAACGACGATCTGCCCGTCGATCTATGAAAGGTGCGAATGCTTTTTTTTCCGTGCCAATTTTTATGTCTGTAGTTTGGGCATCCATGTCGTGTCTATGACTGCATGAGAAGTGCGAATGCTTGGTTTCAGCGCGAGTTTCTGTATCTGGAATTTGCACACCCGCGTCATGTGTGTGACTGTCTGTGGTTTAACTCGAACCACTCTGCTCTCAGAATCAACCTAGAAACAACTCTCATGACCTAGATAAGGCCTAGAAATAACCTAGAAGCAACCAGTTTAGTGTTCAGAATCATACAGTGTCGCTGTTTACAACCGCTGCGCGACGTAGTGAAAGCTTCGCCGACATTTTTTTTTACTTGAGATTTGGCTGGCGATGGTGGCTCGCAGGATTGTTCGCAAATAGTCTGCGAACAACACGGCGCCGAGGAATGAACGAAAATGCGTGTGCACACAAATGAGTCCTTTGAAGATGCGCCGGTCACATATGCATGCTTTTATGCATCATTTTCCAATGACTGATACCCTCAAATTGTAGACTTGTGGTCGATCAGATGTTTTCAGATATCAAATTAATATTAGATATTCTGTTGACTTAGCATTCGACATTGCCACATTTCATTATGTCCTCTATATGAACGCATGATGATCGTTGTTGCCTGTGATGAGGGAAGTGTCCACAGTAGCACTCACGTAGTTTAGAACGGGGTGTCATGTCCACAAATTTATTGGTGCACGCTACTTCTAGTCGAAGCCTGTAAATCGACGTCTATTTCTCTCGTGGAAGATGGCTACGTGCTGCTTTATTTTGGAGAATAAAATTAAGCAACCTTGATTTAAATAGTATACTGCTTGTGGCTGATGGTCTGTTCGTCCTGTCATGCACGAAACACCAAAAAGAACGCATACGATCCATCTATGCTGAAATTTTAGGTGCCGTGTTTTTGCAACAGCATTCAAGCTAGGCATGCCACGTATATTTTCTTTTTAAAAAGTAACAGCCAGTGGCCCTTGAACATTGATTATCCTCAGCTGGTTAGTAATATTTGAGCAACTGATAAGGAGTTAAAATGAAAAAAATTCGGCAGATTCCACGTACCTTGGGAATCGATGTTATGCAAAGCATGCGGAGGAAAGGTGACTGTGTTGTAATGTTTTATTCAGTGAAACGTTACGAAATTACGCTAAATATATGTACAAATGTTGTACGCACAGACATATGTTCCCCAGTCGCATATGCTTTGGATAACAAGTTGTTTACAGTTGCGTAACGATGCCAACAGCAACATGGGGAGTAGCAACACCAGAAGCGGTAAACTGATATGTAGCGCTTGTGCTCGCGAGGATGGTAGCCCTGGACACTGCAACATATATCAATTTCAGTGGATGGCGCTTTACTATAATTGATGTTAACCCGGCGTGACGGCTGTATCATCGGAGTACATATGTAATGTTTATAAAATTGGATAGCCAGCACTGCAACGACAGTTGACGTTTCACGAACATTAGGGTCTATTCGAAAAGTAGTTCCGAGACCTGGCGTGGCTCTGTGGTAGAATGCTTGATTGTCACGCATAATGCTTGGGTTCGATTCCTGTTGGGCCCTGACATTTATTATTTCCATTCGTCCGGTTAACGCTGCTGATGACGTCAGCTTTTTAACGCTCTGGCGTTAGAAGTACCAATGTTTGTCTCGCCGCTCCTGGGTAGTCTAAACTGTCAATCACCTGTGTCACATACCCGCCCCGGGGTATGTGCCACAGAGTTTTCCCGAAAGAGTTTGACGACGTACGCAACGGGATTGTCATTATTCATGTCACGACCAGCGAGTCATATTCGTCAAACCATCTTATTCTCGCATTCTAATTTTGGTCTACCCCAAGTTAAAGGGGTAATCACGAGATCACCCAGACGTAGGCGGCTACATAGATAGATAGATAGATAGATACGTAGATAGAAAAGCTAAAAGTGCCTGAAGTACGCAAAGAAATGCTTCGCATTTAAAAAGAGCAATAAGAAACGCAGACGCTGGCAAAACTGACATTCAGGGCGCCATTATGTCAGGTACTGATCGCCTTATTTGTTTTTATTTTTAGTTAACTCTTGAATCGCTTCACCAAAACATAAAAGAGGTTCCTTTCAAAACCAGTGAGTCAGTGTGTCAAATTTTAAATTTTATCAACAAAATATAATTAGCGTGTTGTCATACGTGGACAACGGACAAGCACATTGTTTGTCTGAGCAAAAATTTGGGGCCGCGATCATTTGATAGGCAACATTGTCGTAGTCTAAAATAGCGAAATTTGACTGTTATTCATATACATTATTGCCTCCTTTTTCACGCAGCTGAAAAGTTTTGTTTATAGTATTGTTATCCAATTTTGAAAGGCTATATTGCCCACGGAGACGAAGACGATGCTCTGAAATGCTGTTGACTTGTGCGGAGAAGCAATGTTTAAGTCTGCTTCATGAACGCACTTACACCTTTTCTCTCAGGTCATTTGCACATTAATCGTTCAGCTTGGCTGCCTTACTTAATTAACCTGCCAGCTTTTCTTATTTCCCGCTCTTTTGCGTGACCCAGATACCCCGTCGAAGGATTCTTCCCGTTAATTCTGAAGACATTCTCGTACTCATAGGCGCACCAAAGAGCAAAACGATTTTTCGCGTATTAGTAACGTACAATTTCACAATCTCTCAAACACCACTCTTACCGCGACACGACGCTTGGTCAGCGAGGATACGCGCGAAAAGAAAATGCGGGTGGAGACGCCACCTTGAGGTTCCCGCGCCAAATACCGTCACGTCATTAATTTTGAAGGCGCCTATGTGGTCCTACGTAGCTTCGAATCAATAAAATTCAAGTATATTGTCATCTGTGGGTGCCATATACCTAGCATACGAAGTGTCAGAAAATTTTATCGAGCCAATGTCGCAAAAATACGAAAAATACATTTTGAAATGTCTGACGTCACGCGCGCAAATTTCGGCGCGAAATTTAAAAATGAAACTTCAGCCTTGATTTTCTCCTCTGATAATAAACTTTTGATAGTGAAACGTATCGCATTAGAGTTCTCAGAATGCTGTTTGTCAATCTAAATAAACTCATGGTTTCTCTTTAGTGTCCCTTTACGCTCCTTGAAGCCACTTGATGCCTAGCGCAGCACTTGGCACAATGCCCAGTGCATCATTGCATCGTACCAGAGAAGTCTACTTTGCTGCATCATAAAAGCCGGCCCAGTGCACTCTTTTATTGCGATAGCAATTATATGGACACTCTCGGCTGATTTTCGCCGTCGCCGTCTGCATGTCGACGCCGTCGTTCCAGACCACCTTACGGGGGTTTGAACCAGCGACCCCTCGCTCCGCAGCCTGCTAGCCAACACAGCCACACGTCATGCTCGTGCCAGCGATATAACGGCGAGCTATTCATATGCACCATTTGCCGCTCGCGGTACGCAGATCTCGGAACAGCTTGAGCGTGTTTTCTATCCACGACGCTTTTACAGTTTCTTTCAAATTGAAAACTGCCCTTGAGATGCGCACGAAAACGTGGCTCCCTTCTGTACTACTCGTGATGTAGAATGAAACAAAAGAACACCGGGCACGCGTCAGACGCCACCGCGTGGCAGGAGACGCAGAGGGGTCATTCCACGTGCCGCACTTTAAAAGAAAAAGAAGTATCAAACAGCGTCGAAAAGTCATATAATTATATATTCAATCCTTGGCCAATCCCCCCTGAGTGGGTATGAGCCATGTCAGAGGCAACAGCAACAACAGTGTCGGCTTCTGCATTTGTGGACACTCACAGCGCGTCGCTCAAATACAAATATGTAACAACTGCGACAGTTGTTAGTTCACGCTTGTCCTGTGTATACCTATGCGTCCTTTTCGAGCGTCCTCCTTTGTGCTGCGGCGGCGCGTTGCAATTATTGAGCTGCTTGTCGTTCTTCGTGTGACAAACTAATTTCTTGCTATCGCATTCATTGCTTCGCCCTAGTGGCGAAACTGTGACTTTTTTTTTAATTTGCGACATAGGCTTGCCCTTAACAGTGAACTCTTAATACAATATTAAAACCCTTCTCAAGGTGGTCGGCAACTGTGAAGCTGTGTGAATTTGCCTTCGTAGTGTGTAACTGTGGCAATAGTTAATACGTGAAGAAATCAAATCCATTGAAATGTTTGTTCTCTGGGCTCTCCTTTATGTATGTTCGATTTCCAGTAGTGGCTGCCAGCCTTCAATGGAGCAAGGCAAATTGCAATAGCCTTGCGGTGCTTGCAATATATTGGTGCATGTTAAAATATGGCTGAAAACAGCCCCCCGTGCGTTTGTCAGGGGTGTGTTTTGGAGTTTGGCCCCACAAATTGTTTTCACGTGAAAAAGACAGTGACTCGAAAAAGTCTACTTTTAATGTGCTATCATTGCCTTTATTAAATGCCCCACCTTTTCTTGAAACAGACAAGCGAAGTTTTTCCATATATTTCTGTAAGAAATGGCAAATCTACTGAGACATTTCGTATGCGATTCCAATAATTCCGTAGGATTCCGTAAGAATCTTGCGGGAACATGGAATATATTTGGGGTTTTTATGTTTTCTATAAAGAAACGTACATAATTATTGGTATGACATCCCGGTCGTTTGAGTAGGGTTATATATTTATAATATGCGTATCCATATTTAAAATTTTTTAGCACGCACAAAAGAGTAGGACAAAAAAGATAGAGACACACGAGTGCTCGTGTGTCTCTATCTTTCTTGTCCTTGTGTTTTGTGCGCGCTAAAAAAGCTTAAATATGGATAAATACCAACTTGCTCAGTTTTCAGTCTTACTGCAATATGCGTATGCATATGCTGTGACGCGTTCCTTGCTTGTAACCTATGAACAAATAATTTATGATAGCGGCAATTTATAAAAATTACACCATCTCCCGCTAAGGGGAACCACGTGTAGATGTGAAGCAGCGGGCGCTAAAGCTTACACTGGCGGCGGCGTTGACGCTGGCGCGCATCGCAGCGTTGCGCAGGAGAGAAAACTGGGGAGGCGCAAAGCAGGCAGTGATGGAGCAGTGTTTCCTACTGGAACATGCCAATCGCTGCTAATGGGCAATGAGAGACAGAAGACTCCGACTGGACACAGAAACCCGCACTCCGCTTTTAGTTAACGCGCACGCTGCGAGTTTTTATTGTTCAACAACGCACAGGAGAAATCTCCCACCGGCACCACCTTGGAGGTCAAGATCCATTGCCATATATACGGGGTGGCCAGTGAACGGTTGTGCAGCGCGAGCAGTCGGTTTTATCAACCAAGAAACTCGCTAGCAGACGCTGCCTGCGTCGGCGTCGCGAGGCGAGAGAGGCGGGAGCGTAGGAGAGGAGAGAGAGGGGGGTGACACGCATGCGCAGTGGGAGTGTGAACGCCGCGGGCAAGGATGCGTAGAGGAGAGAGGGGGGGAGTGTAAGAGGGGAGAGAGGAGGGGAGGCGTATGCTCAGTGAGGGTGTGGTTGCCGCGGGGAGGGATGCCTAAAGGAGAGAGAGAGGGAGAGGAAGTTTTTTATTTTTTTTTAAAGGGTTTGCGCATGCGCAGTAAGGGTGGGCACGCGGCACACCACCACCACCACCACCGGATTAAACTTCGCCAAAGATGCTTCACATCTAATATGCGCATGCATATGCTCTCACACGTTCCTTGCTTGTAACCTGCGAACAAATAATTTATGATAGCGGCAGGCTGAAGGCATGAACCAGCTCTAATCAATGGTCGAATACGAACCTGCGATATCGCCCGTTCGCCCATTGTTGCTTGTCTCTAAAAGCAATCAACCGAACCGGGAATGGGCAACACCTAATGCATTTAAATAAGTGAAGCTCTGTAGGTGTTCGTATTCCTTTCAGACAACGCATAATACGAGGAGGTATTATCGCCGAATGGTGATATATCGCAAACGATGCATGTGGGCACCACTGTATTTTTCTTCTGGTACCCTGTTCGTGAAGAGTTGTTCTCAGAGGTAAAATACTGTTTTTGTATATAATGGGAATGAAATACGGAACAGTGTGGGCTGCAAAAACAGGTGATTTATATGCCTTATCTGTGCATACACATAGTCAATGCGTCTCGCCATGAAGCGAGAAATATAAAGAAGCATGAACATACTTTAACATAATTCACGCGCACATATGGCCAGTGTGCCTCAAATGTATTGGCAGTATCGCATTGCTCTGCTGCAGACTTTCCTTCTGCACTTTTTAACAGCGAAGCTGTTCTTAGGGAAGGCTTCCCTATTGGAAAAACACAAACGGTGGGCATGGTGGAAACCACCATCCACCATTATAGTGGAATAATGTAGTGGGTTCATGTTGGATGGATAGTGGGTAGATAGTGGATGGTGTGTGGACAGTGGATGGTGGATGGATAGTGGATAGTAGCCCAGGTAGGTAAAAAGTTTGTTGTGTACAAGGTACATGGCAGGTAAGAAATGGCAGACATATTTGTCAATGAAATATTTTAACACGAAAGTGTTTTATGCCGGGGTCCACGAAGCCTTCAGTGACGTATTTCCGTCACGGATATGACGTTGATAAAATGAACGCCACCAAATGAGAAAGAAACAAACTTTAAAGAATTCTTCCCCCCACCGGGAATCGAACCTCTGACTCCTTGGCCATCGACGATAAGCGCCCGGTGCTCTAACGGCTGAGCTACCGACGCAGACGTGAGATTCCGTGCAAACGTGCTTTATATCTCTCACTAATTCTCTCTCGCACAGTGCTCTGTGTTGGTGATTGGGGCAGTGCCGCCGTCTGTGAGCGTTGACGAGAAGTGATGTGGCATAGCGCTTACTAGCGCCGATAGAGAACGATTCGTCGACGACGCAGTTAAAGTATGGCGTTCGAGATTGCGCGCCGGCTCGCAATCTCGGAGGACTTGGCTAAAGTGTCTCGGTAACAGTGAAAAACAGTGGCCGCGCTAGCATTGGGGAGTCTCTCTCGACGCAGTTACGTCATTTGCCATTCGCTGCGTGTGGGCGTGTGACGGCTCGTTGTTGGAGGAGTGCAGCTTCCACATGCACCAACAGCGTTTCGCCACCGATAATAAAATTGCTGCATTAGGCGTTGCAGAAAGGCAACGATGTCGACGAGTGAATGTCGTGCCTTGGAGGAGCGACAGAGGGGCCAGCGGGACATGGAACGCCTGCGCGTGTTCGCGGCTAAAGTTGTGGACAAACCTCTGCCTCCCGTGTTGCTGAAGCGCAGTGTGGCAGCTTATGCATGAGCACAGGCGTAGCTTACCCTGTCACTAGGAAGTGCACATCGTGTCGTTTCTCTCCTGAATTGACGACGCTTCGAAGAAGTGCATATCAAGTACCAGTGTTTATTTTGTGCTTGTTGATGTCATCTTTGCGCGGGATTCACGATATGCTGTGTCCAGGTATAGGTTATTAACTTCAGCTACCACAACGTTCAAGTCACTATGATGGGTGTTAGGCGTCGCCACAGAGATGAGCCACTATAGGCGTCAACGTGGGTGCATCCAAGTCAATGCTATAGCTGCCAAACACCGATACGCGTTGTACAAACTCTCATAATCACTACACAATAACCACTACTTCTGAGAACACGGTTTTCACTTTCGTGTTACACCGATTGCTATGAATGAGTGATCAGTCATGTTCTTTTTAAATGCGAAGCATTTCTTAGCGAACTTCGGCGACTTTGAGCGTATCTATCTATCTAGCTATCTATCTAGCCGCCTACGACTTTGTGCTCTCCTGGCCGTATCGTTAATGGGATTTAAACCAAATTTGGTGTGGCATAACATGACCGTATTGCGAACATAAATGGCTGATCATATCATGAAAATCATGACTAGCTTATCATGAAAAGTATGATTTACCTGCCACGCTCATGGCGCGCTCCCGGCCGTTTCGTTAGCTTGATATACACCAAATTTGGGATAGAGTGACGTGATTGTATGACGAACATAAATGACAAGTGGTAATATCGAAATCATGACATGTCATGAGCAACATGACTTGCATTCTACGCTCATGGCGCGCACGCGCCCGTTTCGTTAGCTTGATATGCACCAAACTTGGTATTGAGTGACGTGACTGTATGACGAACATAAATGACAAGTGGTAATATGGAAATCATGACATGTCATGAGCAACATGACTTACATTCCACGCTCATGGCGCGCACGCGCCCGTTTCGTTAGCTTGATATACACCAAATTTGGTATTCAGTGACGTGACTGTATGACGAACATAAATGACAAGTGGTAATATGGAAATCATGACATGTCATGAGCAACATGACTTGCATTCCATGCTCATGGCGCGCACGCGCCCGTTTCGTTAGCTTGATATGCACCAAACTTGGTATTGAGTGATCTGACTGTACGACGAACATTAATGACAAGTGGTAATATGGAAATCATGACATGTCATGAGCAACATGACTTGCATGCCACGCTCATGGCACGCTCGCGGCCGTTTTGTTAGCTTGATATATACCAAATTTGGTATTGAGTGACGTGACTGTATGACGAACATAAATGACCAGTGGTAATATGGAAATCATGACTTGTCATGTGCGACATGCATGACTTGCATGCCACGCTCATGGCGCGCTCGCGGCCGTTTCGTTAGCTTGATATATACCAAATTTGGTATTGAGTGACGGGACTGTATGACGAACATGATTGACCAGTGGTAATATGGAAATCATGACTTGTCATGTGCGACATGACTTGCATGCCACGCTCATGGCGCGCTCGCGGCCGTTTCGTTAGCTTGATATACAGCAAATTTGGTATTGAGTGACATGACTGTATAACGAACATAACTGGCAGGTGGTAACATGAAAATCTTGGCATGCATGTCATCTACAATGCCATTTACATGCCACGCTCATGGTGCGCTTGCGTCCAGTTTGCTAGCTTGACATACACCAAAATTGGTATACCGCGACGTGACTGTATGACAGGTCGTAACATGTAAAACATGACATGCAAATTATGTAAAGCATGATTTGCTCCTTCCTGGCTGCTTCGCATTACATCGATTTCCACAGTGTGTGGGATCTGCCGGCTTTTCTTTCAATGCTCTCTCTGTTTAGACTGAAAACATATCTTCCTGTTACACAAGGCGCACAGGTTGAGCGCAGAAAACAAATTGTTGACTTGTGTTCCAAATGTGTCGTCAGACGAAACAGGGGCAATTTGTGCACCAAGCAACAAATAGCCTTTCTCAGTGAAAAACTTCATTCACTTTTCTACATTTATTGGTGTTTTTCTTACTCCTTTGCCTATACAAGCAGCTTCTGCAGAAAACCCTAGTAGAAAACCTTCCCAACAGCAGTAGTCCCTCGGTGGCTCTATTTGAAGTGACTACAAAGAAATGCATTTCTCCAAGAACCTGAAAAATATTTAAAAAGCATCATTAAACAATAGAAATGCTTTGTTTAGGTAACCAACATATTGATGTGCCTTAAGTACCCTGCTCCTTTCGCACAATGAAATATATATCGTGAGTCCTTGTTGTAGGCATGGCATGTTGTTAAGTAGTTGGTTCGCAGATATAGCAGACAAGTTTAATCTGGGCGATGACAACACGTTAGAACACAGAAATAAACAAACACACGAAGGGCACTGTGTGTGTGCTTTCTGCGCTTCACGTGTGTGTTTCTATGTTTTAACGTGTTGTATTCGCGTACTTTAAACGTGTTTTTCATAGCACAGTATAATCACACTTCAAATCACTACAGCTGGTGAGCTATTACCATCTGTTATTATAATTCTTGCTCGGGAGCTGACGTAAACGGAATACTGATGGCATTCCGTGCCGGAACAATTACTTGCCCTCGCAACAGGCCGGCATGGCTAGCCTGATGGTAGCTCTTGAAATAAATCTCGTTAAAACAAGCGGGCTAATTTTGCAGTCAAATAATCTTCCCCTCGCAAAATAAAAACGCGATCAGCTAGCCCTAGCCGAGCAAGAAAAAAAAACATAACGAAACCGCAGCGTAAACTTCCATATATTGCAGCGGCAACTCAAATCCACAGTGCACGATGCCGGAAGCTGACCAACGGTGAAACGCAGCCGGCCAGTTTGCGCTCGCGCTGCTCTGCGGACCCCCCCCTCCTCCTCACCACCGTACTCAGAGCACTCAGCACCGCGGCATTCAATATCCCTTCGCTATAACGCATAAAGCGATAATAATGGATTACATGCACAAAACAGCACTCACACCCACCTACCCTTCTAAAAAAAAATTGGGGGGACCCTTAAGCTTCGCCTTTAAGAGTTGAACGCGATAGCGATATCCCGTCCCTAGTGCGTACTTCAATCACTTAGGGCATACTATGTAACGGGTAGTATGCTTTAAACCAGGAGCAATTATGCGCGGCAAATGTGGGAAATGTTTTCGAACTAGCTATGCACCCACTACGTGGTGTTAAGGGAATACGCGCAGTAAGGTGTGTGCCGTTTGTAATGGGTGGCTGGCTTTGAACTACGAAATCGTTATGATAGCCACATATTCTGACACCCGATGGCAATGTACGCTTGTACCACGCAATATTCCTGGGATATTTCATGTTATATTGCGACACCTATATAAAGGACGCTTGCGTTTGCGAAGCATGGAAGTTATTTTCACTGCATTTCCAAGCAGAGAAAGTTATTTTCACAGTATTCCAAGGGTCGCGTTTTTCATGTTCTCCGCCACAAAGGATTTATCGGCCTTTGGCCGAGGTGCTGCTCAGGCTTCAGCCAGCGGCAATGACTACCGTGTTGTACTGCCCCGTCTTCCTACCGGTAAGCTGGTTGTGGATTCAGTTTTCCTACATGCGGACTTGGGCGGTCGCCCTTACCGGGTTCAGGACTTCAGAGATGCTCTTCGGGACATTATTGACTTAAAAGAAATAAGCTCCATAGGTCAATTTCAGATGTCACATGTATGGATGGTCACGTGCAAGTCAACGCTGACAAAAACGAAGTTAGTCACTCGAGGTGAATTTTTCGTCAAAGGCCGTCGATGCCTTGTTATTGACCCGGAGCCCACCGAGGTAAAGATGAAGCTTCTGTGGCTACCTGAGCACTTGGAAGACGCCTACGTCCGAGAGGCACTGCACGTTTTCGGAAAAATTAAATCAATATCATCAGAAAGCTGGAAAGTGGCGGACATGGAGCAAATGCGGACTCTTAATCGTGACGTTGTATTGTCCCTTGCTGATGGTGTCCGAGTGGGTGACATTCCGCACCTTCTGACTGTGTGTGGAGTACAGAGTCTCGTTCTGATTCCTGGCCGCCCGCCCCTCTGCCTTCGCTGCAATAAGGTTGGACACATCCGTCGAAACTGCAGGACTCCTCGCTGTGATGACTGTCGGCGTTTCGGTCATTCAGCTGAGGACTGTGTCGTGACCTATGCTAACAAACTACGACAGCGCACGCAGCAACATGATGATAATCTACAAGAGCATATCATGGATGCCACAGAAGTTCTGGACGCAACAGGAGACACTCCGTCTACCTCAGATTCTACTGACTTCAGCAAAAGGATCCACAAGATGCAAAGGAATCAAACGCGGATACAACAGCTGAAGTTTCTGCATGCAAAGGACCAAGTGACTCTTGCAAGCAGCTGACCCAAAATGACTCCGGAAAGCCTCTTACACACGAGGAGGTTCCTACGAAGGAGGTCTCTGAAGATGCTTCAACTGCTTGTGCCGTAGCTTCACAGCAGCATTTTCATCACGTTACGACGTTAGAAGATGATAGACAGGCTGTGGATACTACAATACCAAAGCGCCGCGCGACGTACAGCTCCGAATCAAGCAACGAGAGTGACACTGCGGCTGTGAACAAGAAGACGCGCCGTCGCCGAACGTCAATGCACAAAGGAAAGTGTCGACGATCACGATCTAGGTGGCCTGGTGGGGGGTTCAAGAGAAGTCTCACCATCGACCTCCAGGACTAATCACATGGAACAATAAGCGCAACAGAAGGTAGTCACCATGGCGCAGTCTGAGCGACTTATCTTTGCAACATTGAATGTACGCGGCCTTAGGTCATCTCAGAAACAGGCGCAGCTCCGTAGACTTTTCAAACGAAAGCGTCTCGACTTTGTCGCCATCCAGGAGACAAAGATTGAGAGCGAAGAGGAGACTGAGAGGGCCCTCCGGCCCTTTCTGTCTGAGTATAATGTGTGTGTTTCACATGCAAAAGGATTATCTGCGGGCTGTTGGCTGTTTCTGAGAAAGAGCCTACCATGTTCGGCAATAAGTACTAGTGTTGATAACGAGGGTAGATATGTATGCTGCGATTTTGTGTTGCAGGGAACGCCGTGGCGAATTATCAATCTATATGCGTTTAATGAGATTTCAAAACGACTTGAATTATTCGAAAATATATCCAGTTTAATTTACTCTGACCGATTCACTGTAGTAATGGGAGACTTCAACTGTGTATGTGACCGTAACGATCGTAGCAATCCTAATGGCCGGCGAGACAGGAGTGGCGAGCTTTTATCCGGCATTGTAGAAAATGCAGGGCTTATTGACATTGGTGTGTCGGGTCAAGTAACTGCATATACAAGAGTTCAAGGAAGTTCATATGCTCGCCTTGACCGGATTTACGTGTCCTCATCACTCCTCTGCCGCCAAATGTCCTGTATCACTGAACCAGTGTCGTTCTCAGACCACTGTATTGTCATTGCACAAATTGGCGCAAATCGTCGCAACAAATTCCGACCACAGTGGGCCCTTTGGAAGTTAAACTCAGAGATCCTATGCGATCAGGAATTCGTGAATCGTGTGCGGACAGCATTGATGCAGTCTTATTCAAGAGGTCTACATGTACATGCTGCTTGGGAGCTATTTAAACAGGAAGTTCGTGTGATAGCTATAGAGATTGGATCTACTAAGTCCTATTATAGGAAGAACGAAGAAAAGACGCTCTTTAAAAGCCTGTGCAACCTTTATGAGATTGAATGCGAGATACCGGGATCGTACATTAATGAAATTGAAAATATTAAATGCCAATTACAAAAATATGATGCTGCTCGCTACAGAGGGGCACGTATTAGATCTCGAAACAAGTGGACCTTAAACTCAGAACAGCCAACGCGTCAAGCTTTACTCGATGAAAAACGTCATGCAAATTCTAAAGTAATTCCAGAACTATACTCTAATGGTGCTCTTGTAACAGATGTAAGAGACATAACGTCGAAGTTCGAAAAGCACTATGAAAGTTTATTTAGTGCTCTCTCTAACCCTGATGTCGACCTCACAGCTAGTTTTGTTTCCCTTTTGAGCCCGTTGGAAGAAGACGATTGTGCCGCCATTAGTAGTCCTATTACAATACCGGAAATTGAGCAAGCAATTGACAGCTTACCTTCATCGAAGACACCTGGCCCTGACGGCATTTCTGCTGAATTTTACAAAACCTTCAAAAAAGCTCTCTCTCCCATATTGCTGGATATTTTAAAATTAAGTTATGACATGGAGACACTCCCGCGATCCTTTTGCAAAAGCCACACACTTTTGATACCGAAAAGTTCTGACAAGGAAAAACTTCGCTCTGTTGAGGGCTACAGGCCAATATCCCTGTCAAACGTTGACTACAAAATTTTTGCAAAGGTATTAACAAATAGGTTGCAATTTGCGATGTCCATTCTCATTGGGTCTCACCAGACATGTGGAATTAAGGGCCGATCTATACAAAACAATATACACGTTGCTCGTACAGTTCTTCAGTACTGTTATAGACATCAAAAACAGCTTGCAATGTTGCAGGTAGATCTTGCGAAAGCCTTTGATCGGGTTAATCATTCATTTCTTTTTTCTCTTCTTGAACACGCCAATGTTGGCAATGTTGTGCTTAAAGGCGTTAAACTTTGTTATAATCAATCTTCGACTCGTCTTATTGTTAACGGTCAGCTGTCGAAACCTGTTTCTATTCGCTCCTCTGTAAAGCAAGGCTGCCCCATGTCACCACTTCTATTTGCCCTTTATCTCGAGCCGCTGTGCTTAAGTATATTACGATCTAGTTGTATTCGTGGCTTCGATATATTAGGCAATGAAGTTAAAGTGTTAGCTTATGCAGATGATGTAGCATTCTTTTGCACAGATAAACCAAGTGTAGAAAAAGTGGTATCTACAATAGACAAATTTGGTATAGTATCAGGAGCTCGTTTAAACGCCTCGAAGAGTTTAGGATTATGGTTTGGCTCGTGGGGTAGTACACCTAGTCAGTTCGCAGGAATTAATTGGACAAGAACTCCACCAACGTACCTCGGTGTGCCGTTAGATGCGTATAGATTCAGTGCGCATTATTGGAAGGAGCGCGTTCCTAAGCTTGAACGACAGGCCCAGGCATTTGTTCCCCACCACCTATCAATATTTGGTAGAGCTGAAGCTTGTAACACTTTTCTAGCAACAAAGCTCTACTACGTATTGCAACTTATCCACTGTGCAAGATTTTATATACAACGATTTCACCGGATTTTTGCAACCTTCATATGGTCTTCTACCTTTGAGCCCATGCGCCGTGACAACATATTCAGGCCAGTTAGTGAGGGTGGGTTGGGATTAGTACATCTTTATCTATGGCAAACAGTTTCCCGCTTTTTCTTTTTCCGTGACAATTCCCATCCCATAATTCGTTCATTCTTGCAGGTTACATTTGTTGATTGCTTACCCGACTTAGTTATTTCTTCAAACTTTTCCGAGCGCCCGTGTTTGTGGGGATTCACGCAGGAAGTTTATTCCGCAATTCGGTTCCTTAAAGCTCGCTTTTCTATAGAATACTTGTATACAGTATCGCGCAAAGTACTATACAAGGATTTACTATCTATGCTCTTTCCGCCTCCGTTGTACCGTTCATTGTACTCCGATCTTCCTGGCCATGATGTGTTGAAACGAGTGCGCAAAATGTATATCCCGCCAAATTCAAAAACATTCTTCTATAAGCTCCACTCTGAAACATTGCCGGTAAACACATGGTTAAAAAGAAAAGGTATTTTTGTTTCTTCTGTTAACTGCCGCCTATGTGATGTGCCGGAGACAATAGAACACTGCTTTGTTAGCTGCAAAGACGCTATCCTGTTCTGGGATGTCCTTCAACGGGCTCTGAAGAAACGTTTTGTAATCAATTCTTACACTATACGTTATCTTTTGCCAACATCACTGGATGAAGTACCCTTTGATATGTTTTTCCTCATGGGTATGCACAGCCTATGGAAGACACGTATGCAAGTACGCAACGCAGAACCTACAGTTTCTTCGAGAACACATTTTATTAGAATGGCTGTTCACCTAAAAGACATTTATGAAGAAATAGATTTTGAACCGGACTGGTACCCCATCTTGGTGAGGTGCTTGGCCTCACCATCTTTTGTGTGTGACATGAGTTGATGAACTCTCGCTGCTCTAATGCACTTCGCTAGTCGTCGAGTGTTTCCTTAGTAACGCCAGAGCGCTTATTGTCGCTGTGTGATTGTACTTGTTTCAAACTATTAGTGCCGTTTACGTTCATTCTAACACACATTTTAATAAATACCATGAAAGAAAAAAAAGATGCATGGCTGTGTGGTAGAACACCTGCTTGCCACGCAGACGACCCGGGTTCGATCCTCACTCGGACCCGAAAATTTTTATTATTTATTTTATTTGCATCTTTCTCGATTTTTCGGTCACGGACAAGATGACGATCTTTCGCTCACAACCAACGACGCCGACGCTGACGCCGGAATTTCTGCGAAACAAGCTCTTTAACGCTATCGCGTTAAAACATGCTGGCAGCGGCACTTGCGACGTCCGCTGGCTTTCAAGTGACATGACGAGTCGGCATCGGCTGACAACCCGTTTGCGGGCATCCGTCCGTCTAGAGGCAATGTGGTGAGTTCCCGATGTGCACAAACTGACTCGTTGATTCTCCACGCCACAGAGCGCGTTGCGTGAAACTATTCGGGCGCTGTTCATCGATGATGCGCGGTAAGCATTTGAAGATGGTGTATTCCAGGACTAATCACGTTTATCATCAGCAAAGCAATCCTACTTGGAAAGCTGGCGGCTGCTGTTCACTCAGTTTGCGCATACCGAACATCAGATTCATTCAAGAAGTTCCGCCTAATTCGATGACCGCAACATAAAACACAAAACAACGGCCCGCACAAAAATCAGCCGCATCAGCACAAACACAATCACCACGCCATGACCACGTTGTAGCAGTGCGGCGCCATGACAGGAAAGAAAAATGAGAGAGGACGATAGCGGTGACCCTAGTGGTCTCGGTCGCAGCGCTTACTTCACTCCCTTCGCTGTCGAACGTGACGTCATTGCCGCCATGGCGGTTTGGTGCAGTTTCTCCAGCATGGTAGAGCATGATACACCATCATTTTCCTCACCCACCATTCCCCCGGTGCATTTCAGGATTCGCACGATAGTGGGTAGCGGATGGTGGGGCATTACCCACTATTCTGCTGCTACTCTCCACCATCGTCCGCTATCCTTTACACCTTGACATTTAACGTACACCATGCCACCGACCACTGTCCCCTATCAGCACCATGATTTCCAGCATACCCAGCATTATTTCCACTATATCCACCATCTTTTCTAGTACCCACTATGGTAATTTTTCCAATAGGGTTACGTAGCGCTCATCACGTGACATCGCAGTGTGGCGAGAGTGAGGCTCCACAGGAGAAGGAGAGCTGCGCCATGCTGAAAGGGGTGAGGCTGAAGCTTGACAGGTGAACCAATGAGAGGTGCGATAGGAAGGGGGTCTGTGAGACTTCGAGAAAAAAGTGAAGCGGAGAGATGGGTGTCAAGAGGCGCGAGAATGAGGCTCAGGAATCGAGCCGTTCTGTACAAACTAGGTCAGTGACTGTCTCAGTGAGTATAAAGGATGGCGTCGAGTATTTGTGAATAAGTAAAAAAAAAGGTGCCTGAAAGTGTGGCAGATCCATTTGGGTAATGAAATTGTCCAGAGTTGCACGGACTTGGTCACAGCGAAACGTCATGGAAAGGAAGTAATTGCCACGGGTCCCGGCAGTTAAGTCCAAAAATTGTTATTTATTAATTAGCAAGTCCGATATATACCAAGCCCAGGAAACCAAGACCGATCTTCCGGCCCATTCTGCGAATAGTCTTTTCTCTGTATATATAGCTTTATGGCGGACTCCTAACACGGATTTAGAAGTTATTGGTCGACAAAGCTCGATTTATATTCCCAGACGATACACTCTAAGAAAATTTGGATGTAGGAATATTCTGCTACTACACGTTTGACGAAATTCATTGTTTATTGCGTCATGACACAACGAGTTAAGCATAAAGCATGGAATAAAATACGCCTACACCCTTCAGCGGTGGTGGCGATGTTTATGGGCGCAAATTGTTTATGCTAGCTGTGTAAACTTGTAGTCAAGGGAGAGCAAGCTGCATATCTCATTACATGAATTGAACCTTCATTCTAGTCAGTATCTGTGTGCTGCGTGTGACTCAGTGTGCTGCGTATGGCTGTGGCGGACCACTTTCGGGAAGGCGCTACGAGGTTCGACGGGCATTAGACGTGTCGCGTTGAAGAACTAGCGTCAAAAAAATTGGGACACCCTTAATCTTCGCCTTTAAGAGCTGAACGCGATAGCGACATCCTGTCCCGAGTGCCTGCTTCAACCATTTAGTGCATACTTGCTATGCACCCACTACATGGTGTTAGGGAATACGCGCAGTAAAGTGTGTGCCGTTTGTAATGGCTGGCCGACTTTAAACTATGAAATTGTTATGATAGTCACATATTCTCACGCCCGATGGCAATGTACGCTTGTACCACGCAATATTCCTGGGATATTACATGTTATATGGCGACGTCTATATAAAGGACGCTTACCTTTGCGAAGCATGAAAGTTATTTTCGCCGCATTTCCAAGCAGAGGCGTGGCTGTGTGGTAGAAGACCTGCTTGCCACGTAGACGGCCCGGGTTCGATCCTCACTCGGACCCGGAAATTTTTATTATTCATTTTATTTGCATCTTTCTCGATTTTTCGGTCACGGACAAGATGATTTTTCGCTCACAACCAACGACACCGACACCGACGCCGACGCCGGAATTTCTGCGAAACAAGCTCTTAAACGCTATCGCGTTAGAAGTAATATTTTAAATGCGAACCCTTTCTTTGCGTACTGCAAGCACGTTTAGCGTTTCTATCTACGTATCTATCTATCTACGTATCTATCTATCTATCTATCTATCTATCTATCTATCTATCTATCTATCTATCTATCTATCTATCTATCTATCTATCGGCGTCGGTGTCGCCGACGCCGACACCGACGCCGACGCCGGAATTTCTGCGAAACGAGCTCTTTAATGCTATCGCGTTAAAAATACTGGGGAGAGCCGAGCATGTAGGGAAGGGTGTTTCAGCTCCACTAAAGTGGAACCAGGGGAGGGGCGAAGCACGCAGTGTTTTCAGAGACATTTCTTTGATGAGGCATATGTGATGCCAAGCCAGAAACCGACCTCCGTGCAGGTATTACGCTCTCTACAGGTATTCATATACCGCTATGTAGGATATGATGTTTGGATCCACGGAGAAGTCTCATCTTAAAGGGTAGAAGCCAAAGAGATCGCCTCGTGTGGCACTGGGTGTTAGATGAGGCACACAGAAAGAGAACTCTGGTGAAAAATTCTTCAATAAGGGGTGCGGCTGAAGCAATCATTTCGACAAGCGGTCTTGTGTTCTTGAAGGCTGCAACTCTTCGGCTTTTTTTTAGAAGTCGACTCTGCAACTCAATGCAAAGCTAGTAGGGTTAACGTTCAAATCAACTGTGTCGTTTTAGACAACATCTTAATGTTCAGCGGCCATGAAGAACGCTAAAAGTGGACACCGAACTGATATCTACTTACGTTAGGCACATACACGAAAAACGAAGTTATGAAATATTGATTTTGTAAAGTAGGAGAGATTGCGAGGTACATTGGGCAAATACGCAAGCATAGCCCCTGTAAGCGCTAACTATGATGCACTGTCTACGAATGTGTAAAATGCACATACCATAATTCCAAGGCGCTCAATATTACATTTCAAGGAAGAAAATGAAGAAATGTGTTGCTTTCTCTAAGTTTCACTAATTCATTATAATTATTATGTAATTAAATACTTCATTATTTTGCAGTCAGTTATGCCTCATATTTACATGAAAAATGAAATGATAGGCTCGAAATGGGTGCACAATTAGTTTATGGTGGCATTCATTTGGAGAAAAGAAAAAAATCGGCAGATCCCAAGTACCATGGGAATCGATATTATGCGAAGCATGCGGAGGTAAGGTTACTGGGCTGTAATTTTTATCTGGCGAAATGTTTTGAAATTACGCTAAACATATTTAAAAATGTTGCACACACTAACATATGATGAACAGTCGCATATGTTTGATATAACCAGTTGTTTACAGTTGTGTAACGATGTCAACAGAAACATGGGTATTGCCAACACCAGAAGCCGTAAGCTGATAAGTAGAGCTTGTGCTTGCAACGATGGTAGCCCTGGATAAGGCTACGTAAACCAACTACAGTGGATGGCGCTTAAGTATACAACTGAAGTTAACCCGACATGACTCCTTTATCAATAGGAGTACGTGTGCAATGTTTTTTTTTAATTAGATAGCCAGCACTGCAACCTCAATTGACGTGCCACCAACATTACGCCTGCACAGGGTCTTTTTCGAAAGCAGATTCGAGACCTGACGTGGCTCTGTGGTAGAATACTTGATTGCCGCGCAGAATGGTTGGGTTCGATTCCTGCTGGGACTCTGGTTTGTATTCTTTGCATTAATCGCGTCAACGCCACCGATGTGAGTTTTTATTAACACTGTCGCCTTTAAGTTACCAGTGTCAACGCCACCGTTGTCAGTTTCTCTTAACGCCCTCGCATTTAAATCACCAATGTCTGTTCTCGCCGTTCGGGGGTAGATATGAATTGTCAAACTCCTGTGGCACATACCCGCATACCGCGGCCCGTGGTATACGGGTATGAGCGACACGTGTCGGGAGAAATGAGTTTGACGACATACGCGACGGGATTTTCACGTTATTCAAGTCACGTATTCGTCAAATCCTCTTACCCTGCCATACTAACTTGGGTCGACCTCAAGTAAAGGAGGTGATCACGACTGCTAGATAGATAGATAGATAGATAGATAGATAGATAGATAGATAGATAGATAGATAGATAGATACGTAGATAGATAGATACGTAGATAGAAACGCTAAACGTGCTTGCAGTACGCAAAGAAAGGGTTCGCATTTAAAATATTACTTCTAACGCGATAGCGTTTAAGAGCTTGTTTCGCAGAAATTCCGGCGTCGGCGTCGGTGTCGTTGGTTGTGAGCGAAAAATCATCATCTTGTCCGTGACCGAAAAATCGAGAAAGATGCAAATAAAATGAATAATAAAAAAAAAGCGCCCACCTCCCCGAAGGGAATCGTGAGGAAATGCGAATGCATTTCGCGCGCGCTTCACTCCATTTATATATGGTGGTTGTGGTTCGAAGAAGGAAAAGGCGCCTGATTTCTGCAGCCCGGTCGGGAGCAAGGCGCAGCGCCCTTTTTTTTTTGCTTTTTCTTGTTTTTTTTAATTGTTTTTATTCATTTGTTAAATTTTTTTTTCATGTATAGCTCCGCCGAGCTCCGCCGCAGTCCGCTTTTAGTTCACCCGCACGCTGCGAATTTTTATTGCTCAACAACGCACAGGAGAAATCTCCCACCGGCACCACCTTGGAGGTCAAGATTCATTGCCATATATACGGGGTGGCCAGTGAACGGTTGTGCAGCGCGAGCAGTCGGTTTTTTCAACCAAGAAACTCGCTAGCAGACGCTGCCTGTGTCGGCGTCGCGAGGCGAGAGAGGGAGAGGGGGGGGAGCGTAGGAGAGGAGAGAGAGAGGGGGGCGCGCATGCGCAGTGGGAGTGTGGACGCTGCGGGCAGAGATGACTAGAGAAGAGAGGGGGGGGAGCGTAGGAGAGGAGAAGAGAGGTGGGACGCGCATGCGCAGTGGGAGTGTGGACGGCGCGGGCAGGGATGCATAGAGGAGAGAGGGGGGAGCGTAGCAGGGGAGAGAGGAGGGGAGGCGCATGCGCAGTGATGGTGTGGTTGCCGCGGGGAGGGATGCCTAGAGGAGAGAGAGGGAAAGAGGAGGTTTTTTATTTTTATTTTTTTTTTTGAAAGGGTTTGCGCATGCGCAGTAAGGGTGGTCACCTCCTCAACCTGTCCTCCTCCTCCTCCTCCGCGGACAACGCCAACGCCAACGCTGGACGCCTGACATAGCCCGACTATGAAATGCATTCGCATTTAAAATTTCCGGGTCCGAGTGAGGATCGAACCCGGGCCGTCTGCGTGGCAAGCAGGTCTTCTACCACACAGCCACGCCTCTGCTTGGAAATGCGGCGAAAATAACTTTCATGCTTCGCAAAGGTAAGCGTCCTTTATATAGACGTCGCCATATAACATGTAATATCCCAGGAATATTGCGTGGTACAAGCGTACATTGCCATCGGGCGTGAGAATATGTGACTATCATAACAATTTCATAGTTTAAAGTCGGCCAGCCATTACAAACGGCACACACTTTACTGCGCGTATTCCCTAACACCATGTAGTGGGTGCATAGCAAGTATGCACTAAATGGTTGAAGCAGGCACTCGGGACAGGATGTCGCTATCGCGTTCAGCTCTTAAAGGCGAAGATTAAGGGTGTCCCAATTTTTTTGACGCTAGTTCTTCAACGCGACACGTCTAATGCCCGTCGAACCTCGTAGCGCCTTCCCGAAAGTGGTCCGCCACAGCCATACGCAGCACACTGAGTCACACGCAGCACACAGATACTGACTAGAATGAAGGTTCAATTCATGTAATGAGATATGCAGCTTGCTCTCCCTTGACTACAAGTTTACACAGCTAGCATAAACAATTTGCGCCCATAAACATCGCCACCACCGCTGAAGGGTGTAGGCGTATTTTATTCCATGCTTTATGCTTAACTCGTTGTGTCATGACGCAATAAACAATGAATTTCGTCAAACGTGTAGTAGCAGAATATTCCTACATCCAAATTTTCTTAGAGTGTATCGTCTGGGAATATAAATCGAGCTTTGTCGACCAATAACTTCTAAATCCGTGTTAGGAGTCCGCCATAAAGCTATATATACAGAGAAAAGACTATTCGCAGAATGGGCCGGAAGATCGGTCTTGGTTTCCTGGGCTTGGTATATATCGGACTTGCTAATTAATAAATAACAATTTTTGGACTTAACTGCCGGGACCCGTGGCAATTACCTCCTTTCCATGACGTTTCGCTGTGACCAAGTCCGTGCAACTCTGGACAATTTCATTACCCAAATGGATCTGCCACACTTTCAGGCACCTTTTTTTTTACTTATTCACAAATACTCAACGCCATCCTTTATAGTCACTGAGACAGTCACTGACCTAGTTTGTACAAAACGGCTCGATTCCTGAGCCTCATTCTCGCGCCTCTTGACACCCATCTCTCCGCTTCACTTTTTTCTCGAAGTCTCACAGACCCCCTTCCTATCGCACCTCTCATTGGTTCACCTGTCAAGCTTCAGCCTCACCCCTTTCAGCATGGCGCAGCTCTCCTTCTCCTGTGGAGCCTCACTCTCGCCACACTGCGATGTCACGTGATGAGCGCTACGTAACCCTATTGGAAAAATTACCATAGTGGGTACTAGAAAAGATGGTGGATATAGTGGAAATAATGCTGGGTATGCTGGAAATCATGGTGCTGATAGGGGACAGTGGTCGGTGGCATGGTGTACGTTAAATGTCAAGGTGTAAAGGATAGCGGACGATGGTGGAGAGTAGCAGCAGAATAGTGGGTAATGCCCCACCATCCGCTACCCACTATCGTGCGAATCCTGAAATGCACCGGGGGGAATGGTGGGTGAGGAAAATGATGGTGTATCATGCTCTACCATGCTGGAGAAACTGCACCAAACCGCCATGGCGGCAATGACGTCACGTTCGACAGCGAAGGGAGTGAAGTAAGCGCTGCGACCGAGACCACTAGGGTCACCGCTATCGTCCTCTCTCATTTTTCTTTCCTGTCATGGCGCCGCACTGCTACAACGTGGTCATGGCGTGGTGATTGTGTTTGTGCTGATGCGGCTGATTTTTGTGCGGGCCGTTGTTTTGTGTTTTATGTTGCGGTCATCGAATTAGGCGGAACTTCTTGAATGAATCTGATGTTCGGTATGCGCAAACTGAGTGAACAGCAGCCGCCAGCTTTCCAAGTAGGATTGCTTTGCTGATGATAAACGTGATTAGTCCTGGAATACACCATCTTCAAATGCTTACCGCGCATCATCGATGAACAGCGCCCGAATAGTTTCACGCAACGCGCTCTGTGGCGTGGAGAATCAACGAGTCAGTTTGTGCACATCGGCAACTCACCACATTGCCTCTAGACGGACGGATGCCCGCAAACGGGTTGTCAGCCGATGCCGACTCGTCATGTCACTTGAAAGCCAGCGGACGTCGCAAGTGCCGCTGCCAGCATGTTTTAACGCGATAGCGTTAAAGAGCTTGTTTCGCAGAAATTCCGGCGTCGGCGTCGGCGTCGTTGGTTGTGAGCGAAAGATCGTCATCTTGTCCGTGACCGAAAAATCGAGAAAGATGCAAATAAAATAAATAATAAAAATTTTCGGGTCCGAGTGAGGATCGAACCCGGGTCGTCTGCGTGGCAAGCAGGTGTTCTACCACACAGCCATGCATCTGCTTGGAATACTGTGAAAATAACTTCCTCTGCTTGGAAATGCAGTGAAAATAACTTCCATGCTTCGCAAACGCAAGCGTCCTTTATATAGGTGTCGCAATATAACATGAAATATCCCAGGAATATTGCGTGGTACAAGCGTACATTGCCATCGGGCGTCAGAATATGTGGCTATCATAACGATTTCGTAGTTCAAAGCCAGCCACCCATTACAAACGGCACACACCTTACTGCGCGTATTCCCTTAACACCACGTAGTGGGTGCATAGCTAGTTCGAAAACATTTCCCACATTTGCCGCGCATAATTGCTCCTGGTTTAAAGCATACTACCCGTTACATAGTATGCCCTAAGTGATTGAAGTACGCACTAGGGACGGGATATCGCTATCGCGTTCAACTCTTAAAGGCGAAGCTTAAGGGTCCCCCCGATGAACACATCGAAGTGCTGCATTCTTTACTTCACCCGTAGGAAATCGGGTTTTAACTTTCCTTATTCCATCTGTTCAGATAAAATTCCCCGTTCATCTACTTACAAATGTCTTGGTGTTCATCTTTGTACTAATCTTGCCTGGTGTACTCACATCGAGAAGATATGCGCGAAAGCAAAGAAAACTTTGGGATTCTTGCGCCGAAATCTGCACCATTCCCCATCTACCATTCGGCAACAGGCCTATCGAACGTTTGTACGCCCTCAGTTGGAATACGCTTTATTGATCTGGTCCCCTCAAGAACAATACCTAATTGATAAACTGGAATCCATCCAAAAGCATGCATCCCGCTTCATAACTTCAAAGTATAGTCGCTATTTCAGCGTCACCCAAATCAAACGCGATATTTCCCTTACTAGCTTGGATTTACGCCGCTCTGTCACCCTTCTTTGCCTCTTCCATAAGTACCATTGGAACTCGTGGACCGGTCGTCTCTCGCTTGAAATTCCTTCGCCTACATCTAGTCGACTTCATTATTATCTCAGTTTCAGACGCATTTTCGGCCACACTCACTCATTAAATAATTCTGCATTGACGCGCGCCATAGGACTAAAGAATAAACTTCCAGATCAAATCGTCTCTTTAAGAGATCCTGCCAAGTTTCGTGAGCAATTAGAAGTTTATATGTTCCCCTGATTTTGAATAATGCTGTTCGTTTTTTCCATTTTGTATTTTACTGCATTTGCTTACGTTGTTTTTTCCCTTCCATTGTACAATTGTGATGAGTGAGTGCGCGAACAGTGCGATCGCGGTGTACTCAGTGCTGTATGGTGGTGTTGGTGGCGCAACGGTTACAAACGCGGTGGTGTGACGCGACAGAAGCACCGCGCGACGGACACGTGCGGCACGTCGAGGAAGAAGACGTTGGCGCGCGAGAAAGCAGTCACCGGCTATTGCGTCGCTTGTGGTGGCTATGGCGGCGGAGTCGTCGGACACGTTGTGTCGTTGACGGCGCTGGCACTTGTGGGGCGGACGAGGCGGCAGGAAGGCTGAGAAGTTACGGATGTAGGTCGGCAGCAGGCTCTTGGACTCGAGTGGGGTGGCAGCAGCAGGAACCACGAGAGCCTGGTTCCGGAAACCCTTTCGACGCCGTCGGGCCCTTGGTACTCGACTCCGTAAGTCGACAGCACCGACCCTGACACCAGCGTCGTGTCTCTGGCTGCTCCCGGTCTCACTGTTCTCCGCGGTGGCTCAGCTGCCCGGACCCGCTGCTCGGACGATGGGGAACGACCCGCCTCCAGGATGGCCCGTCTCCGAAGACGTCTGGAGGCAGACGCTGTCGGGCCCTTTGTTCTCGGGTCCGTAACCCGACGGCACAGACCCTGGCACCAGCGTCTCGTCCGAGCTGTCCCAGTCCGACTCACAGACTGCGTTCCATCTCGTCGTCCTCCTCTCTCCCGTTTCCCGTGCCATCTTCTAATTGGCCGTGGCCACACGTGCCATGCCCCGCCGTCGTCGTCTTTCTCTACGTGCCGCACGTGTCCGTCGCGCGGTGCTTCTGTCGCGTCACACCACAGCGTTTGTAACCGTTGCGCCACCAACACCACCATACAGCACTGAGTACACCGCCATCGCACTGTTCGCGCACTCACTCATCACAAGAGTCCCCCCCCCAGGATAAGATTTTTTTATAAAAAAAAACTTGGAGCTCGATGAGTGAGGGCTAACCTAGTAATGTGTCCTGACATGCACACAAGGCCATTCTCTATGCATATGTCCAGCATAGGGTCCACTACGCAGTTCAAGTGAACACACTTAGAGTTAGAATAAACATATTTAGGAAAAGAACACGTGAGTGGTTCACCTCAGTTCACTGCGTAGCTAAAACACTGCACGACACGTTTCAATCACTTCTCAGTCTAGAAAACAAAAAACTGAATATATACAGGAAATACCACTCGATTTCCCACGGTCATAATCCAGAAAAGCTACCGGTCATTGACCTCGACGCTTAAGTGATTGCGTCCCAGACAAGACGCGTGGCACCGATGTTGTACTCGGAGCAAAGCAGCAGCAACGCTTGGGAGCGTTTCTGACCCCACGTCTTTCTGGAAAGCTCGACGGCAATACTCGGACGCCCTTCTGAAGTGGTAGCCCTAAAAGATCGAAGGTCGCAATCCAACTGGACGCCTTGCTTTCCCGCGCGCCGAGTGAGGAGCGTTCGACTAACTGCTTTATGCACATGAACGCCTGGTCTGGACCGATCAGCTGTTTCGGGCTTCAGAATCTCACATGTAAGTCTTTCTCCTTCCCAGGGCGCCAGAGAGTTCGCACCGGCTTCCTCATCGCGGAAACAACCATGCAATGGCACTCTGTCACTGTATCCTACGTTCTTAATGAGGGGCGCCTCAACGCCACCTATCATGCCGTTTAGGACACCACGCGAGCTAACAACACCGTGTACTGAACACTCTATTTGCGATTCAATCTTTACAGCCTTAATATGTGCCTCGGCAATTCCTTCCGATTCTCTGCGACACACGTCACTTCTACTGAGCCGAGAAGTGAAGCTGTCTATATTACACAGCAAGGTATTCGCATGGTCGTTCGCCATGCCAGCATCAGCTGATGCCACAGCATACATCCCCCTTGGCGAGCCTGCTTCAAACTCTGCAGGTTTCGCTCTACGGCACTCGCCGTTCTTATTCTCACTAACACTTAGAATGCCTTCAATGGATTTCTTCTGGGGTACCCTTGCCTCTCCAATGCATGTGCTTTGCCTCTCAGAGGGTCTCAAGCACAACTCATCTTTAATAAAACTTCTCTGTTTCTTGCTCCTGAAGCTGTACTCTGCTTCGTCAATCTCTCCTGGGCTTTTAGTTTCATGGCTGCCCAACTCTATGCCACCCTTTCGCCCAACATCTGCTAACTGAACTCTATGGCGGGATTCAACGCAACCCTTATTGACGCAGTCGATCTCACCCTCACAACTGAAGTTCCTAGAGCCCACCTCGAACTCCTGCTTACTGGAACTAACAAACACCTGAGCTTCGCTCTCTGTTTTTAGCCGCGTCTCTAAAGCCTCAGCAAGCTTTAACTTGAGGAGAAGGGTTCCCTGCTTTAGCTCTGCAATTTCGAACTCTTCTATGAGCGCTCTCTCTTTTTCTTCCAGTTCTGCGGCCCTCTCTGCACGCGCTCGAGCTTCCTGTTTCTCACACCACGCGTCTAATTCCGCGCCCTCTAAACCCAAACGCACGCCCAACGCTTCGAATTCCCCCCAAACTCATCGCGATGACTATGTATTCATGGAAATAAAGAAAATGGCTTCGTCCTGTTCCGTCCTGTCGTAGCGGACGCTAATTTGTTATGCAGGTTTTTGGGTTTTGGTGGTTTGTGTTAATTGTGTTACTTCACATCACATCACAACAATGTTCATTGTTTCTTCCTTAATGTTGTTTCTTCTTATGCTTCATTTATTGTGATTTCTTCCGTAAACCCCCCCCCCCTACTCAATGCTCCACTGGAGCCTGTAGGGTAACGTGAATAAGTAATAAATAAGGAATAAATAAGGAAACATGATGCCAATATTTGCAGTTCATTTTTCACGACATGACACTATGCACATCAGAGTCACACATTTTGGTTGGCTATACTCAAACAAGCATGTAAATGAGGAATACCTCAACTGCTTAATTGGAAATCACAGACCATCTCTTTGCGCTTTGTATATTACTCTGCTCGAAATGTTATGTTGTTTTGACGAGTTTTATTAAAATGAAGTTAAAATTTAACTCTTATTTTTTGCAGTCGCTGGGCACAACGGCAAGTTTTATTGGAGTCGCTTAAAATGAATACTTCCCTATTGACAACAGCAGTCGCGCAAAAATAGAGCAAGGGTCAATTGAGTAGCTTAAAATAGCCGTAGAGTCGCTTGACGCTTCGGTGGGTGTCGTTTGACCCACGTAGGAGCGTCACCGGCAAGAGTCGTCTGACTCCCTCAGAAGTGGTAGTGTGATCCTTCGCATAAGAGTCCTCCCACCCTTCCTAAGAGGGTGCGGGGACTCTCCTAGAGCACCCCGACTCTGACTCACCAAAGCAGTCACCGTTCCTCTTTAAAGAGGGTCATATACGTGGCAAGTCAGAACTCTCCGAAAAGAGTCACACATATTCTTTTTTTAGATGCGAAGCATCTTATGCTCGGGGCTATGTCCGTCCCTTTCGCGTCCTTCCCGCGTCCCGCGTCCGGCCACTTTCATGAGGTAGGGAAGCACCCCTTATGCGACCAAAAACTGTAGTAATATGAAGGCCGTCAACCACTACCAGAGCCATCAGAGTTATGGCCGAGAGCACGGAGAGGCTGCTTAGCAATGGTTAGGCAGGTGGTGTCTGTCGCCCAGGTTGACCCCATTCCTTCATCTTGCTTGCATGTGTTTGGAGGGGGCTTAGTCCGTCCCTCCTTCCCGCGTCCCGCGTCTCCCCCCCCCCCAGCGCATGCGCGCCCTTCCCCCTATCCTCTCCTACGCTCACCCCCCTTTCTCTACTCTAGGAATAATCTACTCTACGGAGCGGCGCCTGCGTCCCACATCCACACAGCACATGCGCGTCCTCTCCCCCCTCTCACCTCTAGGAATCCTCTACTCTACGCAGCGTCCCACATGCCCACAGCGCATGTCCCCTCCCCCCTCTCTATCCTCTCCTACGGCCCCCCCCCCCCCCCCCGTCCTCTCCTCTAGGAATCTCTACGGAGTGGCGCGCACGACAGGTGGTGCGACAGCTGCATACTCCGCTGGGGGACGCCACGGTAGTTCCGCGGTACGAAAATGACGGAACGCGCGCGCCTCATTCTCTCTCCTGTGCAGCGCCGCGATGAGCGCCCGGACCGCTGCCGGGATAAAAGAGCGGCGACGTTCCTCCCGCTCAAGCTAATTATCTCCCCGCTGCTTCGCATCCACACATGGTTCCCTTTAGCGGGAGATGGGAAAGTTTTTAGATGCGAAGCATCTTATGCTCGGGGCTATGTCCGTCCGGCGTCCCCCCGTCCCGCGTCCCGCGTCCGGCCACTTTCATGAAGTAGGGAAGCACCCATTAGGTGAACCAGGGCACTGTAGTAATATGAAGGCCGTCAACCCTATCACAGTCATGAGAGTCATGGCCGAGAGCACAGAGAGGCTGCTCAGCAATGGCTAGGCAGGTGGTGTCTGTCTCCCAGGTTGACCCCATTCCTTGAGTCATGACCGAGAGCACAGAGAGGCTCCTTAGCAATGGCTAGGCAGGTGGTGTCTGTCGCCCAGGTTGACCTCATTCCTTGATCTTGCTTGCATGTGTTTGGAGGGGGCTTAGTCCGTCCCACAGCGCATGCACGTCCCCTCCCCTTCTCTCTCCTACGCTCACCCCCTTTCTCTCCTCTAGGAATCCTCTACTCTACGGAGCGGCCCCCCGCGTCCCACATTGCATGCGCGTCCGCTCACCCCCTTTCTCTAATCTAGGAATAATCCACTCAACGGAGCGGCTCCGGCGTCCCACAGCGCATGCGCGTCCTCTCCCCCTCTCTCGTCTAGGAATCCTCTACTCTACGGAGCGGCTCCCGCGTCCCACACCCCCCCAGTGCATGCACGTCACCTCTCTCTCCTCTCCTACGGTCCCCCCCCGTTCTCTTCTCTAGGAATCCTCTACGGAGCGGCGCGCACGACAGGTGGTGTGACAGCTGCATACTCCGCTGGGGATGCCACGGTATACGTCGGTATAAAAATGACGGAGCGCTAGCGCCTCATTCTCTCTCCTGCGCAATGCCGCGATGAGCGCCCGGACGGCTGCCGTGAAATGAGAGCGGCGACGTTCCTCCCGCTCAAGCTAATTATCTCCCCGCTGCTTCGCATCCACACATGGTTCCCTTTAGCGGGAGATGGGGAGTTTCTTTTTTTTCTTAGAGTGTGGCTGCTCGGGAGACCTGCTTCCCTACCTCCTGGCACCCCTTTATGCCGGTTCGCCAAACGAAGGACGCGCGGGGTGTTTTGTCTCTGCTTGAAGAGCCATCAATGGGGGTCCTTGCACGCGGGGTGATGCAATCGCATGCGCTCACTATGCAACGGAGATGGCCGGCGTGTTTCATCTCTGCTTCAGCCGCGTTTGTCCCCAACGCACGCGCGCTTTTACTAGCGCGTAGAACATTTGATGCGCTGGGAGACGTTATTCATTTGAACATTATAGGGAACATGACGACAGTGACGACAGCAGAAATCCGCTGAAAGTCACGATATAATTTGCATCGCAACAAAAACTCGTCGAGAATCAGTTATGTCTAGCCCCCAGGAATTCCGCGAAAACTGGCCGATGCTCTACCAGCATGTATAGACGGCAGTTTCAATCAGGGATCAATGTGGCACGACCTGCCACGCGCACGCAGAATACTTAAAGCATCAATCAACTTACGGAAGAATACTTTGCTTCAACCAGCAGCTAACGGGTGATTTTAGCGGCGCCTAGCTTAGTTTTGGCCAGTCTCATAGTCTTTAGTCTGCCTCGACTTTTAAATGCGAATGCATTTCATAGTCGGGCTATGTCAGGCATCCGGCGTTGGCGTTGTGCGGCGTTGTCCGCGGAGGAGGAGGAGGAGGATAGGTTGAGGAGGTGTGCGCGACGGCAGGTGTTAGATGTGAAGCATCTTATGGCGAAGCTTAATCTGGTGGTGGTGGTGTGCGGCGTGACCACCCTTACTGCGCATGCGCAAACCCTTTCAAAAAAAAAATAAAAAACCTCCTCTCTCCCCTCTAGGCATCCCTCCCCGCGGCAACCACACCCTCACTGCGCATGCGCCTCCCCTCCTCTCTCCCCTGCTACGCTCCCCCCTCTCTCCTCCAGGCATCCCTGCCCGCGCCGTCCACACTCCCACTGCGCATGCGCGTCCCACCTCTCTTCTCCTCTCCTATGCTCCCCCCTCTCCCTCTCTCGCCTCGCGACGCTGACACAGGCAGCGTCTGCTAGCGAGTTTCTTGGTTGAAAAAAACCGACTGCTCGCGCTGCACAACCGTTCACTGGCCACCCCGTATATATGGCAATGAATCTTGACCTCCAAGGTGGTGCCGGTGGGAGATTTCTCCTGTGCGTTGTTGAACAATAAAAATTCGCAGCGTGCGCATTAACTAAAAGCGGACTGCGGCGAAGCTCGGCGGAGCTATATATGAAAAAAAAAAATAAAAAAAAATAAAAAAAACAAGAAAAAGAAAAAAAAAGGCGCTGCGCCATGCTCCCGACCGGGCTGCAGAAATTAGGCGCCTTTTCCTTCTTCGAACCACAACCACCACATATAAAAGGAGTGATGCGCGCGCGAAATGCATTCGCATTTCCTCACGATTCCCTTCGGGGAGGTGGGGGGCATTTTTAGGTTGCTTACCAAATGCAACATCATATCGCCGACATGCATATCAGTGAAATTTCTATATTGGTTATTTTGAAGTTACAACTAACACTATAAGTGCGAAAATGAATACCTTGGTTTTCGGCGCCACAACTACGACATGCGTACGAGGCACGACGTAGTGGATTATGATCCATTAATTTTTTACATTCTCTACACTGTCATTTTAACAGGCGTCACTTTACGACGAGTCACTTTTGCAGCTGCACTATAGTGCCGGTGCAACAGTTGTCGCAAATGTGCGGTGGCAGTACAGACTGGGGGGCACAGCCTTTTTTTTTTAGATTGGGGGTTTGCTAGGCTTCCATGATTGCGCTCAAGTCACAGATGGCAGTTCAGAGGCTTTCTTCGCCCGAGTGTCGCTCGTAGCAATGCTATTGGTGTACGCAAGCAAGCATGGAAAATTTCTGCATAATATATGAGGTATTACGCGCCAAAACTGCGATTTGATTGAGGCCCGCCGTAGTGGAGGGCTGCGGTCGAGGAAATGATTCATGGGGCTTGTTATTGAATAGCGTAGTCATTGGCAGCCTCATCTAATGACTTATCTCGATCACTCGGCGATATTCCTTGGCTTCTTCCACAGGCGAGAATTAGGGTGTGTTCTAATGTATGATTTCAGGAAATTAAGTTCACGTTCGACAGAAAAGACACCACACAAGCTTTGAAAGGCATACCTGAAGACCTCGTGCTGCATAGTCATAATGCCGCCACTGTGTGCCCACCAGCCCGGTCACTAACGACATGAACTCTCTGAAAACATCTTCCTTTCACGGGTCTCTAGGTTGTTACATGGATTTGAGTGCACGAGATTGGAGACTGAATCGAGCCCCAAATCACTATTATTGCGCAGAAATGTATTTGCGAGCTTGCGATGTCGCGCTCGCAATGGCATACCGCCGCCCGTGGTATGCGCCTTTGCGCTACAGGTGATTCACAGTTTATACCGACCCATAGACAGCAGCAATACATATTGATTATCTTAACGCGACAGTGTTAAGAAGCTCGTATACAGATAATGAGATGCTGTCTTCGATGGCGTTGTCAGTGAACGAACAATTCTAATGGAAGCGAAAAATAAAATCTCTGCTCGAGCAAAAATCGACCCCATGGATTCTCCATGGTAATTACGCCAGTGCTTCCAAGCACTTCTGAAGTAGACCATGTGCAAGCTTCTTGTCGTAAAAAGCGAGTTATGTTTGCAGTAGTAGCTATCCGCTGTTATAACAATGTAACAAACACTATATGTGGCCTTTTTTTAAAAAAAACGAGCCAAACGCCGAACCCGAAACTAGGCTGAATTTTACGGGAGCGTAAAGCGCGCCTAAGAATCTTTAATGTCTAAAACAGTCGGAATCAATATGCGGCAATTCCTGATTGTAATGTGAACTCAAAACGGCAGTTTATAATCAAAAATGGACCATATCCTGCATCTGTTTCAATCAAACTGATCCATATTCATTAAACCAGTGCTGCGTCAACAATCATGACAAAAATACGAACATGATCTCATACAATCTGTTTAATTTGTGTCCTAGTTGCTTTTGTATCGTGTTTACGTTCTAAATTAGTTTTTCTAGGGCGAG
Organism: Rhipicephalus appendiculatus; assembly: GCA_030522465.1. Classification (NCBI taxonomy): domain Eukaryota; kingdom Metazoa; phylum Arthropoda; class Arachnida; order Ixodida; family Ixodidae; genus Rhipicephalus; species Rhipicephalus appendiculatus. Next base: position 18,745 of record JALIZH010009742.1, on the reverse strand, counting down.
TAGGCACTGAGTGAAGGACATGGTGTTGTAGGGCAAATCTCGATTATAAAGAGGCCGGCCTTCCTACTTCTTTTTGGCTCTTACTGTTTCATTTCGAATTTAGTGCTACAGCATCGTGTCCTCCTTTCGCTCGAAGACGGTTTATTTGAAATAAAGGACATATTAAATGAAGATACTGAGCACCAATCTATTCGTTGAAGCAGAAGAAGTGAAGCGAATCCGCACGGCATGCAACGAGCTCTGAAGAAGAAGAGCTGGAGCACTTTTCAAGATCTTCAGTAGATGCCAAGAACAACAAACATTGCCGTGAGTTCAGAATAGTGCGCCTTTTGCCAGGAAAGACCACTCGCTCTTCAAATAAACACAACGAGACACAATGAGAAAAACGTTCACTGTATTCGAGCGAATCGACACCATTTTTTCTATCCATCTATCTATCTATCTATCTATCTATCTATCTATCTATCTATCTATCTATCTATCTATCTATCTATCTATCTATCTATCTATCTATCTATCTATCTATCTATCTATCTATCTATGACGCCTTCGTCTTCGTGCTCCAGGAGTCTTCTATTTAACTTGGTATACACTAAAACTCACATAACCGGTCGTGAGTACCTCGAACCCGGTTCGCAGGCCATGACATTAAAAATTTGGAGGACTCTTGAGCTTCGCCTTCTAAATTGCTAGCCTGGCTTTGCTTCTCGGTGCATGCCTCAACCGAGCCTTAAGGAAATGTACGGCTGTACGCGTAACATTGGCCGTTTCAAGTGCGCATTCCGATGTAATTATTCCTTAGGCAAATCAGTCTAGGGCCCACTACGCGTCGGCAAGGCAACAGGCAGCTGGTCACATTGTTGATGCTTCTGCAGCTGATGATGATAAAATATGTCTGAGTGCTTTGTAATGGGTGAGGCTTTAAAGCACCCACTCGTTGCACTACTGACATGCTTTGACGCCTGGTGCGATTCTGCACATCTGCTACGCAATGTACGATGCGTTAGGAGACTCCTTCGACAACCTTAAATTCATGCAGTGTCTCTTTTTTTCTGAGGCAGATTTACGAAATTTAATAAATTGCGAGGCTCGGTGGCAGGACACCTGCTCGCTACGGAGACGGCCTGCGTTCGATCCTAATTGGGACCCAAAGTTTTTCACTATTTATTTTATTAGCATTTTTCTCGACTTTTCAGTCACCAACGCCGACGCCGGCATCGACACGGAATTTCCGCGAAACGAGCTCTTTAACGCTATCTTCGCAGCCAGACATATGTGATACATACACGTACACCACAGCCAACGATATCCAGGTATGTGCCACAGATTATTGAGTGGTTGACATAACCAAGACTTCGAAAATTATAACCTGGCAGCGTGAAGGAGCCCATGTCGCAGGAAATGCGGTACCCGCGTCAGTGGGGTTGTCGGTGAGTGAAATGACTCAGTGGAGGCAAATATCAAACATTACGCTCAAGTCAGAATCGAACGCTGGGAATGTGCATGGCCGTGAAGGCCTAAACCAGAGACCACGCCAGTGCTTCCAACTGCTTTGGAAAAACACCCTCTACATTTGCCCCTTGAGAGCAAAGCTTATTGGGGTGGCAGTGTCGGCTATCCGTTTCTGCCAAAGTAAAAAAAAAGCGTGACGTATCTTCACGTATGACCGCTATCAATATTATATGCGTGTTGCCGCCCTCCAGTCAGTATGAATAAAAATGTAGGAAAATAGGCAACATTTTGTTGCACTAACGTATACTCCTCTCCAATGTTTCCGCGATATTTATACAATTCACAATAGTTTCCTGCTATATCGTGTTTATTGAATCGCTTAAGGCTTGCAACGCATAATATCCATATGGTCGCAGGAATACAAGCACATCACTCCTGGGCATCTGCCTCGTTTCTTCCAACACTTTCCTGAAGTAGCTGTGACGCCTTTCGAAATCCATCTGGAGTAAATGCTTCGGCACAGTTGGGAGCAATGATCAGCGTCACTGAAAATGAGAAAAGCAGAGATTGTGTTTCACTTGCACCATTCACATATAAAAGAAAGGCAAATATATCTGGTGTGATGACTTGTGTCATTTACTATTTACGCGCCAGACCAAAAAAGTCTGTCTTTGAAATTTCCAACCGGTAGTGGATGGATGGATGCGATGAGCGTCTGCTTTAAAACATGACGAGTGTACATCAAAAGCAACGCCTTCTGCGGGCTAAAAGGAGAAGGACAAACAATACGAAGCGACGAAGCGTGGTACAACAGGTGCGTGTGAGCCAAGGACAGGCGTGAGTAGGTAAAGTTGTGATTTGCGTAAAACATAAAGTAGCTACCCTAGTGTATAGGTACACAGGGAAACGCGAACGCATCTCACTCAATGTTCTGCCAAGAAGGACGAACATCGGCAAAGGCTTCATTTTTCAGAAAGGACAGCTGACATCTTTTTTTAACTTCCGATGGATGTGTGTATCCACATAATCCATCTATTTGCCCAACCTGGACACAGTTGCCGAGTGGCTAGTATCCCCTGGGATACCATTTAAGAGACTTTGGCAGTCTCTAAAATGGCGGCTAAGGCGGCAATCAGAAGCTGGCGTTGAAGGGGCCCGTGCAAATAGGTACTATGCTCAGTGCACTCCACTAGGAAGATTGACGAAGACAAATTCTTCTTAACTTAAACAGAGATCCCACGGTCAATGCACCGAGAGAGAGCGCCCATTCCTCCGCGTTTCTCTTGCGTTCACGGAGTATGTGTTAATGTGTATTGTCTTCTAATTGACCTTATGTCTCCCAGATATTACAGCTGCGTAACGCAGTCTTCATATCGGATTATGCCAAATAAATCGGCAAGCTCAACTTATTAAGCGTAGAGGAAGCCGCGTTACAAGATAAGGAAGGTGTCGCGAAGCCATGTTTGACCGAAACTGACCCTTGCGTGATATGTAAGTTACGTGGCAGCGTATTTCTTGTGGGCTGAGTTTTGACACTGAAACCACGGCGCTACAAACATTTCCCTGGAGTATAAAGCTAAACAACAATCATACTGGAGCCGGTGAAGCACGGCCGCATTGCTGGCATGATATCTAACCCGGATTTTTTTTTGTCAAAATGCAGCTCGGCGCTATATCGATTCTGATACCGGCAGAGTGCAATATACCGGGCTCACCATCCCAGATCAACTGAATGCCGTTCAGCGGACTCGCCTCCTACCACTAAAAGTCAGAACTGCGCAGACACAACTCAAGATAACTATATCCGAAAATATTAAAGATATGCCCCCCTTCATCGACATCAGTTCGCGCTGCGGTGAGTTTGGCGGAGCAAAATAGGCGCTACATGCATTGAACTGGTGCATAAACTCATATCGCCGCTATCACCGGTCATGGGGCACGAATCCATAGCTGACATCAATTCTAATTTGTTTGTTTTCTTCTTCGAGGTAAGCAACGGGCCTAAGTCAAAGGCGCCGCCCCGATGATCGCACCGTTGGAGAATTTTGGCAAAAGGGCGCGAAGACCCCCCAAAAAAAATCCCTTAGAAATACGCAGGCGTCATACAGAATTACATTTTTCTCAAATTTGTTGCCGGTATTTCACGGTGATCGGTTGAGATCAATTGCCAGAACGACAAAAAAGAAATAGAAAGAAATGGAGTCAGAGAGAGAACAAAAGGAATAGAAATTGACGTAGACAAAAATACATGGAAAAAGAACAAAGAGGAGGGAGTGACAGAATGAAAGAAGGAAGAAAAAAAAATAAAGCCAAACAAGGAAGGTATTTCAGCTCCGCCCTTCATTGAAGTTTGGCATCACTATTCCGAAAATGGCTAGAGAAAGAGAGAGAGAATTTATTTGAAGCCCGAGAGGTCGGCCTGAGCTTGTGCGCTCTGGCCTGTTACTCAAGACAGGCGGAAGGGGAAGGGAAGGGAAAGAGTGATAAAAATAATGATGGGGACAGGAAGAGGTGATGCGTATGTACAATGACGACGTAACAGACCGTGGTGTCAGTCTAGTGTCATGTCTAGTACTCTTGAGAAAATCTATAAACCGAAAATGGCTAAATTTTTCTGGATAAAGTAGTCAATTAACCATGCCAAGTGCTACTCAGAAATGACGGTTGGTAATAGGGGACATTCTTGCAACACTTGAGCACGCACGGATCAGCGATAAGCGTGACGCGTTTTCAGTAACAAACAAACTTACAAACGGCTGACTTCTTTAAGTTCCTACGAAAACTTATTATTTATTCCTTGGGAACCACCTGAAACCATCAGTGCACGTTTTTAGAACACTAATTAGTGCTAGGGAAGCTAGCTGTGTGTATTGGCAAGAATTTCTTAAAAGCAAAAAAAAGAAAAGAAAACATGACAGCGCGCTTTGGGGGGCGCACGGGTCTTACAACAAAAAAATTAAATTCACCATCTCCCGCTAAAGGGAACCATGTGTAGATGTGAAGCAGCGGGCGCTAGCGCTCACACTGGCGGCGGCGTTGACGCTGGCGCTCATCGCAGCGTTGCGCAGGAGAGAAAACTGGGGAGGCGCAAAGCACGCAGTGATGGAGCGGTGTTTCCTACTGGAACATGCCAATCGCTGCTAATGGGCAATGAGAGACAGAAGACTCCGACTGGATACAGAGACTCGCATTCAGCTTTTAGTTAACGCGCACGCTGCGAATTTTTATTGTTCAACAACGCACAGGAGAAATCTCCCACCGGCACCACCTTGCAGGTCAAGATCCAGTGCCATATATACGGGGTGGCCAGTGAACGGTTGTGCAGCGCGAGCAGTCGGTTTTTTCAACCAAGACGCTGCCTGCGTCGGCGTCGCGAGGCGAGAGAGGGGGGGACGCGCATGCGCAGTGGGAGTGTGGACGCCGCGGGCAGGGATGCCTAGAGGAGGGGGAGAGGAGAGAGGAGGGGAGGCGCATGCGCAGTAAGGGTTTGCTTGCCGCGGGGAGGGATGCCTAGAGGAGAGGAAGTTTTTATTTTTTTTTAAAGGGTTTGCGCATGCGCAGTAAGGGTGGTCGCGCGGCACACCACCACCACCACCGAATTAAGCTTCGCCATAAGATGCTTCACATCTAAAATCGCCTTTTTACTGGCGCTTTAGCTCCATTTTGCAGAAGCATAGCCACAGTATCATTTTGGTGTCTATTTTGTGTATCGGTGAAATGTGGCTTGAGCTGGGTCTAATTTTACATCTGTTTCAATGGGAGTTAGTCCACGCGGATTGATATAATCTCTCAAGAAACAACTGGTATCAACTTACCCCGCTGCGTTCCCTAACCCACCTAAATATGAAAACCTCACAGTCCGCTTTATAGCATATCTTAAACTTACCGACTGCAATAACAAGGGCCATGAGGAAGTAATTGGCAAGGAAGCCGTCCATGTCTTCAACTGCAGGAATGCAAGAGAAGAGAAGTTATGTGTAAAAAATTGGCCGCGTATCTGCGTGCTTCGCTGCAAATGTCGAAAGACGATAGTGTTCTGGCGGCCGTACTGCACTTGAGGTATCGACGTCATCTGGCAGTGGCATCGCGAAACATGAGCTTGTGCAGCCCCCAGGGCCACAGCCAGGTGGCAGCACCATATCATCGGCAGAGGCCTTTTTTGTGCATAGCGTCGCATGTTCAGCGCAGCCTAAGAAACACTAGGGTCTTTAGAATTACGTCTCTATGTTCTTTCTAGTAAAGGAACACACCACCTAATACTTACGTATTGATGTTGCGCCTCAGATATGCGTAATATTTGCTTTTTGATCGACAATGTTCACAAGTATGAACGCAGCTACCAGTTCCAGATGGCTGGGCGTTCAGCAAGTGCTGAAACATTGGCCGGGTGGCTCAATCGTGTGACAGACTGACACGAACGTTGCGCACGAACGTTATGTTGTAATTGGTGGATAACCATTATTTATTAACTATATATAGCCAACATTGTATTGCTGGAAACGCTAAAATGCTCAATTGAAATTGTACACCGCTTCAAATACCATCGCATACATTTATTGCGAAAATCTGCAGGGTAGTTTTTTGTATTTTTGAGAAATTAACAAAAGCACACGAAACAAGCCAGGTGGCGCTACACAAGCGTTTCAAGCGTGCTTTGGTTGATAAAATACTGCACTCGTTCATCGTTACATCGTTCATCTCCAACAGAAGGAACATGAACACCAAAAAGCGTCAAACGTCACACCAACCATATTATAAATATAACTGGGGTTTTACGTTCAAAGACTACAATACGATTATCATTACGAGACACGCCCTAGAGCAAGGCTGCGCAAATTTGGACCAGTGTTGTTATGTAACATACAACTGAATCTAAGCATAATTGCTTTAAGCGTTTCGCCGCCTTCGAAATGCGACCGCTTCAGCCGGGACCTAATCCCGTGACCCTTGGGTCAACACTCAACCAGCATAACCACTTAACTTAGTGAAATGAGTAAAGGACAACATTTAACTGCGAACAAATTTCATGTAATGAACTACGGAGGGTAGTTTTGTCAAGATATCATTAACATGAACTTGGCTTTTTGGTGTAGAGCGTGTCTGGAATAATAATCTATAATAATTTGATTTGATTCTGAAACATATATATATATATATATATATATATATATATATATATATATATATATATATATATATATATATATATATATATATATATATATATATTAATGAGAACTAACAGACAAATATGCCAAGGAAAGTATAGGGGAAGCTATTACAAGTAATTGTAATGTAAATGTGAAGAAAGATTAAGTTTAACAAAGCAAACGAGCCCTTAAGTTTACAATTCTTTCCTTCATTCATTACGAGGGTCTCGTTCTGGCAGACTTGATGCCTTCAGGTAGTATGCGAGGGATTATTGGTCATCTGCCCGCTCATAATAAGATCACGTACTACGTGACGCCTACCGGCAAAAAAGAGTGTTCCACACTCGCCGTAATGGCAACAGGCGGCGCTGACTGACGCTCCCACGTTTAAAATACACATATATACCCTATAAAGTGGACGGGGGGATGACCGCCACCGTAGCTCAGTGGTAGAGCATCGGACGCGTTATTCGAAGGTCGCAGGTTCGGTCCCTGCCGGTGGCAAGTCATCTTTTCGTCCACTTTTCTTTCTTCACATTTACATTACAATTACTTGTAATAGCTTCCCCTATACTTTCCTTGGCATATTTGTCTGTTAGTTCTCATTAATATACTGTGTTTAACAAAGCAAACGAGCCCTTAAGTTTACAATTCTTTCCTTCATTCATTACGAGGGTCTCGTTCTGGCAGACTTGATGCCTTCAGGTAGTATGCGAGGGATTATTGGTCATCTGCCCGCTCATAATAAGATCACGTACTACGTGACGCCTACCGGCAAAAAAGAATGTTCCACACTCGCCGTAATGGCAACAGGCGGCGCTGACTGACGCTCCCACGTTTAAAATACACATATATACCCTATAAAGTGGACGGGGGGGATGACCGCCACCGTAGCTCAGTGGTAGAGCATCGGACGCGTTATTCGAAGGTCGCAGGTTCGGTCCCTGCCGGTGGCAAGTAATCTTTTCGTCCACTTTTCTTTCTTCACATTTACATTACAATTACTTGTAATAGCTTCCCCTATACTTTCCTTGGCATATTTGTCTGTTAGTTCTCATTAATATACTGTGTTTAACAAAGCAAACGAGCCCTTAAGTTTACAATTCTTTCCTTCATATATATATATATATATATATATATATATATACGTGGCGTTGAAGAAAGCGCACTGGAATCAGCAAACTGAATCAACATCATGGCAGTCGAAGTAGAGTGTGAACGCACAATTTTTTAATGAAGACGTAAGATCTCGTTGAATATTTTCCAGCTTACCGTTGAAGTCTTCGACGAACAAGGCGGTGCTATCTGGGCGTCCTGGTGTTGCTACTGAAGCTACAGTTCCGCAACGCCCCTTTTAAATGCTCCGGAACGATATTGGACTCATCTAGCTGACATGCATAATGCCAAAGCAAATGGAACCGAAAATTGAATTTTTAACATTTGAGACAGATAATTAGACCTCGGCAAAATAGTTTCGGCGAAGTTCTAATCAGTTTCATTTCACAATGACACGTCCAAAAAAGTATTTGCCATAACTATACCTACCACGTGGCATGTATGTCCACTCTGGAAAGCTTCCTAAATTACTCCGAGAAAAGTTGTTTTAAGTTCTACGGACAGCTGTCATGGTACCTCACGTATACAGCAAAAACGAAAAAAAGTGGGTGCGTATATTGCATGTACCGAAAATGGACCTAAGCCAACTCCTCAACAAAGTGGATAATTGTTAGGTGCATCATATTAAACGTACCAATTATCTGCACGGCGTCAGATGGCAGATTCAACGCGTAGTGACAATCAAACTGAGATGGCGGAACTGCCAGAAAGACAATTAGTCGCCAGTACTTGAAACAATGTCATGAAACATTGCGTATTACGGTATTAAAACCAGGCAAACACAAAGAACACATCCAGATGGTCTCTTCCCGGCTCATCTCGCCGTATCAAGCCATCAAAAAATGCAATTTATATAATACGAGCAAACAATCAGCCCGCCTTATCTAGTTTGAAGAGATCGTATTATTCTGAAGTGAATCCGGGGTATCACACACCAAGCGACGCCTAAAAACTTTAACAGCGAAACTTTCTTACTTATATTTTCTTCATCGGGGTACCGAGAAGCAGGAGCCCGACAGTAAAATTTTGCACTACTTTGAAGCACCGCATGAAGCCTATAATATATCGAGCAATATAGCCTATTATATAAAAGCATGATTGCAGTAGAAAGGATACTGCACTTTTTGATGCATTATAGATAGGTTTGGCTACTGAAAACAAAGGAAGGCTACCGTTTAACAAAAAGCAGTTTTTTTTCAATGTCTGTAAAGGTTAAGAATATCGCCATTACAAGAGGTAAATGTCTCGAGTATACCGTGATTCGCCAAATACACCATGGATTAAAATGGTGATACTATGGTCAGGGAGTGTTGTATCATACAGTTTTGGCGATAAATGTTATGGCCAATGCCATGTCACCTTTGTAAATACTGTGATGAGATATGGACTCATGAAATACTGTTCATCTTAATATAGCCAGCGTGTTATATAGAACAAACCTTGGCCTCAGACTGCCCCGCCACGGTGGTTTAGTGGTTATGGCGCTCGACTGCTGACCCGAAGGTCGCGGGATCGAATCCCGGCCACGGCGGCTGCATTTTCGATGGAGGCGAAAATGTTTGAGACCCGTGTAGTTAGAATTAGGTGCACGTCCCAGGCGGTCTAAATTTCCGGAGCCTTCCACCACGGCGTCTCTCATAAGCATATCATAGTTTTGGGATGTTGAACCCCAGATATTAAAAAAAAATTGCGGGACCCTTAAGCTTCGTCTTTAAGAGTGGAACGCGATAGCGATCTCCTGTCCCTATACTCCGTTTCACAAGCTGTTGGCAGTGCAGCCAAAGGTAGAGCTCTCTCGTCCAATCAGGGCTGTGTGAACACAGCAAATAGTCCCTCAACTATTTTAGCAATCCAGAACTATTTTGCACACTACAAACGCATAACGTGACAATATGGTACGGATTGATGTTTTAAAGCGTCCAAAGTGTTTTAATAATTCGTGAAATTAATACAAAAAAGCCCGCATGGACCTGACTGAGCGGAGGCTTGTTGTGAGGTGGTGATGCGCCGCTTTTCGGCAACATGGCGTCGCCCGAGTTGGTCGTGTGTCTGCAACGCGTCCCACAAACTGTCACCGGTGAGCCATCCATCGAGTGTGCGTGATTTTCCCAAGCTGGCGAAGCAGATAGCTTTAAACGCTAGCGCTTCGCGTCGAGTGCGGGGAAAGTGCAAGCTTGAATTCACTCAGCAAGAGGACGGAAAAACCTATCCAGGTGAGCGAGCGAACGCTCTATCGGTGGAAGGCGCTGGCGGGGAACGCGGGCAAAGTCCTACCACCGACGAAGCGTTTTATTGGAAAGGCCGTGATCGGGTGAAGAAGCTGGACGATTTTGACCTGAGCGTCTTTCGGTGGGTGGTGTACGTCTTTTTTGAGAGAGGTGAAATTCCACCCATCGCCAAGGTGCTGCATCGTTTCGAAGAGGACGAGACGCTACCGACCGTGTCCACAACGACGATGCACAGGATGCTGAAATAGCGTGGCTTCAAGTACAAGGAACGCTCTCGGAACGCATTTCTTATAGAAGTTAGGCGCATTGTGCAAAGTATCCGCCGGTTTTTGCGGAGCTGCGACGCCAAATACAAGTTATGATGACGAGATGTGAGCCCTCCTAACGACCTCATGGCAATCATTGTGTGGTGCGTACGGGACGGGATCATTCAGTACTGTTGCAGTGATAGTAGCAAATATAAAAAACAAAAAAAAAGACAAACATTTTTTATGTCGGCAAATAAAGCATCGGATTGATTGATTCCATGATTCACTCCTTAATTGACTCAATGATTCACTAAAATTGATTGATTGAATGATTAAAGTAAATATTTTTTCTATACCCGTGGCGTAAACAATTTAAAAAAGCTCTGATGTAACGAAAATTCATAGGAACAAGTCACACTAAATATTAATAGACAAAGCCAGTTCCCTTGGAACGGAAGTCGGCCCGTCCGAAAATAAACAGAACAGATCAAGATGATCAAGATTTAGATCAAGATGGTGTCAAGCGCCACCTGCTACAAAATTAAAAAGTTAATTAGTATAGTACACATTTTGCCACGCAGGCGGGGCCACTTGTCAGATTCACGGAAGCGACATTCGCGTAGGAACACAATTATATAGTGCGCTCTGTCATGATTGGCTGAGGGCGCACGTACCTTCCACTGTACTGCCAACAGCTTGTGAAACGGAGTATAGTGCGGAGTTCAACCACTTAGTACATACTATGTAATGGGTGGCATGCTTTAAACCACGAGCAATTATGTGCGGGAAATGCGGGAAATGTTTTCGAACTTGCTATGCACCCACTACGTGGTCTTAAGGGAATACGCGCAGTAACGTGTGTGCCTTTTTCAATGTGTGGACGGCTTTGAACCATAATGTCGTTATATTCACATCTTCTGACGCCCGATGGTAATGTAAGCTTGTACCACGCAATATTACTGCGATATTAGGTGTTTTATTGTGACGCATGTATACAGGACGCGTGTGTTCGTAAAGAATGTGTGTTATTTTCACTGCTTTGCGAAGCAGAGGAAGTTATTTGCAATGTAATCCCAAGCAGAAGCGTGGCTGTGTGGTAGAACGCCTGCTTGCCACGCAGATGGCCTGGGTTTGATGCTCATTCGACCCCGGCAATTTTTATTATTTATTTTATTTGCAAATTTCTCGATTTTTCGGTCACGGACAAGATGATGATTTTTCGCTCACAACCAACCACGCCGCCGCCGACACAGACGCCAACGCCGCAATTTCTGCGAAAAGAGCTCTTTAACGCTGCCACGTTAAAATAAAAATTGGCCTCAGACTGACTGTAGACAACCAGAGTTATGGCGCCTAGAAGTGGTATATTTGAGCCAGGCGAACACATTTGAGCTTTAACGTAGTGATGTTATAGCTATCAAATGAGATTTGAGTGGAAAATGTTGTAGCACAAGAAGTGTCTGCCCAATAAACATGTCGGTCTTGTATGACAGTTTCAGCTCTAGACAAGGTAGTTCCCTTTTCTCAGGGGAAGCCTATAATATATATATATATATATATATATATATATATATATATATATATATATATATATATATATATATATATATATATATATATATATATATATATATATATATATATATATATATATATATATATCTAACAAATGGAGCGAGCGCTGCAAAGCGTACTTTTTCTTTTTTACCATCTCTTTAAATACATGACTTGGCATATATGACTGCTGAAGCGGTTACAGGCAAGTGATCACGGCTCATTTAATGACAAGGCCACCACGGTCGCTTGAACGTGTTCGTGCTGGTAAACTTTGCAGCATATCCGCCATCCTATGCGAGCGATACTTTTCTGACGACTGCGTATTTTCCTACTTCTAAATGCTGTCGCACGGAACGGCCCATTGAACACAAAAGTTCCACTTACCTGTGGTACGCGAGGACGCTATGCAGGCCGTCAGCGCACATTGACATCCAATAAAATACGCTCTAGTAGGCACCGCTTTTCTAATACTGCCTATTAATTCACTTAAATAAACACAGCAGAAAGCTTATTATGTTGCCTAGATGTACGCCCGTCAGCGCAGGAAGGCTCACGCTCGCGCAAGCTCGGACGCTTTCCTACCAGGACAAAATGTGTAGAAGTACCGACACAACTGGAAGCCAACTTCAAAAATTTTTTGTTGCTTAACACAAATAATAATTTGATAAAACTTTCTCATAATCTGGGAAATGAATGTTGCTAATAAATGCGCTACTTTGGGAATTTTTACTAGGACCACCTGAATTTTCAATTTACTGCTAAACATTGGCCAAAGCTTACTTTTTTGAAAGTTTGTCGCTGGCTGTACGCGCTATGTCGTGCTATACGAGGCTAAAACTATTTTTCGTGCATTGTAGAACTATATGGCTATCGTTTAACATAAAATTAGTGATTGCACTAAAAGTATCATTTGCACAAAAAAGTCCCAATATGGAGCATATTTATCATATTTAAGCCCATGTAAAAAAGCCACGGAAGCGTCAAAATTGATGAAACGGGTTTTAAGTGCAAAGCCTATCATCGTTCTGCAGAAAAAAATTGTGTGCCGACTTAATTCAGAAAGAACCAATTTTTTGATAATTTGTTTTCCGAAGTATAGTTTTTAGCTTCTCGAAAAACTTCACATGAGCATGATGCTGCTCAAATTTTTTTTTTCGCAAAAAAATCTTTTGGTTAAAGACTTTCCTCTTTAGATAGATAGTCCTCAACTCTTTTCAAGCAAATCGGAGATGGTTGACCGCCAAGGTTGAGACAGTTGGCGTGGAATGACCATATATATATATATATATATATATATATATATATATGATGGTTCCTTGGTTCCGGTGCATAGTAAGATAAAGTACAGCTTACAATTATTCGTCATGTGTCGACCGGGGACAGATCATATTAAAGAGTGGAGTTAAGAGGTACATTGGCTGGGCTGATATATGTCCGCTCGGAACAGTAAAATATGGGGTGAGTGCTTAAAAAAAAAGCAAACAACAATAGAACAAAAAAAAAAGAGAGGAGTGGTGTGCACTAACAGCCAGAAGAGTATGGGAAAGAAGGGGACAGTACTTGTGCATTATCAACAACAACAAAAAAAAAACGGAAGACTTGCGGGCGTTTAGCAAATGTTGGAGACGACGAATAAAAAGAACATCGTTTACAGCGCCTCCCAGTGAATTTCAGCGTACTGGAGGGCACTTGGAACTCTTAATATCCTCGTTTTTAGCTTCGTATTTGTGTTGTTAAATGAGCAAATATAACCTCATTGAATCGGTGGCGATCTAAACTAAATTTAAACGGTTCTTGCCTTCTTCTTATATCAATATTCATGTTTTTCGCTATGAACGTCATGCACGGAGAATCCTGCCCTAAGCCTAATGTATGGTACGCATACACCGCTAATATGGTCAAATAGGTGACGTAAACCGAACTGTTCAGTGTGCAGTTCAGAAGTGCGATGTTTCCTACACAGAAATGACTAACCGCTTAGCGAGTCAGTGCGAATGCCGTACATAGCTTCGACGCGGGAGAAATCTCGCTGATCTGTTATTTCTTTTTAGAGTTGTTCGCGGAATCATATAATGTCCTGTACTTTTTAATTTGTTAAATTTCAGATATGGCATTAGTTAACCACAAAGAACAGAGCGTTTCATGTATACATCTGCTTCTACAATCGCTGTATTATACACAGAATGCAAATTGTCTGTGAAGCTTATTTTCTTGATGTTGCCGTTTTTCATCGTTCACAGACATTTTTTTGCAGAATGCTTTACTCTGTTTGAACATAGTGTGAATAATTTACAAATTCTTCCCTTCTTCGTCTTTCAACCTACCTTGCGCATGTACTTGTGTATACAGCAAAATACTACTTGAAGAAACGTCAGTAAAAGAAACTATTCAGTTGTACGAACTTTTTTAAATCCCCCCGCCGAAGTGCCTTTGGATCATGTGCTTACGTCCTTAAGTTTAACGTAATTAGTGCAGAGCAAACTCCAGTGCTACGAACATATTTCGTCTTTCGAGGACAATGTCGCCTGTGAATATTGCGTTGATACATGCGCCAGTGTGTCTACAGAAGCGATTGCAATTAGCATCCTACCCCAAGAAGAAAAAGAGGAGGAAGGAGTAACCCTTATAAAGGAAGCACCAAGAATTTCAGCTGAAGAAGCACTGATGTACTTGGAAAAAGTGAAGTCTTGCACCGCCCAGCAGAGTACTGTGCCGCAGAATGTTTGAAAGCATGGACACAGTATCTCAATCCATGACCACTGCTGTCCTAAGTGCACAAGTGCAGCAAAATATTACTACATTGTTCAAGACATCTTGAAGGGGCCGTGCAACACTTTTTTAACGTGGTCAGAAAAAGCTGCCGATCGGTAGTCGAGGCTCCCGAGAACATGCTTGCCAAATATTGTAGCGCGGCATGCGACCTGGAATTTATAACGAATTCTCAAAATCAGCTAAACACCGCTTTCTCTTCTCTCGACAAATCGCGCTACAGCTAGCTCAAAAATCACTGCGTCACAGGTTAATTATCAGCCATTCGCTGAATTGAGCATTGGCTGATTTGAGCATACTGGGGCCGCAGTGGGAGGCCGCAGCTTGTGCACGCGGGCGCGCGCGATCGCCCTGAAGAAGGAAAAAGAAAGAAAAAAAACCGGCAGATCCCACGCACCGTGGGAATCGATGTGATGCGAACCAGCCAGCAAGGAGCAAATCATGCTGTACATAATATGCAGGTCATTATTTACATGATAGGACCTGTCATTTGTGTTCGTCAAACAGTCACGTCGCGAAATACAAATTTTGGTGTATATCAATCTAGCGAACTGGACGCAAGCGCACCATGAGCGTGGCATGTAAATGGCATTGTAGATGACATGCATGCCACGATTTTCATGTTACCACCTGCCACTTATGTGCGCTATATCGTCACATCCCGCAATACCAATTTTGGTGTATATTAAGCTAGCGAATCGGACGCAAGCGGACCACGAGCGTGGCATGTAAGTGGCATTGTAGACGCCATGCATGCCAAGATTTACTTGTTACCACCTGCCGCTTATGTTCGCTTAATTTTTTACCTCATATCACAGCGAGACGCGAGACCAATCTGCCTCCATTTCTCATGCGTTCGTATTGTCGCGCTGTGCACATCGTGCAGACGCCATCCGCGTTCCAGCGTTTAAATTGACGGACAATTTGTCAATTCCAAAGTGTGTTCCTCGAACGCCTGTGCCCACTGAGACGGGGTCGGTCAGAATGAAACGTGATGCGCGCGTCTCCCTCCGCGCATGATTAGAGACGCTGGGCAATGCGACGTTACGCAAGCAAAGCGCGAGCGCTGTTGAGTCCAACGCGACCGGCGTCCGTTTGCGCGCCCCGGCGCCCACCTGGCACTGTGCCAGGGCACGGCTGGAGGGACGGATGTACAGACGGGCGGACGTGAGCATGAGACATTAAAGGCTTTCACCTTAAAATTTGGTGTATATCAAGCTGGCGAAACGGCCACAAGAGTGTCATGAGCATGGCATGCAAGTCATGTTGAACATGACATGTCATGATTTGCATATAACCACTTGTCATTTATCCTTGTCATAAAATCACATCGCTGAATACCATATTTGGTGTATATCAAGCTAGCGAAACGGCCACGGGAGTACCATGAGTGTGGCATGCAAGTCATGTTGCGCATGACATGTCATGGTTTCCATAATAAAACGTCATTTATGTCCGTCATACAGTCACGTCCCTAAATACGAAGTTTGTTGCATATCAAGCTAGCAAAACGGCCACGAGAGTGTCATGAGCGTGCCATGCAAGTCATGTTGCACATGACATGTCACGATTTCCGTATTACCACTTGGCAATTATGTTCGTCATAAAGTTATGTCAGTCAATACCAAATTTGGTGTTGGTGTATATCAAGCTAGCGAAACGGCCGTCAGCGCGCCATGAGCGTGGCATGTAAATCATGTTGTATATGACATGCAGGTCATGATTTTCATATTACCACCTGTCATTTATGCTACTCACACAGTCACGTACCTCAATACCAAACTTGGTGTATATCAAGCTAGCGAAACGGCCACGAGAGTGTCATGAGCGTGGCATGCAAGTCATGTTGCACATGACATGTCATGATTTCCATATTACCACTTGGCATTTATGTTCGTCATACAGTCACGTCACGCAATACCAAATTTGGTGTATATCAAGCTAGCGAAACGGCCGTCAGCGCGCCATGAGCGTGGCATGTAAATCATGTTGTACATGACATGCAAGTCATTATTTGCATATTACCACCTGTCATTTATGTTCGTCATACAGTCAAGTCGCTCTCAATCCCAAATTTGGTGTATATCAAGCTAACGAAACGGCCGCGAGCGCGCCATGAGCGTGGCATGTAAATCATACTTTTCATGACAAGTTATTCATGATTTTCATGATATGACCAGTCATTTATGTTCGTCATACAGTCATGATATGCCATACGAAATTTGGTATAAATCCCATTAACGATACGGCCAGGAGAGCACAAAGTCGTAGGCGGCTAGATAGATAGATAGATAGATAGATACGCTCAAAGTCGCCGAAGTTCGCTAAGAAATGCTTCGCATTTAAAACGTGCCCAAGGTCAAGTGGCGCGCGTGGCGTATTTGCTTCCCCCGTGCCATCCCTCCCTGCTTAGCTTCCAGCGCTTTCGTCGGGACGACAAAAGAGAGAATGCAATTGCAGCGTGCGACAAATCTTTGTAACTGTGCTCGTACTGAACGGATTCTGAAAATTTTTGCGGCTGTGAATTCGTTGGCCAACAAGCTCCTTTAGTAAATCAATTCCATTGGCTACTTGGAAAAGGGTTGCAGGGCCCCTTTAAATAAGCAGAAATTCACAGTCAAATAAGCAGCATTGCAAAAAAAGGGATCAAATTTCATTTGAACAACTCATGTTTTCTTTAGCTCTAGATAACATGTCATTTATCATTTATCTCATTTATCAATTTCAGGTGAGGGCACTTTCACTTTAACGAACATTGTCATGGGGTCCCTGAATGTTCGTTCAAGTCAAGTTTCACTACGTGTGATTTTATTTGGCAAGGACGTGCGATACTTGTCATGTTGTGTGATTGTGTTCTTGCTATTTTGCCGAGAGTTTTTGTGGATGAAACAATGCGCTTCTTATTGGCATTTTCTTCTCAAGAGTGTCTTAGTTCTACTACCTATTTTTATTGTCTTATTTTGACGTGCGCCAGCACACGTTTGTGCTGGCACCGCTAGGTTTTAAGGGACACTGAGGCTGTTTTGAATTCGCGAATTTATTGCAAACTTGGTATTTGCGACCGCTTACAACATGTCTGCGAAGTTTTTTTTTTCTTTTTTTTTAGCATTGGTCGATTAAACAATGGCGCTATAAGCGAGCAAACTTATGCAGAGGGAACGTCCACCGGCGCGTGCGGAGCGCCCGGGAGTAGGGCGGCAGAGAGATAGAAACGAGGAGAGGTGACGTCCTCGACGGGAACGAGCAGGGCCGCTGCGCTTGTTTGCTTCGATGTGCTCCTTGTTTCTGCTGCCATCTGCTGCCTAGCGAAGCATCAGTCGTGTCACTTCGCAGGAATTTGTTGCGATGACACCATTATCTTTTTGGATTCAAGATTTTTGCTGTCCGACATCACTTGTTGTGGTTGGGATGCCGCAGTACTGCGCGGCTTATGGCTGCTTCAGCGCTTTCGGTCGCGATGAGGTCGCTTTTCGTAAGTTTCCTTGGGATCAGAAGATTGCTGCGAAATCGGTCACTGAAATTAAAAGAGAATACATCAAACTTGCGAGAGCAAGTGTGCTGTACTCCAAGCTTTTCGTGACAGCGACTACGTACAAAGCCCGTCTCTGATGCAGTCGCTGGGATTGTCGATCAAGTCTGCGCGACTGAACAGCGACTTGTTTCCTTCTGCGTTTCTGCACCTGAGCGGGTACCTCGCCGCCACCACCACCACTTGCCTTCGCAAAAATAAAAACTGCAGGAGCATGATTAAATACTAGGCTACAGCTACTGTGACAAAAGATGTTAGAAAGGCCACAGGTTACGAAGCGGACACGACAAGCGAAATCATGTCCACTTCTTAACGTCTGGCCTTTCTAATTTATTTTGTCCTAATAACTGATGCGCAGCACTTTAATCATGCAAGACCAACTAGCCCAATACCTCACTTTGCTGCATGAGCACCTATGGCGAAAACATGTGTACACGGATATCAGTACCCGGAATGTAAGGTGCTTCTGTGTTAAACGCTCTGAATTGCTTACAATGAGATCTCGAAATCGGGTACTCTACACAAAAAGTCGCGTACTCATGACGAAGATAATATACCACTTGCATTTTAACACATCATTATTGTAGTACGGGCCAGAATTTTGAAAAAAAGTGAGAATATTGTAAATAGAACTGAGCTTTCCAGGCGCAAAATTGTAGCCCGTGTCACCACTGCGGCAAAGAGCCGCTCTCGTGT
>JALIZH010009739.1:0-10929 GCA_030522465.1 Rhipicephalus appendiculatus | reverse complement strand
GGAGGGATCAACCATGTTTTTTTTTGTGTCTTTTTTTGTTTTCTTTTTTAAAGTTAGGACGGCGTATTACAAGTTGCAGTGAGCAAACGAATTTATGTCCGAGATGCCATAAAGCACAGGCACTAGTTAACGCAACAGAAACGTGCGGAGAGATAACTACATGCTTTATTAGGGGTCTCAGTGAAACGAAAATTTGCCGCCACTGGTCCGATGTATTCGAAAACCATAATGGACTCAGAGGAAGGAAGAAAGAGAGAGAGATCATTATTCAAAAGCAAGAAGGTTCACCAGTTTACATTTGCTTACTACTCGGTGAAGAATAATTGGCTTTCGAAGCCTCGCGCGACTAGGAATTCGTACCGAAAAAAACCTTTACCTGATATCCATGGACTTGCTGGTGGGGTGCGCAGATTGAGAACTAGAACGGAAGACCGCATAAAATCACTTACATCCGATCACGCCGTCACAAAGCGAAGCTTTGGTTTGGGGCTATTTGGTCATACATACCTATGTTAACATCTTGCCGCGAAGATGACAACGGCAATGATGAAGGCTGTCTACAGTATTCTTTGTCTTCGCCTTCTTCACGCCTAGGTGCTTGCATAGGACACCAGGCATGTGTAGAATTTTTTTATAACACAGGGCAAACGTCATGCAGAGTATTTCACAAGACGGCACGCTCAGTAAGAATTTAAGATGCATTAGCCACGTCTTGTATTTTGCGTTGTGATACAGTAATGAAGTCTCACGTTCCTCGTACATTCGCTTAAGACAGCTAGAAGGCGAAAGCCATCATTGTTCTTACTCAGTTGATTGTATTGATCGGTTTATTGGTCAACACAAAACAAAAGCAAAAATCAGAAGATCAATTTGTTGTTCATGTGAATCATGTGACTGCTTGTGCGGGAAGAATGCGCGACAATAACTACAATCATTTCACTGTAAAATAATTACACTGAGAAACCTCGGTGATGCGATCCCAGCTCATACGAATTTCGGGGTGATACGAACTTTTCTTTGGCCTCGGCCAAGGCCCATTGGCCTTCAATGTAATGGAGTACGGTTGTTGCGAACCGATTTTCACCCCGTGACGTTTGATACGAACGTACGCTACCGCCCAAGTACGAAGAGGTGCTGTCCGCGCTGTCACGGAAGACACGCCAAGCACGTGCGAGAGCGGGAGCGCAAGCGCGGGCATGCGCGCCGCACCGCCAAGTCATCAGAATCACGGTGTAAGAAAAAAAATACTATTCTTATGGTCAGAATAAACCTTCAGAGATGCGTCACGGCCTCCGAGATTGTTCGCGCGAATTTTTTTAGGCTTTAATGTGCATCAGTGTGCCTTGACGTTTAGGTTACACAGGGCATTGGCGATAAATTTTTTTTGTCTAACAAGTTGACGCGGGCTGCTGTCGTTGTACTGTCTTGCACGTGCCTACCACGTGCATCAGACATCCTATGGACAAGGACCGAAAGAAGGCGAGGACGGTCTTGGCGAGGAGTGAAGCCTCACACCGTCAACAGGCGCGACTTTTGAGGTCGCACTTGTGCGGGAACGGCCGTAAATCTCCCAAAAAACATCCCCAACACCCCTGCGATAACAGAATCACAAAACAGGACCGTGGTTATGAAATTGTGTGGCCTTGACCTAGCGCGTCAAAGCGCTTCTCCCGTTACTTTCGCCGCGGTACTCTGATGTCATGCGAAAAAAGCATACGAAAACTTAGAAGGGGCTACTGATGTCGGGGGGTCACAACTGCTGTCGCGGGTCTACACTCTAAAAAATAATCGAGTGAAAAGGGTGTCTTTTTGCTACACAACTATAATCGTCATCTACCCCGCGTACTTTCCTGGCGTTATCACCGCCGTCCCGGCACTTCCCGGTCACGCACGCCGCGCGCGTTATCGGCGTGACATAGCATTCTTGATAGGAATGTGCCGAGAGCCGGGTTTTCAAGAGAGGAAACGTGAGCAAGCTATATGACGATTATTGTTGTGTAGCAGAAATACTCCCAAAATACTCGACTTTTTCTTCGAGTGTACTGCTGCAGCCGCTGTCGCGGGTCTGATATTCAGGAGACTTCGTGGTATTGTTAGCGCAGACTCATTCGTGAAAATTCTACAATAAATCTCTTTTTCTCAGAATACACGCCCACACGTGCGCGCTCATTTACCTCGGGGTGACTGAACCCAATTAACTGCCACGCGTGGCTTCAGTACTCACAGCATCTAGCCACAAGTGCACTCGGTGGAGACATCTTAAGTTTGTAAGAAGAAAATTAGTAAGAACGATATTAAAAAAAAAAAACAAAAAAAAGACAAGTGCAAGCCATTAAATATATATACCCATTCCTTTAGCATTTTAACAAGTATTAGTAACATTCTATGTGTAACGTGCAGACGGTAGCAATGAAACGTTAATTTTTTCCATCTCTACTCACTTGTAAATGCATTAAGTAAGCATAAATAATGACGAATAGGGCTGACCTAGAATGCAACAATATAACTTCACAGGTATGATTCAATGTGCACACTATTATATTCAACGAATGAGGCCGTAGATCGAAGCTGCTACGTGCCTTCGAAGATGCACTAGGTCAGAATCCATTTCGCGAGGCGATTATAATCTATACGCTCATGTGCGTCCAGGTGAGGCACATCTTCAGATGTTTTAGATAAGACGCTTATCGATATTTGCTCTGCGAAATTGCTTTCGTTCCTTAATTTGGCTACGGTAAGGCCATTGAGACAAGGTGTCGTGACAGGACGTATAGTTCAACGAGAAGATATGCCCTGTATTGCTACGTACAAAAACATACACCTAATTAGCCAACGGTGCTGCTTAAGAACGGCGCAACCACGCTTTCCACGTGGAAACATTTGTTAATTATTAAAACTTTGTTTACTGGTGGCATGACATTTATAAGTCATTTTCCAAGAACGCTGCAGGAGGACAGTCGCAGTATTGCGAGTTCTACGAAACGCTTGTGTAGAGCATACGGAAGACCGTCAAATATCAACTGTGAAGATCACGGGAAGCAATTAAGTTGATTATTTGCGCGTGTTCTGTTTACAGCCTTCGTATTCATGCGTTAATGCCATGGCAGGCACTCAGGCTGTTTGATGTCTGCGCCGCCTGTGTATTTCCTTCTTTGTGTTTAGCTCTAGTTGAGCTGTTCATCACAAGGAAGTGAATTACCAGCAACTTCACTCTTGGAAAATACACTTTAGCCGATGAAAAAAGTAACAAAACTTGCAAACTGGAATTGAAGGAATTTTTTTTTTTGTTGCCTCGTGTATTACAGGTGAACAACGCCTGGGATACCCATGCCGAGGACACTCGAAAATTCTACAATGGAGGACTACAACCGCGTCTGGGAAACGAATTTTCGCGGTCCACTCTTGATGACAAAATACGCTGTGCCACATTTGCGCCGAACCAAAGGTGCGGTTTGCAAACCCACATGCTTCCGAGCACTTTAGCACTAATAATTTCTCTACCTGCTTCAGGCTGGTAGGAATCGTTTAGTTTCTTACAAGTACACTAAAGTGAACTCTGGCGCTAGTATCTATGCGAAGTGCAACGCACGGCGATTCGGCCAGCATAGGGAGGATTGGTAGTACATAGATTTGTGTAAGCTTCGTTCCTTCGGCTCCGTGCTTCCTGCAGCCGATTTATCGCAAGACAAATTTTAGCGAGCGTTCAGGAGTTCCACTTCACCACCCTGACCTTTTTCGGGCCGACCAGTTCAAATAGGCTCACGAAGTTCACAATGATCCGTTATATTATGCGAAAAAAAAAAAAGCCAAAACGCAACAATAAAGGAAGCCACAAGTTTTGTTCGAAGCCGCAAGCACGAAGATTAGACAAATCCGTGTACAACCCATCATTTCCATGGGGGCAGGACGATCGTTGGGCCAGTGTTCCCTTTAGTAAATGTTGTCGGAAACTCTATGGTAGTAATAACGTACGCTCCGTCTTAGCCGTGTTCAGACTACGTGCGCAACGTACGCATCCTCGGTAAGGATCGTAAGCGTAAGCGCAAGCAACGTAATGAGCGTGTTCAGACTTTGTTGGATTTAGCGTAAAGTGCGTAACGTAAGGGACGTAAATGTTGCTGGGCCCGCGACTTTTACGACAACTACAGATGCGACCGTTATGTACGACCAATGGGCGAAGCAGTTTCAGTTTTCACTTTCCGTTCGCGGGGCTTCTAGCCTCTCCCGATTCCGCGTCTTCATGCGCGTCTTGAAAGCCATGCAGTAGCGTGTCTGTGCACTTGGTTTGCCGGACTAAGGCTGTGTTCCAATTCTGGACAGCATCGTAGACAGTCTACGCTGACAGCTTAGAAGACAGCATGGAGCCTATGTTGTTCGAGAAATGGAACGCGTCTGGACGGCGTCTACGAGACGTGACGCCACCTCGCGTCGGCAAGAGAAAACTAAGAAAAACAAACTTGAGTGTTACTTTTTTGGCTTCTTTCGTGTTCACATCTATGAAAAATTGAAATTAGCTCACATTTAACGCCTGGAAAAGCGTCTGCTTGAGCGCAGACGATCACATCGGCGAGATCCGAGCTATCCGACCATTTCGCTGAGCCGCCATCTTGTTTGGACAGCAAAGTAGCCTGCATCGTATTTGTCTCCGATGCTGTCTTCGCGAAGCTGTCTATTTTGCCGTCTACGTGAGAATTGGAACGGGACTTAAGATGGCCGCTGTCCATTTAGCCGTCTATTTTGCCGTCTACGGTGAGTATTGGAACACACCCTAAAGCGCAGACGCGATGTGCGTTAATGTAAGCGCACGTAGCGTCTTCCCTTTAGCCCAACCAGGCCAGCCATGGCCAAACACGCGAACCTTGCTAGGCTGAAATTGTAGCGAGGACGCGACGCACATTCAGAGTGGTGATTGGCGCGTCGTAAAAAACGTATCGTACCGAAAAGATCGATGTGAACATACGTGGTCGCTAGCTACGCAAACTGACGATACAGCCGTTACGCGATACGACATTTATGAAAGATGCGACTGCAGTCTGAACGCGGCTTTAGAAACAACCGAGTGAGATAACTTGCCAGAAAAAAAAAATCAATGGCGCGAATGTCAATAAGGGCCTTTTGATCAGCGAACAAAAGGTTGGTATTCAACTTGCAATGCCGTTTATTTGAGCTGGGGGCAGGCAGGTAACGCTGGAATCCTCACAATTATTTCACTTACCAACACGTCATCGCTTTTAATTGGTCTGTACAAGTATTATATGTATACTTGGTGGGCAGAGCAATTAGAAGGAATGACGCCTTGTCAAGTTAAATATTTGTTAGGATTCGAGCGTGTACACACACACACACACACACGGAGATATATATATGTCGGAACCTCAATATGCCTCATTGTCATGATGATGTCACCCCAGAAGTAGGCAGCGACTCTCAACAATGCTTAGCAGCAACAAGGCCACCATATTCCATTAGCGAGCACTTAGATGGATTCCTGCTAGCGACCGCCGCGCACCATTCTGCTTGCTGATATAAAAACCCATGTTTTGCAGGCAGCATCGTGAATGTGTCAAGCGTGGCGTCTACAATTGCGGTAAGTACGACTGAAGCAAAAAAAGAAAAAAGATATTGCGAAGCTTGCACTAAGCCGCGCAAGGCTTGAAACTGCGAAACTGTGAGATTCTGAAGACTAATCTGGTTTGCTTCTAGGTTGTATCTGGGCCTTAGCTAGGTGACGCAAGATGTTTCTAGGTTGCTTATAAATCGTTGCTAGGCTTTGGCCAGGTGATGCTAGGTTGTTTCTACGTTGATTCTCAACGCGGAAAGGTTCGAGTTATACCACAGACAGTCACAGACACGACACGGATGTCCAAACTACTGATACAGAAACTCCTCTCTTCGGGGGTGGCCTAGGCCTTGACCGCGAATTTGCCGGTCCGCGAATTTACCACCATGATACCTGTTTGTAGGAGCTTTATGGGAAGCCTAAGTGAAGCACTTATCTTAGTGATGCCCATTGCTCTCCAAGAACTGTAGTGCTGACATTTCAAAAAAAAATTGTGGTTGATCCCTTTGATATAGGAATCGGTATAACACACGAAAGTAAAAGATGTCTTCACAGAAGTAGTTGAATGTTTATTGCACATTGGTATATAATATCTGTTGGTGTTTAGTGGCTACAGCATCCTTAAAGTTGATGCACCCATGTTGGCGCGTGGTGACATCTCCATCACGACAACCAACGACTCGCGGCCAGGATACATTTTCTGGAGACAATGCATTGCGCGCACCGGAGCATCGCGCAAATCACGCATGAACCACGGGCGTTCGCAATCCGTGGAACGGGTTTTCACTAAATCGCTTTGTGAACTCACTGTCCGCTGCAGCGAAGGGTGCATGATTTAGGGTCGGCGACCGTCCTGCAGACGTGCTTGGCATGCGACGTCGTGTTAGCGAGCAGCGCCCGGCTGATGGCTCGCTTCGTTCGAAACTACGATCATTTCGGTCCAGCTTCGGTGTGTGTAAGGCAACCAGTTTGGTCACGATGCGCTCAACTTCGGAAACGCGAGAGGAAGAGTTTTCAGCTAGAGCCGTGAACGCGCGCAAGCCTCCCGCTCCCCCTGGCGTGTCCTCCGCTGCACCAAACTCACTTGCGCGACATTCTCCCGTCGACGCCTTTGTCTTTCGGCGGCGCTTAATGCAGCAGTTCTCGTAGTCGGTGCCATCACACTTGTACTAGTAGACGGCGGAGAAACACTGTTGGTCCATATGAAAGCCGCACACGCTAGCACAACCAGAAAGACAAAGCACGTAACTGCGTCGTCAACGAGTCAAATCAGCGCGTATAGCGCGTCGCAATTACAGCCTGTGTTCGTGGCCTCCGAAGTTAACTTCAAAATCATCGGAGCTGATTGCGGAGGGCACGCTCCGCTTTGCTGAATAGGGCCAACGCTACCTAGGTGGCGTTGCTGGGTGCATTCATGCCAGCCTCCGTTCGAATTCTAGAATCGAGGCGCTGTAGTGCTGAGACTAGAGAAGCGTTCACTGTCGGTGCTCGCTGGTGTCATAATGCAGTACCTCTCTTCTGCGCTCGTAGGCGGCGGCACCGCCCCAACAAACCAAGAGCGCAGGTACACGGAGAAGGAGTGTAAGATATATAAGGCGCGTCTGAAGAGCTCTTCGCATATGCGTCTGTGGCGCAGTTTGTTGAGCGCCCGGTTTCTATCGCCGCGGACCGAGAGGTCCCTGGTTCGACTCCCGGGTCTCCCAAATTTCTGAAAGTTTTTCTTCTGGTTTCTTTCTTTGTGTTTTGTTCATGTAAATTTTGAGAATGTCACATCCGTGACGGAAGTACGTCAGTAAAGTCTTGGTGGACCCTGGCATAAAACACTTTCGTGTTAAAATAAATAAACATCAAATCATTTCTACACTGTTGCGCCGAAACCCATTCGTTGGTGAGTCAGTGTGCCGCCATGAACTCAAGATAATTTTTCCCGGTCTTACACATGTTGGCTGAATAAACGCTTCTGAATCTTGCCATGGTAAGACTGTCTGGCTCCCTTACACCACCATGTATGGCGTTTTTACACATCAATAATTATATAGGCTCTTGTACACTCTGTGAAAGTTTGTGACGTCTCGACAAGCTGGTGCGAGAACATCAAGGCAGCGACGCAAAGGTCTTCATTTCACGCCTATTGTGGCTTACCGGGAATCTTGTGACAAATGTGCCGTTTTTAGCGCTGTGGAATGTTGATTCAATGTTACGAAAGTAATAGTTTGTCTCTTTATTCTTGCTTTAAATAGAATCAAATACTGTTCCCTTACGTTTAAGCGATAACTCTCGTGTAGCACGCATATCAAGGAATATAAGCTGTGCAGGTTACACGAGGAATTAAAAAAATGACGCCACATCCACGAAGTGAATGATGATGAGTGGGCGAAGCTCGATCGTTTTCATTCATGGCAGAAAGAGAATGTATGGTCTGGAACGCGCTTATACTTCATGGTCATCAGCGTCATCGTCATCGTTATCACGTGTAGTGCGTACATTCCACTATACTGGAACGCGCTTATACTTCATCGTTATCACGTGTAGTGGGTACATTCCACTACACTGCGTCATCGTCATCGTTATCACGTGTAGTGGGTACATTCCACTATACTGGAACGTGCTTATACTTCATCGTTATCACGTGTAGTGGGTACATTCCACTATACGTGGCTACCTACCTACTACAACTACTACTACTACTACTACTACTACTACTACAGAGGAGGGACAGACCCACACCCTAAGGAGCTTCGCCCTTAAAACAATGCAGCTATAGGGAGCCGCTTGTGATGCGTGGCGCTAGTACTCAACACTAAGGACGTGGTGCGCGTAATGCGTAAGAAAGACGCTTACGAGGTAGCATACGTATATTTATTGAACGACCATTCCGGGTACTTCATAGGTTTTTAAATGCGAAGCATTTCTTAGCGAACTTCGGCGACTTTGAGCGTATCTATCTATCTATCTATCTATCTATCTATCTATCTATCTATCTATCTATCTATCTATCTATCTATCTATCTATCTATCTATCTATCTATCTATCTATCTAGCCGCCTACGACTTTGTGCTCTCCTGGCCGTATCGTTAATGCGATTTATACCAAAATTGGTGTGGCATAACATGACTGTATGACAAACATGACTGACTAGTCATATCATGAAAATCATCACTAACTTGTCATGAAAAGTATGATTTACACGCCATGGCCATAGTGCTCCTGAGGCCGTTTTCTTAACTTTATATATCTAAAAATTGGTTCGATGAGACATTTCTGCATGACCAACATAAATGACAGGTGGTAATATGAAAATCATGACCTGCATATCATGTACAACATGACTTGCATGCCACGCTCATGGCCCGCTCGCGGCCGTTTCGCATGTTTGATATACACCAAATTTGGTACTGAGTGACGTGACTGTATGAGGAGCATAAATGACAAGTGGTAATATGGAAATCATGATTGTCATGTGCAACATGACTTGCATTCTACGCTCATGGTACTCCCGTCACCGCTTCGCTAGCTTGATAAACGCCAAATTTGGTATTGAGTGACGTGATTGGATGACGAGCATAAATGACAAGTGCTAATATGAATATCATGACATGTCATGTGCAACATGACTTGCATGCCATGCTCATGACACTCTCGGGGCCGTTTTGCTAGCTTAATATACACCAAATTTGGTATTGAGTGACGGGACTGTATGACGAGCATAAATAACAGGTGATAATATGGAAACCATGACATGTCATGGGCAACAAGACTTGCATGCCACGCTCATGACACTCTCGGGGCCGTTTCCCTAGCTTGATATACACCAAATTTCGTATTGGGTGACGTGACTGTATTACGAGCATAAATGACAAGTGGTAATATGGAAATCATGACATGTCATGTGCAACACGACTTGCATGCCATGCTCATGGTACTCCCGTGGCCGGTTTCGCTACCTTGACATACACCAAATTTGGTATTCAGAGACGTGATTGTATGAGGGCATAAATGACAAGTGGTAATATAAAAATCATGACATGTCATGTCCAATATGACTTGCATGCCACGCTCATGACACTCTAGTGACCGTTTCGCTAGCTTGATATACACCAAATATTTAAGGCGAAAGCCTTTAATGTCTCATGCTCACGTCTGTCCGTCCGGTCGTCCGTCCGTCCCTTCAGCCGTGCCTTGGCACGGTTCCAGGTGGGCGCCGGGGCGCGCAAACGGACGCTGGTCGCGTTGGACTCTACAGCACTCGCGCGTTGCTTGCGTAGCGTCACTGGGCCCGGCGTCTCTAATCATGCAAGGAGGGAGACGCGCGCATCACGTTCCATTCTGACCGACCCCTTCTCAGTGGGTACAGGCGTTCGAGGAAGACACTTTGGAATTGACAAAGTGTCCGTTAATTTAAACTCTGGAACGCGGATGGCATCAAGCACGATGCGCAAAGCGCGAGAATACGAACGCATGCTAAACGGAGGCAGGTTGGTCTCGCGTCTCGCTGCGATTCGCGGTAAAATATTGAGCGAAGATAAGTGGCAGGTGGTAACATGAAAATCTTGGCATGCATGTCATCTACAATGCAATTTACATGCTACGTTCATGGTGCGCTTGCGTCCAGTTCGCTAGCTTGATATACACCAAAATTTATATTGCGTGACGTGACTGTATGATGAACAAATGACAGGTCCTGACATGTAAATAATGACATGCATATTATGTACAGCATGATTTGCTTCTTGCTGGCTGCTTCACATTACATCGATTCCCACAGTGCGTGGGATCTGCCAGTTCTTTTTACTTTTTTTTTTAATCGAAGTATTTCCCTCTTGTACGTTTTGGATTGTATTCAAGCTTGGATGTAGTGTTTGCTTAAACTGACTTAAGATATGCGCTCGTTTTCCAACAGAAGTGATATTTTAAAAGTGTTTTCTTTTTTCGGCTTAAATACTTTCGCACTTCACTTTTCATCTCCCTACCACGCAGGTGAACACTTCAACTCCTTACTGCGTGGCTAAAGCAGCACTAGATCACCTGTCTCGATGTGCGGCACTGGGTAAGTGATCTGGCTGTTCTACAGGCTGCACGCCTACTCTGTGAAGGGAGCCCGTGTTGTTGCTTCAATGCGCTTACTAAGCCGATGCTCAGGATCGAGACGCTTTGCACAGAAAAATACAAGCTCTATTGGAGATATAGAGAAACAACTAATTTGCATACAAACTTTGAAGAATTACGCTGACCTTAGTCATGGTACAGAAAGGTAAGTGCCATATAAGTGCTGATAGTATCTGTCATGGGCCAGTCAGTTTATTTATGACAACGAAACAACAAGCATCGGAAGAGGGGGGCAAGGGAGGGAGGCTGCAGGAAAGGCGGG
>JALIZH010009738.1:0-23421 GCA_030522465.1 Rhipicephalus appendiculatus | reverse complement strand
GCAATTATATGGACACTTTCGGCTGCTTTTTGCCGTCGGCGTCATGCTCCCTATATGTGTATATATATATATATATATATATATATATATATATATATATATATATATATATATATAAGCCACGAAGAAAAATTAATTCAGAAAAAATTCGGCAGATTCCACGTACCTTGGGAATCGATGTTATGCGAAACATGCGCAGGGAAGGTGACTGTGTTGTAATGTTTTATTGAGCGAAACATTACGAAATTACGCTAAAGATATGTACAAATGTTGTACGCACAGACATATGTTCCACAGTCGCATATGTTTTGCATAACAAATTGTTTACAGTTGCGCAACGATGCCAACAGCAACATGGGCAGTAGCAACACCAGAAGCGGTAAACTGATATGTAGCGCTTGTGCTCGCCAGGATGGTAGCCCTGGACACTGCAACATATATCAACTTCAGTGGATGGCGCTTTACTATAATTGATGTTAACCCGGCGTGATGGCTGTATCATCGGAATGCATATGTAATGTTTATAAAATTGGATAGCAGCACTGCAATGACAATTGACGTTTCACGAACATTACGGTCTATTCGAAAAGCAGTTCCGAGACCTGGCGTGGCTCTGTGGTAGGATACTTGATTGCCACGCAGAATGCTTGGGTTCGATTCCGGTTGGGACCCTGGCATGTATTATTTGCATTCGTCCGGTGAACGCTGCTGATGACGTCAGCTTTTTTAACGCTGTGGCGTTAAAAGTACCAATGTTTGTCTCGCCGTTCCTGGGTAGTCTAAACTGTCAATCACCTGTGGCACATACCCGCATACCTGTGGCACATACCCGCCCCGTGGTATGTGGTACAGGGTCTGCCCGAAAGAGTTTGACGACGTACGCGAGGGGATTGTCATTATTCATGTCACGACCAGCGAGTCATATTCGTCAAACCATCTTATTCTCACATACTAATTTTTGGTCTACCCCAAGTTAAAGGGGTAATCACGAGATCACCCAGATCAGTGGCGTAGCCAGGAGGTGGCACACCGGGCACGTGCCCCCCCCCCCCCCGAAATGTTTGTTTCGCCATGGCATACATAGCGAAAAATCTCCATTTCAAGGAGGTGCCCCCTCCGAAATCAAGGAGGTGCCCCCCCCCCCCCCGAAAAAAAATTTCTGGCTACGCCCCTGACCCAGACGTAGGCGGATAGATAGATAGATAGATACGCAGATATAAACGCTAAAAGTGCCTGCAGTACGCAAAGAAATGCTTCGCATTTAAAACACTTTCCGGCGCGCGGAATCGAACGGGCGACCTAGTTGTGAAGCATCTAATGGCGAAGCTTAATCCGGTGGTGGTGGTGGTGGTGGTGGTGTGCCGCGTGCCCTCCCCTTACTGCGCTTGCGCAAAACCTTTAAAAAAATTAAATAAACCTCCTTTCCCCCCTCTCTCTCCTCTACGCATCTCTTCCCGCGGCAACCACACCCTCACTGCGCATGCGCCTCCCCTCCTCTCTCCCCTCCTACGCTCCCCCTCTCTCATCTAGGCATCCCTGCCCGCGGCGTCCACACTCCCATTGCGCATGCGCGTCCGCCCTCTCTCTCCTACGCTCCCCCCATCTCTCATCTAGGCATCCCTGCCCGCGGCGTCCACCTCCCACTGCGCATGCGCGTCCCCTCCTCTCTCTCCTCTCCTACACTCCCGCCTCTCTCGCCTCGCGACGCGACGCCGACGCAGGCAGCGTCTGCTAGCGAGTTTCTTGGTTGAAAAAACCGACTGCTCGCGCTGCACAACCGTTCACTGGCCACTCCGTATATATGGCAATGGATTTTGACCTGCAAGGTGGTGCCGGTGGGAGATTTCTCCTGTGCGTTGTTGAACAATAAAAATTCGCAGCGTGCGCGTTAACTAGAAGCGGACTGCGGGTCTCTGTGTCCAGTCGGAGTCTTCTGTCTCTCATTGCCCATTAGCAGCCATTGTGATGTTCCAGTAGGAAACACCGCTCCATCACTGCGTGCTTTGCACCTCCCCAGTTTTGTCTCCTGCGCAACGCTGCGATGAGCGCCAGCGTCAACGCCGCCGCCAGTGTAAGCGTTAGCGCCCGCTGCTTCACATCTACACATGGTTCCCTTTAGCGGGAGATGGTGTAATTTTATAACACCATTCGCTCCTGGCGGTACGGAGACCTCGGGGGGAGAATATCAGTGTGTTCTCTGCCTTACCAGCAAACCAGCGACATGGCGCAAAGTGCGTGCTCGGCGCCTCACTCGTTGCGACGCGTTGTCTCCCCAACACCCCGACTCGCACGGGCGTAGTCGCCATTGCCAGGGTGCGCGTGCGCGCGCGCTTATCTTGGGGTGGGTGGATGGGGGCAGTTTGACGCCGTGTGCTCTCGCCGGGAAGATTGCGTTTAGGTTACAGAGCGCACAAAGGTCACTTGGCAAGCTGCAGAGGCCCCGTTTCCGAAAGAAGCGCGCTGTTCCAACACAGTGAAGTAACAACTGTGACACTTGTTAGTTCGCGCTCGTCCTGTGTATACCTGTGCGTATGTTTCGTGCGTCCTTCGCGCTTGAGCAGCGCGCTCCAAGTTTCGATCTGCTTGCCGTTCTTCGCTTGAAATGCCAATGTGTTGCTATCGCATTTATTGCTTCACCTTTGCGGCGAAACTGTGACTTTTATTTATGTAGTTGCGGGAGGTTACAGGTGACCTCCAGTTTTCCGGTTAGCCTGGGATGAGCGGTTTGTCGGTCGCCTCCTAAAGTCAATAGCGATTCGCCATTTCATCGCAGCGGACAATCCCGTCTCTTCTTGTTCCCGGATGGACACGACCAGTACTCGGCAGTCCATACTGCTAAGACCCAGGAACTTACAAAATTCCTCGACTGCCTAAGAGCACATTCGCAGAGCACGACAAGTAGAGACGAGCGGCACGGGCGTTCCACATTCAGCGCAAGTACCAAGAGGTAAATTGTATGACAGAAGGCGACACCGTGGAATATAGAAGACTGAAAGCGATGTGCCTGAAAGCGATGTGGTTGCAGACGCGGACGGAGAACCGCTAGCGAATACAACCACTGAGAACAGAAGACCCCAAGGTAGCTGTAGATGCAGCGATAGCATCAGTGGTGGCCTCCACGAAAGCTGCAATTTTAATTATCGACTCAATCGTCGCAGTTGGTAATGTCATGAAAGGACGCACCTCGTCAGAGCAGCTCAAATGCTTCAATGCAAACAGCGACCACCATCGCTAAATGTCCCGCATTATTTGGGCACCCGCGCACTCGGCTCTGCTCGGCAACGAGGCGGCTCACACGTAGCTCGAGATCTTCAATCAGTTTCGCAGCACCAATCTGGACTGGCTTATGGTAAGTATAGTAATAAATTTTGCTATGCGGCTTCAAGGAATACTTGTAAAGCGTAGCCTCTGTTCCAGCTTATTTGTCGAAAGTGTTCCAAAGCTTGTTTCCGAGAATCATTCAATCTATTTTTATAAACTAAATTCAGGCACACTGAGCGTAGAAAACCTTATTGGTTTATTTAAAACTGAACTTTGACTAGCAAGAGGCAAAAAAGGTTTGCACTTATTCCAATTGTTCGCTCATTTGAAATGCTATTACTTATGTTTCTGTAATGAACACTGCATTCATAATTACCCTGCTGTTATGTTTGGATAGAAATTTGGCAATAAAATTCAATGATATTTCCACCAAAAAACTCTCATATGATACATATGCCTCGTATCCAATAATCACGTATGAACACATATGAACCTTACGTGTTCTCGTATGAGCGTATGAGGCCTTTAGATATCTGTCACACGTGTCATATGAGATTTTTCAATGGGGTATGGCTTCATTTCTCCACCTTTACCTTGAGTTCCGGCTGCTTTTAAAATTTACCCGAGGCAACCCTGTGTAAACATTGTTGAAAATCCATAAGAGATTACATTTATTTTTATTATATAATTCAACTTCAACAAAGACACATCAGGCTGACTGCACACTATGTAAAGATGACAGCATATTTTCAAAAACCAGTTCTCACCGGCCCCTCTTACGTCTCTTCCTTGTTTGTGTCCTGTCCTGGTGCGCAGTTTCTGAGAATAATCCTTTGTACTCTTTAGCAAGTGTTGATAAGAAAAGGAACTTGATCTAATGCATATTTTGAAAACATGTCAGTAAAGAAAGGCCCGCATTCTTTTCTGGCGTAGCTAAATGCAGCCGCCATCTGGAACATTCACAGCGGTATGTTTGTCTCGCAGTGCTCGGTGCAAATGATATATCGTTGGAATTTCAGGTACTAGGGTATGCCTTTCAAGAGCTGCTTTGGGGTAAAGAAAACCGTACAATATCCCATCTGCTATATTCCATTCCTTTTCCACGCTGTAGATAATGTGTTCGATATCTCGTTGAACTATCGGAAGTATACAACGTAGGCCGTGCTGGGCTCAATTCGGAACGTCCAATTAACTGTTACACAAAGATAAAATGCACATTGCAGCTTTGCAACGCCAACAAACAAGCGTACAGAGGTTACTTCGATTGTGCAATGGGAGCATTTATACGACACGACACGCTAACAGCCAGTGCAGTATCAATACCGTCCCCATTTTGGTGTCATGAATCCCAGACTTGAACACTCCGCAGGACCACCGCAGGGACTTGCGCACAAATCGAATCCTTCCGCTACAGATTTTGTAAAGGTACTGGGCTCAGCTATTCCGACACGTAAAGATTATCATTATTCCAAGCACCTCTCACCAAGGCGAAAACAAATAGAAGTTTGGTCTTCGGAATGGCGATATTTTTCACCGTACTGCTTACCCTTGTGTCAGGTAAGTAAAGCACTGGTTTAGAAACGTATGCGTATCATTTCTGGGCTATTAGATGTGAAGCATCTTATGACGAAGCTTAATCCGGTGGTGGTGGTGGTGTGCCGCGTGCCCACCTTTACTGCGCATGCGCAAACCCTTTAAAAAAATAAAAATAAAAACCTCCTCTTCCCCTCTCTCTCCTCTAGGCATCCCTCCCCCGCGGCAACCACACCCTCACTGCGCATGCGCCTCCCCTTCTCTCTCCCCCTCTTACACTCCCCCCCTCTCTCCTCTAGGCATCCCTGCCCGCGGCGTCTACACTCCCCACTGCGCATGCGCGTCCCCCCCTCTCTCTCCTCACCTACGCTCCCCCCTCTCTCCTCTACGCATCCCTGCCCACGGCGTTCACACTCCCACTGCGCATGCGTGTCACCCCCCTCTCTCTCCTCTCCTACGCTCCCCCCCTCTCTCGCCTCGCGACGCCGACGCAGGCAGCGTCTGCTAGCGAGTTTCTTGGTTGAAAAAACCGACTGCTCGCGCTGCACAACCGTTCACTGGCCACCCCGTATATATGGCAATGGATCTTGACCTCCAAGGTGGTGCCGGTGGGAGATTTCTCCTGTGCGTTGTTGAACAATAAAAATTCGCAGCGTGCGCGTTAACTAAAAGCGGAGTGCGGGTCTCTGTGTCCAGTCGGAGTCTTCTGTCTCTCATTGCACATTAGCAGCGATTG
Organism: Rhipicephalus appendiculatus; assembly: GCA_030522465.1. Classification (NCBI taxonomy): domain Eukaryota; kingdom Metazoa; phylum Arthropoda; class Arachnida; order Ixodida; family Ixodidae; genus Rhipicephalus; species Rhipicephalus appendiculatus. Next base: position 17,891 of record JALIZH010009738.1, on the reverse strand, counting down.
GCATGTTCCAGTAGGAAACACTGCTCCATCACTGACTGCTTTGCGCCTCCCCAGTTTTCTCTCCTGCGCAACGCTGCGATGAGCGCCAGCGTCAACGCCGCCGCCAGTGTAAGCGTTAGCGCCTGCTGCTTCACATCTACACATGGTTCCCTTTAGCGGGAGATGGTGTAATTTTTTTTTAGTGACGTATGAGACCGAAAAAAACACGAATAGTTTTAATGAGGAGAGGAGGCATTCCACACTGTGAAGGTTGACGACCGGCACTAGAGCGTTCCCGCGCACGGCAGTGCTAAACGACCATCGCTTCATCCTGCGAGAGGTTGAGAAGATCAGATACATCGGGTACACTGAAGCCGTATTCGCTAAGTCGTGGTGAAAAGAAGATTTCTTTTATTGTCTAAGTGGTTTCTTTGTACCGACCATCTGCTTATGCCCGCAGCATCGATTTATTAAAACGAAAGTCTTAGAAGCTTCATCAAACACCAATAGTGACCTTTAGTGTTGTCCACACGAATGGTTGAAGCAATCAAAGTTAAGAACAACCGAATCGCGTTGTGGCTCCATGCGTCATACAAGCCGGCGAACAGCCATTAAAGCACCACAAAACGAAGAAATGACTGAGAGATAATGAGAAGTAACTTTTAGTAATTAGACGTAAAGGAAATGACTGAAGATAATTAGCAAGTGATTTGGAGTCATGAAATAACTAGCAGTAATTACGAAGTAATTGAATGAAGCCAAAATTGTGAACTCGTAAAAATGGTGCGGATGTGATGCCTTTTGTCCTCAAATTAAACCGACATTTGAGCAGCGTGCTTTAAGTGTGGAGTTGTGACAGTTGTTAACAGTTTTTAATTTGCGCTCGTCCTGTGTGTTCTTTTGGTGCGTTCTTTGTGCCTGAGCAGCACTCTGCTAGTTTCGAGCAGTTGCCGCTCTTCCCGTGACATTCCAATTGGTCGCTATCACATTCATTACTGCGTCCTTGCTGCTAAAATGAGCCTTATTTTCTTGTTCATGCCATCTTGCGCGGAGTTCTCGATATGCTGTGTCCATTTATATGTTAACTTCAGCTACCGCAACGGTTAAATCATGATCATGGGCGTTAGTCATCGGGATGGAGATGTACTATTATAGGTGTCAACGTGGGTGGATCCAGTTCTTCATAAACCATAACGCAAATAAGAACACGGGACCAGTGGCGTACCAACTTGTTCGCGAGTGGGGGGGGCTCCCACTCCCTCGCTCACTCCGCCGGCCGCAAATTATATATATATATATATATATATATATATATATATATATATATATATATATATATATATATATATATATATATATATATATATATATATATATATATATATATATATATATGCAGAGCGAAAATTTCATTCGCAGTCAATTTGATGCCGTTTTCATATAACAACAGTGCTGAGAAAGTACACCGTTTCACATATAGCAGGCGCAGGGACCACCATACATATGCATGTAATATTAATGAGAACCAGCCATGGAAGGCTGGTTCTCAAATGGAGCCAAGGAAGAAATAAAGAACGTTAATTGTACTGTGTTTTAAAATGCAGTGTAGTAATTAAGATATAGATGTGAAGAAAGTAAAATGGACGAAAAGACAACTTGCCTCCGGCAGGGACCTAACCTACAACCTTCGGATAACATTTCCGATGCTCTACAATTTGAACTACGGGAGCGGTGGTCCTCTCGTCCGCTTTATCGGGTATTTACATGGATGCAAACCTTTAAGTATTAGCGCCACTCGTAGGCCTGGCAGCGAGTGTGGAGCACCCTTTTTTTTGCCAGCTGGCGTCACGTATCACGTGATCCTATAACGAGCGGACGGACAGCTGACCAATGAGCCCTCATATAATGCCTGAAGGTATAGTATGTTTTCACATGTGCATCACAATTACTACAAAACACCTAAAAACAGTGCAGTTGACGTCCCCTATACCTTCCTTGGCTTCAATATCTGCTGATTTTCATAAGGCTGTGTCAAACAAACAAGCCCTCAGAACTGCCGTCTTTCATTTATGCCTGTAATGGTGTAACCACAACACTTTTTATACATGAACAACTTTATGCATGGATAAAATTATGTCAGCGGCGGCATTCCCAGTAGTGTAGATTTGTATCATGCAATGAAATTTCCTTTGTCTCTAAAATCTGCGTCCTAATAATTGAGTTTTTTAATGTAGGGAGCAATGACTTTGCCTTTTCTTTCCGTAATTAGTAGTACACTTTCTTTCACATGTTTAGGTTTGTGTATATTTTGCCGTGTTTTGCTACTAGTCAAAGTAGTGTTTCTAGAGTGTGAATATTATTATTATTACTATTACTATATTACTACACTCTAAGGCAAAAGGGTGTTAAAAGGGTGTGCCGTTCGTCCTCTTGGGGACTAATGGGGCTGCCACAACCATTAGTCCCTTTAAGGACTAACGGCACCGGGTCTGACAGTTAGTCCCCTCAAGGGACTAACATTTAGTCCTCACATTTACACCCTCGCGGGCAACCGTTGGTCCCCACAGTTGCACCTCAAGGGACTAACATTTAGTCCTCACATTTACACCTTCGCGGGCAACCGTTAGTTCCCACAGTTGCACCTCAATGGACTAACATTTAGTCCTCACATTTACCCCTTACCGGTCAACCGTTAGTCCCCACGGTTGCACCTCACCGGACGAACGGTTGGTCCACTCAAATGCTCCACTGGGATGATTTTGCACAGTTACTCTCTGCAAGGCTTAATACTTTTCTCGCGTGTTTTTCTCCGCAGTGAGCAACAAATGGCGCAGAAAAGAACACGCGAAAAAATATTTAGTCATGCTTGTTTCACTGCTTTCGCAGTCAATGCCACAACGAAAGACAAAAGTGAGACAATGAGATGTTTTATTTTTCTATATACATATTACGTTTCTGCAATCTTTCAGTGAATTCGCTGCCGGATGTCAAATTCAGGTCCAGCCGCGTTGTCATATCTCGTACAGTCGTCTTGGTCAAGCTGCTCCAACGGAAGCGACAGATGACTGGCATTGCACGCACAAGCGCAAGCAGCCTTCTGCACGTAGTGGACAACGTCTGCACAAAAAGATTGCAAACAGTTAAGTCACATGTGACAGTGAGGAAGATACACGCACATGGCAAATACGTGCAATGTGAAATAAATACGCACGTCTAAAATATGGCATGCAAATATTTCCACCGCGATGTCATACATAATCGAAAACGCATTTCGAGTCACATAGCGCAACAGCTCAAGTGCGGCAGCCGCAGCCATTATGCGCCGCGACCGCCGAGCCGCCAACGAGTCGGCGAGTTCTCTGCGAGCGGCGTCGTACACAGCTCGAGCAAGCGAACGCGGGGCCGAACGCGGAGCTTCTGCCGCCAGCGAACCTCGAACAGAGGAGCCAGCGAACGCCGAACCACCGCCACGAACGGCACTGAGCTGCTTTCGAGCGAGCGCCGCGGAAGCCGACGGTAATGTCGACAAAATTTCACAAAGTTTCTGGATCGAGCGGCAGAGTACAACGAGCGAACGCGGGGGCCGCCGCCACAAACGGCGCTGAGCTGCTTGCGACCGATTGACGGGGAAGCCAACGGTAATGGCGAAAACTGTCCACAGAGTTCCGAAGCACAGCTAAAGTCGGCTAGCTAAAGCACCCGCCAGTTGCCGGTGCACTTCAAGCGCGCGACAGACAACCGAGCTCGTTGACGGCAACCGCAATGCGTTTTGGACGAGTCGCACCGCAGCGGCGAGGCCTCTCTGCCCAATATTGCGAGCTCGCAGCTCATCACCGCGGCGAGAGCGTCCAGGCGGCCGACGGCAATGGCGGCCAATTTTCAGGCAGTCACAAAGCACAGGCGAGCGGACGCCAAAGCCGACCTTCGCGGTGCATTTCGTGCGCGCGATATATACAACACGATCGAGCCCGTTGCCAACTAGCGTGATGCGCTTCGCGCAAACGACAAGTACGGAAATATAAAGTATGATCACTTACTTGTGAAATAATCCAGCGCCAACTTCTGCCCACAGTCGGATTGAATTCATGGATCCGATAGGCCTATGTCTTCTCGGCCGCCATTCCCAGCCGGTGTCGACGCAGTGCCGTTGCTACGCCAGCGCACCGTGGCCGGAGAAATACAGCGCGGCGTCTCGGCGTGTCGAGACCAGCTCCAAACTTCATGGTTGCGGCGAAACGTAAAAGTAGCACCGTACGCTCATCCACGCATACGCGGCATACGTGTTTATCCAAGGCACCGCGGCGTAGTTCCTAAATCATCGAACTCTCCGAGCGCGACACAACCGCCAACGCGCCCCAATGAAAACAAGTGAGAAGACTGACCAAGAACGAGGAGGACGGTTAGTTCCCTTGACAACGGTTCGCACACGTGACGTATCTCCCGCGCGGTTCATCCCTTTGGTGCCTTTGGAGACTAACTGGTTTGCACACGGCACGCATCCCTCTGTGGTTACTCCTCAGCGGTCTATCCGTTCATCGCGCGCACCTATTGGGCTCCGTTACTCCTCTTTCGGGTAGTTTTGCCTTAGAGTGTACTGTTTTTAAATTGTCCATGACAATCTTATTTTTTTAAAGTAACAGTTTGTGGTATTAGAGACGTAGTGCATGTTTTATACTCACCGTATATGTATTCGCCACATTGCTTGGAGGGTACTCCGGCCCCTTCAAGTCAATACGCTTATGCAAACGGGGTAAGCTCAAGTTTTCTTTGTGGAAATGTGGGTGATTATAAAGTTAAATCACCCCGTACAGTTTCATTTTGCATTGGTGGTTAGCTGTTTATGATTGGTCAAAATATTCTGAATCATGCAGACAGCGCCTGCTCGTAAGGCGTTGCAACAAATGGCGCGAAAATAATCCATCGCGTGATGACCAGTTATGCACCACAGACGAAAATCAGACAATAAACTACTTTCATTACGGCATATTGTTGGCCATTAGTTCTTCGCCATTCGTCAGAATTTTTCGGCGTGCCATAAAACTCCTGCTTGCTACGCGACAACGCAAATCTGTGAAATCTCATGGGGTTAAAATGATGTCTGCACACTAAACAGCCCGTTACTATGCTGAACACCAACTTTTTTGGAATGGTCGGACGATGTCTCCTTCAGTACGTAAAGAAAGCTGCCCACCCATCACATTGGCAGCGGCTACTTATTGCAGCTGGCAAGACGAATATTTTATACAGTGTAGTGTGACGATGTTGAGCTGTTTGTGCGCGCATTCAACTTTGTGAAATCATCCTTGTTGAGAGAGTGGGCAAGAGAGAAATAAGCACCGCTGAGCGTGAGTGTTTCTTTCCTGTCGCTGTTGCATTTTGCGCCGTAGAAGTCAATCCAAGATGAATCAAGACCAACTAGCCCGGATGTCGATTCAGTTTTTTTTAGACCAGAAAACCGTGGACTTTAAACATCTGCCTAATCCGGTATATCGGCGTTCTTTTGCTGCGCTAAACTGAGACACAAGTACGAAACGAGAAGACAGATGTGCGGCAACTTGCAACTTTGTGTTGCAAGTTTCCGCACATCTGTCTTCTCGTTTCTTACTTGTGTCTCAATTTAGCGCAGCAAAAGAACAATGCCATACCAAGTAGCCCCCATCGAATCCTTATTGAACGGTATATCAAGCTGCAGGGCAGGCTTGAAAGCTGGGGCTTTCCTATGGACTTGAGTTCCCTATCTTATTCGTCACTTTGCTGCAAGCCGCCGCAATCACTGGAAGCTGATAAGTAATGCAACATGATAAGCAAGGCGAAGCAGGTTCATCAGAGACTAAAGCGGCTATCTTTATTAGTTCTCCCAGTTCGCCCTAACACTGCTGCGCACTCATCGATTTACAGCAGCATGGATTTGGAGCAGCACTGATGCTGTTGCTATCGATTAAAGAAAATGAATTTGCTTAAAGAGGAAGAGGTTTGATCGGTCCATAAAACGTTTACTGGCTCCGACCCGTATTTGCGTCGTCGTTGACCTAAATTTCAGGCTAGGAAGAGCAAATGAAAACCATGACAGAGCTCTCTAACATTATTGAGCCCCTGCTCAACGGGAGCCTCCTTTGCAATGCTGGAAAGCGAGGCGCGAAAACGTCGCATAATCACCGCAGAGCCCGCAGAGACCGTACAGTGCGTCGTCGCGAGATACGGGGAACTGTCTTCAAAGCAGAAGCGTAGAAGTTTTATTATATAATTGCGTGACTGATGTGTTGAAGGAAAAAATGTCTCTGTTCTTGGTTTCCGTGTGCCCAGGTGACAGTGGCCACTCTCGAAAGTGGGGGGGCTCCGCCCCCCTAACTTTCTCGGTGGGGGGCTAGTGCCCCCCTTGTCCCCCCCCGGTAGATACGCCTATGCCTATTGAACAGCTTTGACCAGCTGATGTTGCTTAAGTGCAGTTAACGCAACAACCATCTGAGTAATACAGATCTTGTGTCTCGCATAAGTGTACACTTTGTCTTAATTCACTGGTATTCGTATATAATGATTCGAAGAATATGCTTGATTTTCAAGTTTCAAGGGATGGATGGTGGAACTTTACTATAGTCCTGAGAGACACGAATGGGATGAAAATTTTGTCGCAATATTATGCTGCGCCTAATTAATGTCTTTGCAAAGCATCAGTACTTCTGATACAAACAGTTATTCTTGTATTTGTATTCTTGTTCCTGTATTCCTGTATTTTGATTCCGGAATACTTTTTTTCGTCCTTTTGCAAAAGGATTTTTTGAAATATCCCGTTACGTCAAAAACAAATGTATCTCAGTATCTGTATTTTAAGCCTCCAGTGCTTGTATTTCAATACCCGCCCTGTCCTGCTTTGAGCAAGAAGGGCAAAACTTTTCAGATACTAACAGACATTCAAATAAAGTGGAACGAAATTTATCACATTTAAGAAATTTATAAGCAGACCTTTTTTGTGCATTGCATTCGCTACTACATTGTGAGTACAACAACAAATTTGCGAATGCATCGAAGTATCTTAAGGCAAATTTGGCAAGTATCGTATCGAATACAATTGTATATTAATGAAAACTAACAGGCAAACATGCCAAGGAATGTATATGGGATGTTATAAGTAGTAACCGTAATGTAAATGCGAAGGAAGAATAGTAGACGAAAAGATAACTTGCCACTGCAGGGGCTCAACCTGCAACCTTCGAATAATGCATCCGATGCTCTACCAACTGAGCTACAGCGGTGGTCATCCCCCCCGTCCACTTTATGATGTATATATGTCCCTCTAAACGTGGTATTTTTTTCCCGCAGAATACAGACAGCACACGTGCGTACGTATTGCGAATATTATGTCATCTACGAACGGTGCCCGTATTACGCAAGTCCATACGTCTCCAATCTGCACTCACGTCTCGAACATGTACGGATCGTTTTTTTTTTTTGCTGTACCACGTACAAAGTGCTAATACCATGAAAAAGAAGTGTGGAAGGCTGAGTTCTTGTACATTGTTTTCCCTGCAGCAGACTTGTTTCTTGAAATTGCCAAATTTTTGCGTAGGCAGGGTGGATTATTCAGCTCATTCACTCGCACATTTCTCCCGTCCAATCAGAAGGAGACACTTCAGGTACTAGGGAACAATATAAATAACTGCAGCTGTTCATTGGTCATTCAAAATGACTTTTCACCAAACAAGAAGAGGGAACCATCGTTCCACTTGCAAGGGAGATGAAGGCACTGCTGTTTGTTCTCTTAGTTGCTCTTGCTGTAGCATGGATGTGGAAAGTAACAGGAAATTGTTTACGGAAACATTGCTAGTTTCCACTTCTGGCACATATGCAAGTTAAACGAATAACTGGTAGACAGGTGGCAACAAAATACTAGGAAAACACGTATTGACGTGCTACGAGTGGAGTGGTAACATTAGAAATGTCATGGATCAGATTCAGGTTGCCCCGATGGCGTAGGGGTAGAGCATCAGCGTCACCTGCAAGACGACGGTGGTTCAAATAGCGGTGCCGACAATGTCCCCACCACATGAAAAAAAATCTGCGTGATGACAAAATTGCATAAAGAGACCTCAGGTGCGGTATCACAGGTGACCACAGCTGGTAATGCACTTCCTCACCAGACAAGGATTCACCACCCTAGTTAAGTATTTGGCCACTACCTCCGCAATGACTACACGACTTGACTCACAGCCCTCAGTCGACCGCGGCTGCGAAGCAACTGACCAAGCGACTGACCTACTGGCTCCGCTGAGTCAGACCTGTGACGCAGCGGAGCGTGCAAAAATCTCGGCGTCAGGACAGATCGTCACTGGAATGTGAACTTGGCAACGTCTAAAAGTAGAACGTTATCTAGTGAGGTGGGTCTAGCAGTGATAATAGAGGAACTAGAGGGTAGTAAATGGTATCGACTCTGGCTCAGTTCCGTTACAAGGGCAGATGATGCATATACTCTGCTAAAGAACCGGCACGTCCTATGCTATCAGTGCTCAGTTGACAGACGAGAACTTGGGTGGGGTTCCTTATCCATAAAAATGTGGCTGGCAACACAGGGATATACTACAGAATGTGTGTGAGGGTCGCAAGTATTGGAAATAAACCTAATAAGGGGTACAAGATGAAGGTGGTACAGGTCTATGCAACTATATCCAGCCGTGAAAAATATTTAGTTGATAGCTTCTATGAGGACGGCCTGGAATCTGCAAAGAGTAAGGTAACAACACAATAAATTGTACTGATGGTCGCTTTATTGCCAAGGTAAGGAAAAAGCAGGCCGGAGATCAGACAGTGGAAAAAAAACTTCCCCATCTCCCGCTAAAGGGAACCATGTGTGGATGCGAAGCAGCGGGGAGATGGTTAGCTTGAGCGGGAGAAACGTCGCCGCTCTCGTTTCGCGGCAGCGGCCCGGGCGTTCATCGCGGAGTGCGCCGCTCCGTTGAGTAGAGGATTCCTAGAGAAGAGAAAGGGGGTGAGCGTAAAATAGGAGAGAAAGAGGGAGGGGACGCGCACGCGCTGTGGTGGTGTCGGACGCGGGACGCGGCAGGAGAGACGGACTAAAAATTCAAAATTTACGGTGATACCCTATGTGCATGGTCTGTCACATCGTCTCAAATGAATGGGCACTTCGAATGAGGTGAAGGTGTTTTTTTTATATGGAACAACAGGTTGGTGGCATATGCCCGGTGGTGTGCAGACGCGCTGAATCGAACTCTAGGTCAAGACCCCTGTGCACCATTACCTACACCTACAGACATGTTTCTTGTGCCTCGGGAGTCGTGTACAGCATGCTGTCATCATGTGGCCACGTTTTCGTTGGGCAGACGGGCAGATGTCTGAATCTGCGCCATGTTGAACATAGGAACGCCCTTAAAGGTCCTGCGTATTCCACACTGAGGCATGCATTGCAGTGACTGAGGGTTCATCGCGGATTTCACAGGCACCACGGTGTTGTTCTGTCCCTCGAACAAAATTACAAGAGAGAATTGTGAGCCGTTCCGTATGAAAAATGAAGGTCAAAGGTGCGTGAGCCTGACGTCACTGGTACTAAATAATAAAGAGGTACCTTTCCTGTACCACACTGCCTCGGGCTCTGCAGGTTTCGGCGGACATGTTTTATCATCTATGTTGTCGGGCTAATTTTTAAGCAATGGGTGACGTATGTCGTTGAGTTATGTTTTCTACGTTGTGACGCATGCCTGGTATTCTGTGTCTTATTTTCTTTAGTAGAAAAAGTGAGCGCTTATGTCGCGTTCTTCACTCTCTGTCCCCGTCGTCAGTGCGCGCTCTTCGGTAACGGTGGCGATGGTCCATATTGCCGCTATCAGTGCACAGTATGTGTAGTTTGATTTTAATGTCTGTAGATGCGTCAAATAGACATAACATGATTGTAATGCATTCACTACTCTATTTCAGAAAAAAATAATATCATAAGGCGTTGACTGATGTGTGTTATAGTGAATAAGTTTAATTATTTTGTAATGAAGTATCTGCTTGAACTAGAGCGGTATTCCGTGCGTCACGGTCCCTGTAAAGAACGTGGATATTCAGTAACGAAAAATTTCCAAACCGCTCGAATGTAGTTTCTGTCATAACTGACGAGATCATATTTGCTTTGTCGAATGTACAAAGTGCAAGCTAAAATCGCCGAGTCCGCCTTGGTGGATCAGTGGCTATGGTGCTCGGCTGCTGACCCGAAGGTCGCGGGTTCGATCCCGGCCGCGGCGGTCGCATTTCGATGGAGGCGAAATGGTAGAGGCCCGTGTACTGTGCGATGCAGTGCACGCTAAAGAACACCAGATGGTCAAAATTTCCGGAGCCCTCCACTACGGCGTCTCTCATAATCATATCGTGGTTTTGGGACGTAAAACCCCAGATATTATTATTATTACTAAAATCTCCGAGATGGAGCGTTGTTAAGGAACCTTCTTCCACAAGGGTTAAGTGCTGCCGGTGATGTACAGTTTTCAGCGGGACGAGCCCATATGAAAGGACTGAGTGCTATAGACTAGGTTGATGATGACTATCAGACTAACACTAATCCCATATTGCGTTGCTAATGATAAGTTTTTTTCGATGCCGTTATATGAACTCGATTAGCGACACTCGATCACACACTTCAGAGAAAGCGTGCGCGCGTTATAGAGATGACTGTTTGAGCGTATAGTTACTTCAATCGCCCCCAATAAAACTAAGGCTACATAAGTGCTGAACACAAAACAGAATAATGTTTGACGCTCGACATTGCTGCGTTCAATATCAAATTTTGTACAAAGTCCACCCAGCGCACCCAGTTTTCTTTTTTTTTTTCAATATTCCACCAGTGATCCCAGTGCGTGGGCAGACGCTGTACGGTGTGCGTAGTACCTGCCAGTGCGTTTGATAAGACGCTTGACCACACTGTACAGTATTCCCAATCCATTTCAGCGCACTGGGCGGCACTGGTCATGCCCCACTGCTGTACAGTGGCCCAGTGCGTCTCAACGCGCCGTGAGGCATCGGGACACACTGTACAGTGTTCCCGGTGCCGCCCAGTGCTCAATGGAAATGTACACTGTTTTCTTCTGATACGGTTACGCCCAGAGACATGGGACGACGACAGAATACGATGACAACATACGACAGCCCGGGACCATGAAGGGCTCCGCACTCAAAAGTGGAGTCATTGGTTGCACATAGTCCAACCGGGTGCGCCTTGTTGGTTAGTGTGTAGTTTTGTAGACAGCGGGGTAAGTGACCTGTGCTTTTGTGGATCAGCTTTGTGCGCAAAATCTCAACGGTGGTTCTATTGTACCAGCTGTGAGAAACGCCGCTGTTGTCATATTCAGAGCTTTCGTCTTCGGTACCACATGTGAAAACTGAAATCTTGATAACAAAATATTCCCAATATTTATCTCTCAGCGTGTGCATTTGTGTGTGTGACGTCACTGGATTACGTATGACAAAGGGGCGCAGAAGTACAAACAAGGGACACGGTCAAAACAGGAGCTTGTAATAATATTTTTTGTAGGTCTACGTTCAATAAACCACGATATTAATCCGATGGACGCATAGAGTCTAAGCATTGAGCCTAGTTAACAACAGTTAACCGCCGCCCGGGGACTGCTACCTTAATTACGTGACAACCCACGCTTTGTCAAAGCTAGGTCATGACATTAGAGCGGACAAGCATATGCACACTGATGTACGTGGGTGTCCTTCTTTTAACTTTCTTGCGTCCACCTTCAAGCTCACAAAATAATTTGCAGTGAATCTGCCTAATTCGTGTAGAAGAGAGGTTGCACATAGAAGACAACGCTGCAGAAAAAGTGTTTTGAGGCATGCTCTTTAAGCTATGTGCAAGATGGGTGTAGTTCACAGGTGCAGCAATGAAGCGCGAATGTTGCGGGTATACTCGGTTTAGCTGTACGAAATCAGCAGCCACAGCCATAACAGCTGCTGCGCCAGGCGAAAGCTTACTATCGTGTGTGGAGAGCTGGAGCGGAAATATATGCGTAGTGCAGGTGGTGGTTTCTGTTATTTTCCTTCTGTGGAGCATTTTTAATGTTCTGTTTTCCAACAGCCCTCGCTTTGAAAACATAGAGACAACAAGCGTCACGTTCTACCTAAAAGTACTCTTTCAGCCGACGTGCGTATCTACAGCGACAGAAGTCATCTGACTTGAGCAAAGCCATATGACTTCTTTCAGTCGTTCTCACTGATGAACCCATCGCTGTGCTAATTTGGTGAAAAGTTAGCCGCAGTTTGCGCGTTGATGTTCTGCATCAATGGCATCTTCAATCTACCGAGCTCCAAGCTATTTGCTGGATAGCTGCTGGATTGTACCACTCGTGGCGGCTTGCGTTACATTCACAGCGTCACTGATTGTATCCAGCAGAGGATACCTGTATGTTCTCTACATGGAAATCTTCAGGATTGACCATGGAACAGCAACTTGGCCCGATAGCATAGGGGCAGCCAGCCTACTTCTGTCAGGTATGTGAATCCTCTGTGTAAATGAAGGTGCACCTTCGCCGTCCAGGAGTGAGCTGATCTAGGGATGCGGCTAGGCTTACAGGCAGTGTCGTTACTGATTATTCTCGCTGCACAATTACGCAGTACGACGGTCAACCATAATAGAGTAGCTTTTATGCAGCTGATACATGTCGAAATGCGCACCATTCGTTTAATCAGGCAAACCTTCTGCGAGTCCCTTTCCAAAGCGCTCTCGATTTCCTGCGTCTGCGATCTTATACACAACTATAAACATTAACACTTAGCATTGCACTATTTAATTGGCTGCACAACCTTACGCTGACCTCGAGTCACCGTACTTATACCCAATTTCCGCACAGTTGATGGCCTCCGGCAGCTAGATGGGCCTCTGTATCTCGTACTGTATATTTTTCCTGTGATTCGCACCCCATAGGTCAAAAATGTAGGCAAGCTCCTTATTTATATTGAAATCGACATATTGGTCATTGGCTAACAGTACAGCAGTACAGTAGTACAGAAGTACAGCAGTACAGTACCGTAGAAACGGTCAAAATGCTTAGTTCTTAGGGGCACGCTCTTTTCATCAACAGATTCTTCCCCAAAAATATAAACACTCGTCATGATCTTTCAACTGTGGGCTACTCTGGAAAGTCGGCCTACCCATACTTTTGGCGTAAGAACGCAGAAACGCGGAGCTGTCATTAATAGTTAATCGTCCTTTAGTATAAAATTAATAATTGATAAGGATTAACGTACAAAACCATGATAAGATTATCAGAGACGTCATAGTGGAGAGCTCCGGAAATTTTGACCAGGTGGGTTCTTTAATGTGCACCTAAATCTAAGTACACAGGCATCGAACATTTTCGCCTCCACCGAAAATGCTGCCGCCGCGGCGGGGTTTCGATCCCGCGACCTGCGGTTCAGCAGTCGAGCGCCATAACCAGACCACCGTGGCGGGTATATTTCAGAACAAACGGCTAAAAACCAGGTCACCAGTTTACTACTAGCGCTTTAATTAGGCGGCATAACCTCTTAAAAAAGTGACGTACATGCTGAGGTTACAAACCATTTATTCCTGCACTAGTCCATACTTCAAGGTATTTGCGTACGTAGGAAATACAGTTACGTAGTAGCTGAAGCAACTGTCATTTTGTGTATTCGTTGTCATTGAGCTTTCCTTGTGCTGCCGTTGACGCTGGCAGTCAAACATCTTCGTGATTTTTAAATATCTATCGCAGGATTCGTCATAACATTGCTGCAAAACAAGCTGTCGGTATTTAATCTCACGTTGCTTTCTATTGGTGCTTGCGGAGGAGGAGTCATAGCCGGCAGCTTCTGTCCAAACATTGCCTGGATGACAGTGGCAGTGGGTGGACTTTACGGTAAGATGTGCACGAGCGCTGAAAATTATTTCTGTCTTGTACTTCAGTATTTCAAACTAAATAGAAAAAAAGTTGTCGCACACAGCAATGTTTTGGAGTGCATAAAATGTGCCGAGTAATATTTTCTAATCAAAGAAATTTGAACTACAGACATAGACAGTGTTCCTACGCAAGCAATCCCGAAAGTTGGAGGTTCTGGTCTGCTCACATTTTATTAAAAGGCCCTGCAACACTTTTTTGAGCATGGTCGGAAAACGCTGCCGATCGGTAGTAGAGGCTCCCGAGAACACGCGAGCCAAGTATATATTGCAGCACGCGGCCTGGATTTTACAATAAATTCTCAAATTCAGCAGAAAATCGCTTTCTCTTCTCATGCTAGATACTCAAGAACCAGTCAGCTAAAAATCGCTTTCTCTTCTCTTCTCACATATCATGCTACATACTAAAAAATCCCTGCGTCAAAAGCCAGTATCACGTCCTAGGCTGATTTGAGCATGACGAGCTCGGGAGTTACTGAGGCTGCCGCGGAGGGCCACGACCTGTCCACTCGTGCACGCGCGATCGCACTAAAAAGCCGCGCGTTCGAAAAAAAAAAACAGAAAACGTGGTCAAGGTCCCGAGGCACGCGTGACGTGCATTCATCCCCCCGTGCCATGCCTCCCCGTTTAGCTTCCAGTGCTTTCGTCGGGACGACAGAGGAGAGAAAGCAATTGCAGCGTGCGACAAATCTTTGTAACTCTGATAGTACTAGACGGATTCTAAAACATTTTCCTGCTTTCTATTGGGGAGGCAATAAGTTCCTTTAGGGAATCTATTCCATGGCTAGTTGGACAATTGTTGCATAGCCATTTTAAGTGATTCCAGAAAAGTAAAAAAATTGTTGAAGTTCTCAATAAATTCTGGATTGAAATAATGTAATAGCTTCAGTGAGATAATTTTTACCACTGGCATGTACATCTCAAAACAGTTCAAGGCACCGTTGGGCAAATAAAGTTTATTCAACTCATCTCAACTCAACCACTAAGAATTCATACTGCGCAGCTTTGAATTGTGCTTATAAATAAGATAGCCAGTCTAATTTGACCATTGGAGGTCCGTTTCGGCCCGTGCCCGACAGTCCAACATGGCCACAACCGTCCGTGCTCGGGTACTGCTGGACAAGTTCTTTTGTAGTGGATTCACGCGCGCGTTTTCACACTACGTTATGCGCCATCTCTAAAAGAGCAAGTAAACTTAGCAAACCGGATGCTACAATTCTGGTTCACTTTCCTGCCCGTCACTCAAGGTATTCTTTCTCTCTCTTTCACTCGAGCTTCTAGTCTTTTACTTTCAGACCAGAACGTACTAAAGGTGGGAAGGGGTTTCGGACGGAAAAGGGTTAAAAAACGTGGTTGATCCCGCCATCATAGAAATCAGTATAACACGAAAGTGAAAGGTCTCCTTACAGGAGTAGTTGAATGTTTACTGTACATTGATATGATAGCTTGAACAACGCCTATTAGTGTATGACAGTTATAGCAGCGTTTAACGTGGATGCATGCCCGTTGACGCTTGGTGGCACATCTGTATGCCGACGACTAACGTCCATGATCAATGATTAAACAGACCCTTGTGGTCATATATGCTTGTGGTAGCTGTACGGTGAGAGCGGAATTAGAGAAAGCGGTGTGACAGCCAGAACAGCGTCACTCATTGGACGCCGAACTCGGACTAAGGTCGCCTACTCGCGGCATGTTAGAGTTATAGAACAACGCTGTCCGACCAGAGGGAAACGCAAGGCGCGTCGAGTCTTCCCCGTTGGCCGGCTGCGGTTTTTCGCGGGGCGAGCTTAAGTTGGGAACGCGGAGCTACGGCCACGCATTGCGCTCGCGCGTTGCAGAGCGATTTTTGGTATGGACGGATGCTCTGATCGAGGCCGATGCTAGGGATACGGTCGCCACCTGACAGTGTGTTACCGCGTTTACAAAATTGCACTTTTCCTATTCGAAACGCGCCGAATGGGATGGACGCGCAGAAACGACGCTTTGAAATAACTAATCGTGAATTTCACGGTCATGATGCATTAGTTCACTTTGGCAAGAGCACTGTGAGTGGACAGTGGTAGATATAAAGGGCTTTTTTTAACGCCTACGGAGTATGTGACCGTGGCGCAGTGGATAGCGTGCCCGGCATCTGTTGTCGCGGACCAAGAGGTCGTAGGTTCGACTCCTGTTGACAGAACTTTGTCTTCTGATCATGCGCATTTTTTTCGAAGTCATTTCCGTGACGGAAATACGTTACTCAAATCTTGGTGGACCCCGGCATAAAACACTTTTGTGTTAAAAGAAGGATATGAAAGCCTTCATGCCAGCTTGTGATAACCCTTTCCAGAAATAGTAAACATATTTGTCAAAAGTATTTGCTGTGCAGTGAAAGACTACTGAACTTAAAAGAAAGAAAAATTGACATATGGGGCAGAATAACGCGCAACTGTTCCTTCGGGCCTTGATTTAGGGCTCAAGTCTGCTTTTTTTGCCAGAAAAATGACTCAGCAGCATGTGCGGTCTTTTTCCCCGAGACTCTCGAAGGAGTTAGCAAGCACAGGACACTAGTAAGCACACCCGAAATTTTGCGCCCGTAAATGCGGAGTAGCTTATAACATAATTTTGTCGTGTGGAAAAAGATATGTAGGCTGGCCAGACAGGATGATGTACTAAATAATAGTCGACTAAGTAAACAGAGTGTTTCATTAAAAATGTCAATAACACTCAGTTAGCAAGGCATCATCGGTTATAGGCTCCGTTCAGACGTAACTCCTGAAGATGCCTCTAGCGCCAACAAGCGCAAATCTGATGAGATGTTCTCAGCCACTCGCACAGGGGTGGAATCGCGGAACGACGCCTTTTCCGATGCCACTGGTGAGAGCGACGGTCCGTCCGCGTTATCAACGCGATCAGCCAGCCGCGTGTGTTGGACGATAAGATTAGTAGATAACATAAGGCATATGGCATAGCTCCGCGATAGCACCCCTGCCGCGGCCGTGGCAGTGGAATCGCTGCTGTCTTATGCTTCAAGATGCCGCCGAGTTTGCTGCGGCATTATCCCGAGGTTGATAAGCTTTGGTCGTTGTTGTTTTGGCGAAGAATTTGATGTGACCGCGTTCGCCTGAGGGTGCAGGGATCTGGCTAAAAAAAGCACACGGGCGGTTCTGTCACGGCTGGTAATAGTTCACCCTTTTTTGAAAGCAAAGGGGAACAAAACGCCTGAAGCAAAGCACCAAAGCACAGCGCAGTGCCTTGCCACCGCTTGCGTCGTCTGCTCCCGAATCCCGTCAAGTCTGCTGCCGTGGCCGTTTCGGCGCTCGAGGCAGCGCGCGACTGTGGCGGCTCCAAACGTATACATGGTGCCTATAGGCTTGCTCCCCGCTTTTTACGAACTCTAACATAGCATTCTAGCAATTATGTGTGATTAGCGCAGCAGCGGTTGAAGGATATCAACTAGCTACCGAATAAGTGAGTTTGGTTAACTGGTGTTTTGTTGAAACGCATCACAAAACAAATACTTCTGTTGCAGTGGGTGCTTCCTCAGGTTTAGCTGACTCACGCAGAATTGACAGCACTTCTCAGGTTTTCCTGTGTTGTCGGTTCTTCTGTTTTCCTATGTGGTCCATAATTGGGCGGAGGAATCAATAAACCGTTCACGTGCGAGCTAGCGCTTCCTGTGTGTTTATGGCTATTTCATAAGCCCTAGCTTTTTGTGAGCTGTTTACATTCATGATGTGCTAAAATTTCATTGTAGATTAATCTAAGGCGTGTGAACGCGGTACTGAGAGAAGATAACCAGGTAACAGAAACGAATATTTTTATGTTGCGTGTTACTTTCATCAAGACCATTTGCCCAGCGCTTAAGCTGTCGCCTCTCCTCCGTTATTTCTGAAGCATACCCTTGAGCTTAATTCACCAGTGCGTGGAAAATTCACAAACAAGATTGCTTCGGGCAGAAGGTCTCTGAGTGAGCTGTGGGCAGTCCACAGATCCAACAACCTAGGTTGTTTGGTCTGTTGTG
>JALIZH010009732.1:0-13768 GCA_030522465.1 Rhipicephalus appendiculatus | reverse complement strand
AACTGTTCGTGAAAGCGTAATAAAACGAAATATATTCATATACGACCATCCGCCGCGGTGTTGTGGCGGTTGCTACAGTGCTCGGGTTCCGACCTGAAAGTTGCGTGTTCGATCCCAGCGGCGGCGGTCGCATTTCGATGGAGGAGAAATGCTATATGTGCGATGACAGTACGCTAAAGAACACTAGATGATCGTAATTTCCGGAGACCTCCACAATGGTCCTCATAATCATATCGTGGTTTTGTGATGTAAACCCCCTGATAATATTTGAATGTACACGACCGTAAAACCGCTGTTTGTTGCACTGTCTATGCGGTCTGCACAACAGCAGCAGGTCTTGGTTTGAGACTCGGCTATTTCGGCCAGTTTCATTTAGAACCAGAACGTACAAGCGAGATTGAAGTTAGCTCGTCTGTTTCCCTTGCTGCTACTTGAGTCATTGTTTTTGCGCGTACTGCTTTTTACATAGTAATGTTTTAAAAGGTCCCCTCGCTAGGACCCAATTATTACTTTATGACGGGCTTATCGGTGAGTCTTTAAAGCAGGGTCTCAAACTCACTTCCATCAGCGGGCCGCATTCACGTAAATTTAGCCCCGCCGCAAGGGCCGGGGCAGAAGATGAGGGTACAGCGGTGGCAAGTTGTCAGCAAGCGTTGCCATTTGAAAAAAAAGAAAACGTTTCAATATCTCATATACAGTCGTTTCTGAATGTGTATACCGATTCCAAAATGACTAAAATCTATATATACCCCATAAAATGTACCGGGGATGACCGTCGCTGTAGCTCAGTTGGTAGAGCATCGGATGCGTTATCGAAGGTCGCAGGTTCGGTCCTCTTCGCCAGCGGCAAGTTATGTTCCCAGCCTCTTTTCTTTCCCATATTTACATTAAAATTACTACTATTAAAGACTTCGTACTTTCCATGGCATCAATGTCTGTAAGTTCTGATTACACATTGTGTCTAACAAAAAGGCAAATCGAGCCCTTAAATTTCCACTTCTTTCCCGGAGTTTCGGTATGCTAATTTTAAGTTGTTTGGATGAAGACAAATTGGGTAGAAATTATGGTCTCATTAGCTCTTCTTACAATATTCCCATTAAGATTCCCCACGAAAGCATAACCTGGTGTTATGTGCATGGATTGCAAATTTAGCCTTGTTATCACTGCTTGCGATCTTTGCTCAATGAACATTGAACATTATAAACAGAAAATTCAGAGCCATTCTACTCTGTGAAGTTGTGCGACCAACGTAGCCGTGTGGTACGGCATGGCGATAGTCGCTGCACGGGATGCCATCACCATCACGGACAAGAAGCATCGCGCCATCGTCCCCCTCCTTCCTTATGCCGAAGAAAGACTCGTGTTGAAACCCTCGCTTTGTTCCCCGGCGAAACGATCGGCAACGTTGTCGCCGTCGTCGATTGCACTCGGCGTCGCAGGCGCGTTCTTTATCGCTTCTCGGCGTCTCCCTCCTCGTAAGCTCCTTGTTCCTCGCCGCTAACGAAGTTTCTCGACAATGTCGGATTGAGAATGACCCCTGCAGACGCACGTGTGATTCACTGCGAGAGTAGAGGTACCGCGACAAACACACGTCCAGTTGCGTGGCAGGCCTACGGGGCACCTGCAAGTGTTGGGCCCCTCTCTCGTCAGCGCCCTTCGCACCTCACCCAGCACTCTCCCCTTGTACTCAGATTCAATTTTGTCGAAGAGACTTTTTTGTACACACCCTCTAAACGCACGCACTATTTGGCCAGAAGCCAGCGTATAACAGCTCCGCAAAATATTCCAATATGCTTACCCGGTGCGCACCACATTTAACCTGTTTTAAGTCTGGGCATTCCATCGGCAAACATTATAGTCCGCGTTCGGCGTTGTAAATTAAAAGAGAACGAAGCTTGTACTATGCCTCTAATATGTCCAGTTCTCATATTTTAAAGAAAACTAGTGGTTTACAAGGCATAGTACTTGTGAGAAGCCCTAAGAATAAGACGACTGTTTTTTTTCTTTTTTTACTGTAAAAGTTATCTAATTTAAGGCCTAGGTGGGGAAGAGGAGCAAGTTCATTCGAGTCATTTTAACGGAAACCACATTGAGCGCGCTGTATAAGAATATGGATGACTACGAATAACATACTAGGTGTCGTTTTTTGCCCTCCTAGTTTTGACAGCGGGGTAAAGGGAAAAGTGGGCAAATGTCTCCCTGCTGCCCCTCTCCTGTCCTTCTAAGTAAATAACCCCCATGCAAATGGTGTAAGTTTAAATTTTATTTTGATATATGTGGGCGATTATAACACTAACCTACCCCGCTTCGCTTCCGCATCGGTGGCTAGCTGCTTATGATTGGTTCTAATTTTTTGTGGGTCATGCCCACAGCACCTGCTCCTAACGCGAAGCAACAAATGCAGCGAAAATGACCCATCGTGTAATAGCGACTTATGCATGACTACGTATAACGTTAGCGAATAAATTAATTTCAATACTGCAAATTTTTGTCCATCGCCTGCTTCTCACACGACATCCCAAATCTGCGAAAACTCGCCGCTGATAGCCGAACGGTGTCTAATTCTGAGCAGTATTCATGATGGCAGCGTGCCGGTCAATTTACCAGCGGATACTGACGAGATGGATTGATATGCGTATAATAAATACATTCAGTTCTAGTTTAATTATGTACCATTCGTCCACGTGGACAACTCTCTGTGAATGCTTCTTTGTCGAGAATTAGGAGAGAGGGAAATAAACATTATTTGGAACAGGTGACAACCTTCGCAGGTGGGGGCAGTTTTCTTAGGTCAGAATACTGTGGACCATGACCATCTTCCAGGAGCGTTCGAGTAGCGGGGCAAGCTTGAGGCTGGGCTTCCCACAGTGTTCGAGTCGACTTCTTCTTCGTCACCTTGTTGCAAGCTGCCACGATCGCCGCAAGCTACCATATGATAAGCAAGGCAAAGCATGCTAATAGGCGACAAAAGCAAGAACCTACTTTAGCTATCCATGCTCTGTTTAACAAAAACACTCAATACTTCTACAGACTCATCGACTCCCTGGAATATAGAACACAGGGGCGATGCTATTCAATTTGAATACCATCGCCGCAAACGAAGTACAGGAAGATCATTTGATCAGTCCATAAAATGTTTATAGGCTCCCCCTCCCATATTTTCGTCGCCAGTGTTGTAAACGTCAAGTCAGGTACAACATGATGAAATTGTGACAGAATGCTCAAACGTCACGAAACCCTGTTTAGCGCTAACCTCCTTTGAAATGCTGTAGTGCAAGGCGCGAAAGCGTAGCGTATACGCAGTTCGCAGCAGAGAGAGCCTACAGTGCGTCTTCGGAAGACAGGGACGACAATCTTCGCAGCACAAATATAGGATATGTGTAGCGTAAAATTTCATGATATATTTACGTGATTGCTGTGTTGAAGGAAAACACTGGGTATCGCACCCTTAGTACATACGCTCATGTATAATGCCCTGCCAATATGAGATTAGAAAACGTATCGGCCACTTGACAGAGCTGTTTTGTACTTACCTTATCCATTATTGCTTTATTAACCATAAAAGTGTTACACGTATATTTCTCTATGTAAAAAATCCGTTTGATACTGGTGTCCCTAGCATATTATTGAATGAATTATAACGTTACGGCTTTCGTGGGACGTGCGTCCATTTCTTCAAAACTTACCCATTAGAAGGGGAACAGACACTGGAAATAGCCTATACCCAGACTGAGTTTTACGAAATAACCTACAGCTGTACCCTAAGGCTCAGCTCTTGGACCAATATCGTTCCCACTTTTTCTGTTCAGTAAAGAAAAAATAAACATGGCTGATCCCTCCATCATATGATTCGGTATAACAGGAAAGTAAAACGTGTCCTTCCAGAAGTAGTTTAATGCTTACTGTACATTGATGTAAGAGAGCTTGCACAACGTGTAGTGCTCTTTCGCAGCTATAGCACCGTTTAACGTGGATGCATCCGCGTTGACGCTTGGTGGTACATCTTTATCCCTTCGACTAACGTCCATGATCAATGTTTAAACAAACCCTTGTGGTAGCTGTAGTAGCTAACGGTGAGAGTGTAAACAGAAAAGCCCCAAGAACGTCGCTGAATGAACGCAGGATAAGGTCGAAATGCCGCTGCACGTTAAAGAGTTATTGAACGCCACGGCTGGACTAAAGGCAAACGTAACGCACGTCGTTTGTCTCCGGTAGCCCGGCCACGATTTTTCTCCACACAGGGATCTTTCCAAACCCCGTACTCTAAAGCAAGTGGCACCCAGAAGTTTTGCGGCCACAGTGCAAATGTTGCAGTTAAGCAGCAAATTTGGCCTACATGGTGTGGACATGTCCGAGTCAATACGATGGTTCACACACTCTAGAACCCTGGGAGGCTCTGCTCCGTAGCCAAGACCCCAACGTCCAGCAGCACTCATCAGTCAAGCCCTTGATGCTGTCGTGTCTCAAGGGATTCCTGCAGACGGCTAGGGGCGTCGGGCAATGCCTGACGTGACTGACTGATTCTTTTAATAAAAATTGTTGTGTCTCTCTCGGCGAGCGTAAGTACGGATGGTACTTTTGGTACGGATGGATACTTTTGGTATGGACTTTTAGTAGAGATAGATGCTATGAGCGACGCCGACGCATGGGCTAAGGTCGCCACCTCGTGGTGTGTTCAGACGTTGACAAAATTGCGACGGACGCGCAGCAACGACGCATTGCAGGATCTGATCGCGGAGACCATAGTCATGATGCACTACTTCTATTTACCACTACGAGAAAGTGCCACAACCCCGCCGACCAAAAGCACTGTGAAAGGAAAGAGAGAAATATAAAAGGCCCGTTTGTAAAGACGCTGGAGTGTGTGACCGTGGCGCGGTGCAATACAGAAAATAAAAAATTACCGTGGCGCAGTGGATATCGTGCCCGGCATCAGTTGTTGCGAACCGAGAGGTCGGGGGTTCGACTCCCGTTGACAGAACTTCTTTCTTTAACATCTGATCGTGTACATTTTCTCAGCGTCATTTCCGTGACGCAAACACGTCACTGAAATATTGGTGGACTCCGGCATAAAACGCTTTCGTGTTAAAAAAAAAAATTAAGGCAGCTTCGCCCTATTGGTGCCAGGCCTGAAGGGAGTGTGAACTGCGGAGTTGAGCAGGCTTCTTTGTTTCTCTCTCGTTTTCTGTTTCCTTGCTCCTCTCTTTGTTTCTTGTTCATTTTTCCAGTTTTTTCTGTGTTTTTTTCTCTTTATTTATATTTTTTCATCCAATTTTTTGTTTCTTTCTCTCACTGTCTATTTCTCGCTTGCTTCCTCTTTCAATTTTTATATGTGGCTTGTGTTGTCGTATTTCCCCAGCCATAATAGTAATGTTCGGACTTTAGGCGCTCGAAGAACAAGAGAAAGAAGACCCTCCTTACGCGAGCGCGCGCTCAGTATACGGCAGCTGGCTATGTTATATGTGGTTCTGCCTGCGTTTATACGCGTGTAATCATCAAGGCACTCAAGGAACAAGAGGAAGAAGACGCGTTAAAATCATCATCATGGCGCTCGAAGAACAAGAGGAAGCAAACTTCTCTTTGACGCGAAGCGCGCGCTCAGTATGTTACAGCTGGCTATGCTATATGTGGTTCTGCCTGAGTTACGCCAAGCGACAACGACAGCATACGACAGCCTGCCACCCTAAAGTGCACCACACTTAAAAGTTCGAGTATTTATGTATGCTGAAGAAGGAACTCTGAAATGCATCGCAGACTTTCCGGTTCAAAACCTAATTTGAGCGAATAATGAGAGCAAGGACATATCCACAAGTCGTTCTGTTCAAAAAAGCTAGCGCCAAATACAGAAAGAAAAATGGGTGTGGTTAACTCTTGTAAAATATATTTATCGCGAGCGAAACGTGGGTTTGGCTTTGTTTCCCAAAGATTATAGACGCAGTGTGTCGTTAAAGTTAGGCTTCTTCTTCGGCTTGTAATTGTTCGTGTTGATTGACCACGGCGGGGGGCTGCAGTAGCTTTGACCTCGGCACACGTCCGCGCTTGCTAAGCGTCTCCGTAACGTGCTACTTTGGCCTCTCTTGGCTGCGATGTTTTTGAACTGGCAACTTCGACTTTGCTTAATTTTCACAGCCTGCCTCATAGCTATGTGTAATGGATGAGTGGATTCAGCCTGTCGCTTCCTGCTCAAGCGCATGCACGGACGATCCCAGCCCACGTGCCATACATTGCAGGACCAAGCGCTGGCGAAGCAGCTTTGAACATTCGCCTGGTCATGTGGTGCCGCAGCAGTGAGGCTCCGAGACAGCGCCGCTATGGTGGCTAGCCACCATAGCGCAGCTGCGAGGCCTCTGGCCAGCGGACCACGTTGTGTGACGTCACGCCTGCCACGCTAGCGCTCCGGCGGCTCAAGGTCAATGAGACGCGACGAATGAACTTGGAACATATAGCGTCAGAGAGTTTTCGCTCTAAAAATCAAATATATTGTTTTTCATTCACCGCATAAAGCTGTAGAGGAGCATTCCCGTTCTCTTGCACTAATCAAACCAGCGCTAGAACGTGTAAAATTCATAAAATGCCCAGCCATCTTCTTTGACAAATATGTTAACAGAAAACTTCTTATCCACGGGGTGTGCAAGAAACTTAACATGACTTGCTTCCTCCTGTAAAAATGCCGCGACATTATCGACGAACAAACAATACGAATTCGTTATTGCAACGTATTTCAGAATCGCTGACCATGATGGTTTACGCAAGAAATTCCGCTTTGATATATCGCAAATAGACTCCGTCAAATAGCTTCAGCTGTATTCCATTGTACGAATACTACAACTGCGATTGCTGTAAACTTGTATACTTTTGTGTGTTTTAATTCCACACAATCGACGCTAAACTTTTGTTTCATACGTTTCAGGCAGCACAAGAGTCGCAAAAATATGCCTTTCCTATACATAGCTGCAGAGGCAAATATATTCATAATATCTACATAAACATTTAGCTTAAGAAACCAACTTTAAAAAACCTGTTATCTGCGTTTTTCTGTTTATTGACTGGATACTTTATATGTAAACGAGAAAGGCGCTTAGAAGCATTTTAGTATTGTACGATACCATGAAACCAGTTATTTTTTGCAGGATAACTTTGGTGCGGATAGAAAGTAACAAGAACAAGAACCGAAACTAAATGACCTACATTTCGTCGTATGCCATCTGGCGAAAGGCTTCCAGACTAAGCGAGAGAAAAAAAAGGACACCGCAGCCGGGATCGAACCAGCGAACTCGCGGTTGCGTTATCAGCGATTTTGATCTCTCGTCGTTCAACGCGCTCGGCTATCGCTTCAACGCGTTTCTGCGGACGAAAACCCAGTTTATATATCTACCACAGTGAATTCCGCGACCTTGTTATGAAAACTGCGGTTTTGGAACAACTTTTTCACCATTTGAAGAGTTGCTGCTGCAACCAGGTGATAGCTGAGTCAATGAAGTTGATAAATCCCCGGGAACTTACCAATCGATGCTACTGTTTCGTCGCAAATCGCATTTTTGTGGCCAGAAAACCCTCCTAAATTTGACCGTTTCGATAGGCTCCTATACTTAAAACTTCGCCCGCAATTTGGAACGGGTTTTTGGACGTAAATAATGTTGCTGCTTCCATGACATGTCGGGATGGTTACGTAGGGCCTATTTCCTCGGAAATTTAGTGAAAGATGGCTTCTACCATTAGTTATTCGCGAAAAAACGACGCTCTCCCATAGAAAACGCGCATGTTTCCAAGGGCGACCGCTAGAGGCGCTGTTCGGCGATGTCCCTAATTCCTGGACATGGTATATACTTTATCAATATGTAAATAATGAAACATTGTGTATATGCCGTATGTATAATCACACCACACCCCCCGCGTTTGTGTGTCAGGTCTTTGTATGATGATCGAGTGGGCAAAATTTACGGGGATGGACGGTTTACCAGATTACCTCCGGAGCTTCGCCCACTCATCATCATTCACTTCGTGGATATGGCGTGATTTTTTTAGACGCTCGGTCAGGCCGTAGGTCTGTGGGTGGTACACGGGGGTCTGGCGGTGGCTTGTGTGGCTGTATCCCAAGATCACCTGAGTTAGGTCAGCCGTAAACGCGGTACCTCTGTCGGTGATGAGAACCTCTGGGGTGCCGTGTCGAACGACGATGTTCTCAACGAAGAACTTGGCTACCTCGGCGGTACTGCTTTTAGGCAGGGCGTTTGTTTCGGCTTAGCGGGTGAGGTAGTCGGTAGCCACGACGATGCATTTATTTCCGCAAGCTGACGTTGGGAACGGCTCCAGGAGGTCCATCCCGATCTGCTGGAATGGTCGTCGAGAAGGCTCGATCGGCTGAAGGAAGCCGCCTGGTCTTGTGGGCGGTGTCTTCCGTCGCTGACAGTATCTGCACGTCCTTACGTAGCGGCCGACGTCGGCGGCAAGGCGCGGCCAGTAGCGCTTCCTCTCTATTTCCATTATCCAGCCTTCAAGAGTCCGTGGGCGTCACCTGTGGTGATAGTGAAGAAGACAGATGGGACCTTACGTATGTGTGTCGATTATAGAAGAAGGATATGTACCGTCTCCCACGAATAAACGACGCCCCTAGATCGACACCACAACGCGAAGTACATTTCTTCGATTGACCTCAAGACGGGCTACTGGCAAATCGAAGTCGACGAGAAAGACCGAGAAAAGACTGCCTTCATTACACCAGACGGTTTGTTCGAGTTCAAGGTCATGCCCTTTGGTCTTTGCTCGACACCTGCGACTTTCCAACGGGTTTTGGATACAGTACTGACAGGATTGAAGTGGCAAACTTTCCTCGTTTACTTGAACGACGTCATTGTGTTATCCTCGAACTTCGACGAACACCTCGAGCGCCCTGAATCTGTACTTCAAGCAATCAAGAGCTCCGGACTGACCCTGAAGCCGGAAAAGTGCCGCTTCGCGTACTAGGAGCTCGCGTTTTTGGA
Source organism: Rhipicephalus appendiculatus (assembly GCA_030522465.1). Taxonomy (NCBI): domain Eukaryota; kingdom Metazoa; phylum Arthropoda; class Arachnida; order Ixodida; family Ixodidae; genus Rhipicephalus; species Rhipicephalus appendiculatus. The sequence continues at coordinate 4,787 of JALIZH010009732.1, read as the reverse complement.
TCACGTGATCACCAAGACTGGAAAGCGCCCAGACCCGCTGAAAACAGCCGCCATCGCAGACTTCCCGCCACCCACCGACAAGAAGGCTTGTCTCGCACAAGCCCATGTCTCAGCTTGTGCGCCTATTACAGACGCTTCGTCAAGCACTTTTCACGCATCGCAGAGCCACTAACGCAGCTCAAGAAGACCGACGTTGAGTTCCGGTGAAAAATGGCGCAACTTAATGCATTTCAGGAACTGAAACGACGCCTGCAGACGCCTCTGATACTTGCCCGTTTAGACGAATACGCCGATACAGAAATCCACACCGACGCAAGCAGCGTAGGAGACGGCGCCGTTCTTCTGCAGAACACTAACGAAGAAGAAATGGTTATCAGTTATGCTAGCCGGTCGCTATCCAAGGTAGAAGGCAACTATTCCACAACAGAAAGCGAGTGCCTTGCCATCATCTGGGCTACGTCAAGGTTTCGCCCCTACCTCTGTGGAAGGCCCATCAAATTTGTGAGCGACCACCACGCCTTGTGCTGCCTAGCTAACATGAAGGACCAGTAAGGTCGTCTCGCACGAAGGAGTCTTGAGACTTCAAGAATTCGACATCACCGTTGTTTACAAGTCCGGGCGAAAGCACTCTGACGCCGACTGCCTGTCCCGTGCCCCCGTTGACCCACCACCGCAGGACGACGAGGACGGGGACTACTTCTTGGGAACCTTAAGCGCTGATGACTTCGCCGAACGACAGCGCGCCGATCCGGAACTCAAGGGCCTTGTAGAATACCTCGAGGGCAAGGCCACCGTAGCTCCAAAGGTATTCAGACTAGGACTGGAGTCGTTTTTTTTTTTTGCGGAACGGCGTTCTCCTAAAGAAAAACTTCTCGCCGCTCCGGGCCGACTCCCTCCTCGTGGTAACTTTAGCGTTACGTCCAGAAGTTCTGGATGCTCTGCATGACGACCCGACGGCTGGGCACCTTGGATCTTCCCGTACGCTGGCCAGGACAAAAGAAAAGTACTACTGGCCTCGCCTCACTGCCGACGTCACCGACTACGTGAAGACTTGCCGAGATTGTCAGCGACGGAAGACACCACCGACTAGGCCAGCCGGACTTATGCAGCCCATCGAGCCACCTCGCCGGCCGTTCCAGCACATCGGCATGGACTTACCGGGGCCGTTCACGACGTCTAATTCTGGAAAGAAATCGATCGTCGTAGCTACTGACTACCTCACCCGCTACGCCGAGACAAGGGCCCTGCCCAACGGCAGTGCCACTGAGGTAGCAAAGTTCTTCGCCGAGAACATCGTACTGCGTCATGGCGGCCCAGAGCTCCTCGTTGCCGACAGAGCTACGGCCTTTACGGCGGACCTAACTCAGACGATCCTAAGGTACAGCCAGAGAAGTCACCGCCGGACCACCATCTACTACCAACAGACCAATGGCCTCACCGTACGTCTAAATAAGACCATGGCCGATATGCTGGCCATGTACGTCGACGTCGAGCACAAGACGTGGGATGACATCCTTCCATATGTAACATTTTCATACAAGACGGCCGTACAAGAAACGACGCAGATGACGCCGTACGGATTGGTTTACGGAAAGGCCCTAGCAACGACGCTCGACGCCATGTTGTCCAATGTCTCCGACGACGAAAACATTGACGTCACCGTGTACCTTCAGCACGCCGAAGAAGCCAGACAACTCGCCCGTCTGCGCATCCAGAGCCAGCAAAAGACCGACAGCCGTCCCTACAAGCTTCGACGGCGCCACATGGAATACCAACCCGGGGACCTTGTAGGGGCCTGGACGCCAATACGCAGACGGGGACTTAGTGAGAAGCTTCTTCGACGATACTTCGGACGATGCAGTGTACTTCGACGCCTCGGCGCACTCGACTACGAGGTTGTTCCTGACGGCATTAGGAAATCTCAGCGGCGCCGTGCGCGACCTGAAGTCGTTCATGTCGTGCGCCTCTAGCCATATTACGCGCATTAGTGAATCTGAGGACTGTACTTATTGCTGTATTATTGTACTTTCTTTCTTATGCTTATTGTTTATTGTTCTTTCTTGCTTTATTGTTGTTATTTATTGTTGCATGCATTCGCCCCCCCCCCCCCCCCCCCCGTGTTCTGTTTAGGCATCGGTACGATACTTTTTTCAGAGGGGGGCATTGCCACGCGCGTTTGTTATTTTCACTTTTGCTCTATTCGGTTTTCGCCCACAAAGAGTGTCAGCAATGCTCAGCGCAAACCGCGCCTCATATTTCGAGAAGCTTCGCGATTATAGTAGATCGTTTTGTTAAGATTGCCCGCAAGACGCGAACACTCGAGCTGATTCTAGAGCTAGCACGACAACCAGTGATAAGGCTGGAATATTCGGTGACCAGTGGCGTAAATCCATAAAGACTACAAGGGGGGACACACATCTTGCAAAGGCGGCCATTTTGTTTTTATACATATGCCTTATTTTTAATCGTATAAAATTAAATTTATGCATTAACATATAATAATAATAATAATAATAATAATAATAATAATAATTATTATTATTATTATTATTATTATTATTATTATTATTATTATTATTATTATTATTATTATTATTATTATTATTATATTTGGTGGGAACGGGGTGAAGACAAAGAAGAAGAATAAAGAGATCGTGCTTTGCTCGGTGAAGTCCTTGTATTCAGCTGCACCAGCGGCGTCATGATATATTCATGAAGTTACGGAACACTTCAATGATATCTTCACTGATGCTTGACGATCAATCTTCAGCAGCATCTGTCCAGCCTTCTGGACGATGAACTCGCGAAGCTTGGGAGGCGTAATGCTTTCAGGTAAATCATACTGGATATTTTCATCCACTTCACAAGTTGAAAAATATGACTGACCGTTTCCGTCTCTCGATACGCTCAGCGTTATCCACATAATGGAGGCTTCTATCCTGTCAGAGACTGCGCCAATGTAACATTCCACGACAACCATGCACAGGCCCATCCATGGAATCGGGCCTGCTAGAAATGATTCGCTTGCAGCAGCAACACACCGAGCGACAGCAGCAACTCATGGAAAATCTTCTAACGGTTATTCAAGCCCAACAGCGACAACACAAACAGGTGGTAAAGCCAGACATCTTCAACGGAGAATGTTCAAGCCCAGAGACTTGGATACAATTCTACGAACTAGCGTGTGAGGAGAACTCCTGGCATGAACCCTACGAGCGCATCAGGAACATGCGTCAGTTTCTCAGCGGACTTGCCAAGAAGTGGTGCGACATCCACTACGCTGGACATATGACGGATACATGGAACCAGTGGAGAGCGAGCTTTTTTGGCAGCCTTTGACGAAAACCCGGTTGAAAGGTGCGACCAAGCTATTTTTTTATAAATATCGCTCAGGGAAGCCTCTAGAATATTTTTACGAGAAAAGGCGGCTTCTCCACATGGCGAATGCAGAATTACCCGAGTCCGCAGTAGTGCCACTGATTGTTCACGGCTTACCAAAGGAACTGCGGAGGCAGGTGCAAGCAAAGTCGCCTAAAACCATCGAGAAGCTATTCGGATGTTTCAGAAACATATGCACCGATTTTACGCCACAAAATGTGCGTCGGACGGATCAGACTTTCGAAAGAGCACCATGGAGGTCTCGCGAGCTCGAAATTCATCATAGCGAGAATCGAGTCGTCAACCTAAAGTCTGCTACCAGCAATGATGCAGAACAAGCCGCCTCGCACTCAGAGGAAACGGAACCAAAAAACTAATAAAAGAGGGTGTCCAGTCCCACCTGCTGACAAAAATTGAGACTGTTTTTCTAACCGCCCTTACCCTCGTTTATATTAAGCTCAATATCAATGGTGACGATGTTGATGCATTGGTTGACAGTGGTGCATCAGTATCTGTAATAAATCAGGTCCTTGTTAAATGTGGCGAAATAATCAGAGGGAGACCGGCCCAGGTACAAATTTTTGATGGCACAAGACAAATATATGATGAATGGGTGAAAGCCAATGTTTCTTATCAAGGCCGGAAGTCTAATATTGACGCCCTTGTCGTGAATGTATGCGATTATAAATTCCTGCTTTCGAGACCTGATATGAAGACACTGAAGTTAAATCTTTATTGGAACGATGAAGGAACTGTGGCGCAAGAGACGTGCGCGTCCTTGAACGTTGCAGACCACCTTACGTTCGTGAAAAATGTCCTGAACTTGTCTGCCTAGGCTACTATCCACCGGCTACAACAAAATTTACTGTTCCCTTTAAGCTGAGAGATGTTACGCCGGTCAGGAAAAGCCTTACAGCATGTCCCGTGAAAAAAAAACTTTGGTTGAAACTAAAATCCGAAATATGATAGATGCTGGAATAATACGGCCATCGGTGTCTACGTTCGCCTCGCCTATTACATTGGTGCCGAAAGAAGACGGATCTTTGCGACTGTGCACTGATTACCGGATTTTAAATAACCAAACAGACATATTTCCTTTTCCCAATGCCAATGATTGATGAAATAACTGAAGAGACCGGAGGTTGCAAAATATTTTCTCGTATAGACCTCTGAAAAGGGATTTTGGCAGCTTCCGCTGGAAGAGGAATATAAGATGTACACGGCCTTTGTCACACCATTCGACGTTTACGAATACAATCGTTTGCCTTTCGGATGGAAAAACAGTGCGCCATGGTTCCAAAAGATGACGAATAGGGTTCTGCCATTCCTCGGATTATTCTGCAATGTGTATGTAGACGACATCATAGTCTACTCCAAGGATGAAACGTCACACGCTGAGCACTTGACTT
>JALIZH010009729.1:0-19670 GCA_030522465.1 Rhipicephalus appendiculatus | reverse complement strand
CGTTTGGGCTATGACGTTGACACGACGTGGATGCCCATAGAACCGCGCCACGTCACGTTGACGATCCACCGCAATAGCGGTGTCGCGTGCAAACGCGACACCACTGAAAATGATCGACGAATGAAACGCCTCGACAACCATCGTCTCGACATCGTCACGCAGCATTACCTCCGCGCTTTCCGAGAAAACGTCGATCCCGAAAAGGAGGTCACTATAGCACTGCTAAACAGCCGGTCGCTCAACGAGCACGCCAGAGATATCGAACGTGATCGCGTTCTAACCAAAGTAGACGTGCTCTATCTCACAGAAACGTGGAACGACGCAAGACCGACGATTAACGGCTACGAAGCGATCGTGTGTACCGAAGAGGCAGAACGTCTTGCCGGTGGTGTCGCCATATACGTGAAATGCCATCTCCACGCGAAAGCCTTAGATCTACAACCTGCCGGCCAAGGACACAACGGAGTGCAGTCGGCCGTTAGACTCTACTTTGACAACGACAACAACATCGTAATCATGACAATGTATCTCTCGCACCCAACATCTCCAGAGGGACCGTCGAATGGCACGGTACACACAGACATACAGACACGCGCCCTTCGTACTTGCGGGTGATTCCAACGGGGATATAACGGTGACGAGCGATTGGCTGGTCCACCACATGCGAGACGTGTACTCGTTACGACGCATTTCCTACGACCATAAATACCGACCACCATTAGGGTAGACCAGATCTTCGCAAACTTCACAATGAAAACTCTGGAAAAGTAACCCTTGACGCTAACTTCACCGACCACAAGGCCATCGTCTTCAAAACAATAAAATTACACAATCTCCCGCTAAAGCTAACCATCTCTCCGCTGCTTCGCATCCGCACATGATCCCCTTTAGCGGGAGATGACGCAATTTGTTTAGATGCGGAGCATCTTATGCTAGGGGCTCTGTTCGTCCCTCCCGCGTCCGGCGTTCTTGTTCTTGTTACCCTTCTGCTGTGGCTCACACCCACTGTGGGGGATTGGCCAAGAATTGAGTGGTCTTATACACTATAATGAAAGTTTAGACTAATGGAGGGTAAATAATAAAAACCTTACAAATTTTATATGAAATTTTGATGCTCGCTCAAATGTTTAAAAATAATAATACTTTTTTATTAGTAATAGATAATAAATTAAATCAAAGCCCTATTTTCCATAAAAGAAAAAAAATTATGTATGTGTGGACACAGGAGAATAATATAGATTAGCTAGTTAATCGATTGGTTGCACTAATATAATTACGCACAGCCACACAAACCTTCGCATTGGAGAACCCAGAAATAGAGGCTCCAAACGACAAAATCACGGGCACAGATAAATTCATTCCCATCGCATGTAAAGGTCTTTCTAGGTGGGTTCTTCGAGCTGTAGTAAATCGCCTACAGGTCAAAAAGAAAGGATCGATAGTTTCGAACTCGCCACAGAATGCGCACAATGGAGAAGGTGCCTGACCAGACCTGTGTTGGTAGAAGTTTAGTTTCGGCACCCGACAGCGCAGCCTCGTAATTGACACTTCTAGTTTACGTGTTTCACAAGACGAACTCCGTCAGGTATATAATAGGTGCCGGTATTCAGTGGAATTTGTTAGTGATGATCCTGCAAGGCTTTCTATAATGTTCTGCCTGCGAAATCGCGCAGCCGTCACATAAGCGGACGGTGGAAGACACGTAAAATCGGCCCACTTATTGACGACTTTGCTAAGGAGTCGGCCATTTCATTTAGGAACAACCCTTTGTGTCCAGGCACCCAAACTAACTGAACTTTTCTCAAATGCGCGGGTATTAATCCACGAAATGCTTTTAATACGTGCGATTCAGCACCAGCAGAAAGTGCTGCGCAGAGAGACAGAGAATCTGTTATTATAACGGCAGATGTAATTTCTGTGTTTAACTTCCGCAAGGCGAGCACCACTGCCAGAAATTCAGCCACAAATACGCCGGTCACTTTCTCATGAAATAGGGAAGCACCCACTATGTGAACCAGAACACTGTAGTACTATAAGGCCGTCAACCACCACCACAGGCATCAGAGTCATGGCCGAGAGCAGAGAGTGGCCTTTTAGCAATGGCTAGGCAAGTGGTGGGTGCAAGCAAAGAATAATACGCACTACCAGTGGTATCTGTCGCCCACGTTGACTCGCAATTCCTTGATCTTGCTTGCATGCGCTTGCGGGGGCTTTGTCTGTCCCTCATTCCAGCGTGCTACGTTCTACACCCCCTCTCTCTCCTCTCCTACGCTCCCCCCCTTTCTCTCCTCTTCGAATCCTCTACTCTACGGAGCGGCGCCCGCGTACCGTTGACTCCATTCCTTGATCGTGCTTGCATGTGCTTTCGGGGGCTTTGTCCGTTCCTCCTTCCTGCGTACCGCGTCCCAAACCCCCCTCTCTCCTCTCCTACGGTCACCCCCGTTCTCTCATCTAGGAATCCTCTTAGGAGCGGCGCGCACGACACGTGGTGCGACAGCTGCATGCTCTGCTGGGGGCGGCACTGTAGTTCCGCGGTAAGAAAATGACGGAGCGCGCGCGCCTCATTCTCTCCAGTAGCCGCGTAATGCGCAGCGCCACGATGAGCGCCCGGGCCGCTCCCCGCGAAACGGGAGCGGCTACATTTGTCCCGCTCAAGCCAGCCACCCCGCTGCTTCGGATCCACACATGGTTCCCTTTAGCGGGATATGGGGAAAATTCTCCTCTAGGAATCCTCTACTCTACGGAGCGGCGCCCGCGTCCACACACCCACAGCGCATGTGCGTTACCTCTCCCTCTCCCACGCTCCCCCCTTTCTCTCCTCTAGGAATCCTCTACCTAACGTAGCGGCGCGCACGGCAGGTGGTACGACAGCTGCATACTCCGCTGGGGGCGCCGCGGTAGTTCCGCCGTATGAAAATGACGGAGCGCACGCGCCTCATTCTCTCTCCTGTGCCGCGATGAGCGTTGGGCCGCTGCCGTGAAGCGGGAGCGGCCACGTTTCTCCCGCTTAAGCTAACCATCTCCCCGCTGCTTCGCATCCACACATGGTTCCCTTTAGCGGGAGATGGGGAATTTTAGATGTGAAGCATCTTATGGCGAAACTTAATCCGGTGGTGGTGGGCGGCGTGACCACCCTTACTGCGCATGCGCAAACCCTTTAAAAAAAAATAAAAATATAAACCTCCTCTCCCCCTCTCTCTCTCCCCTCTAGGCATCCCTCCCCGCGGCAACCACACCCTCACTGCGCATGCGCCTTCCCTCCTCTCTCCTTCTACGCTCCCCCCCTCTCTCCTCTAGGCATCCCAGCCCACGGCGTCCACACTCCCCACTGCGCGTCCCCCTCTCTCTCCTACGTTCTCCCCTCTAGGCATCCCTGCCCGCGGCGCCCACACTCCCACTGCGCATGCGCGTCCCCCTCTCTCCTTTCCTACGCTCCCCCGCCCTCTCTCGCCTCGCGAGGCCCACGCAGGCAGCGTCTACTAGCGAGTTTCTTGGCTGACAAAACCGACTGCTCGCGCTGCACAACCGTTCACTGGCCACACCGTATATATGGCAATGGATCTTGACCTCCATGCTGGTGCCGGTGGGAGATTTCTCCCTGTGCGTTGTTGAACAATAAAAATTTTCGCAGCGTGCGCGTTAACTAAAAGCGGACTGCGGGTCTCTGTGTCCAGTCGGAGTCTTCTGTCTCTCATTGCCCATTAGCAGCGATTGGCATGTTCCAGTAGAAAACACCGCTCCATCACTGCGTGCTTTGCGCCTCCCCAGTTTTCTCTCCTGCGCAACGCTCCGATGAGCGCCAGCGTCAACGCCGCCGCCAGTGTAAGCGTTAGCGCCCGCTGCTTCATATCTACACATGGTTCCCTTTAGCGGGAGATGGCGTAATTTTTTTTACATGTCTCATCAACAGAAAAAATCCACCGTGGTTCACGGCAATAAGAATCGTAGAAAAAAAAAGGTAGGTAATAAAGACGTGACTCGAGGCGTGAGCTGTGCTCTCACTTCGTCTTTGCGAAAGCGTGAAGCCGATCTGCAATAGGAAGCTTTCAAGAAAAACTGCTGAGTTTAAAAATGTATTCACTATGAGAGCTTGCGTACGTATCTTAATGATTTCAAACAATTGTCACATCTGTGCTCTAGAATAGCGGTAAGAAAAAGTGGCGCTGTCAATAAAAGGTTTTGAAAACAAAGCGAGCACACTTTCAAGGGATAGGTGAAATTTTACGTGAAGTTGTCCTAAAACGTCAAAGGACACCCGAGATTTTTTCGCTAGCTCTACAGCCTCACACGCACTTTAATAAAAGGCCGAATTCAGCGGAATTTGCCACTGAGCAAGTAAAACGTGGTTCTAGACAGTCTGAACAGTCTCTTGAACTCACACTCATGGAACCTTCCGACGACGTTTCCGTACCCGGGAACACGATTGGCATCTTCACGTACCGAGGAGCAGGCGACCAATTAAAACACAACCACCTCCTCGGAGTTACTGTAAGGGTCGTCGTTGTCGGAATCGTCGTCGCTGTCGAGCAGTTTCATATACGGCAGCTACGAAGACAGCTATCGCGTCAGTGTTTTGGTAAACAACACCAGCGATACACGCCGCGTTGGCCAACACGGCCTGCACTTGCGTCTTCGTTTTGGTGGTAGCCGCCGCGCAGTAGTGTCGCGGCTGCACTTGCACTTGCTGAACCGGTGCTGCGCGCACCCTGCACCGCTTGACACCACTGCGACACTTTTCGGAACTAGTGCAGGCAGTGCAAGCCAAATCGAAGAGACCTAAACTGTAGTGGCTCCACTCATGCCAAACATGCTACTAAAACGAACATGAGACGTGCTTCACAAAAGAACAGAAGGTCCCTGCTGTGTTTCAGTTATGTTTAGGTGTTCTGTGTTGCATATGCGAAATGAGAGTCAGCATGCACGCCTTGGTAAAGCGGAACATGATGGCAAAATCTTCAAATGTAGAACCTCGGTGAATACTTGTGTGCACCTTAAGCACGAGGACTCGCGCAACGTTACTAGATTACGTTGGACTCACGGGCACGGTTCGAAAATTCCGTGAAGTCAATCGCACTGCTATTCGCCGATGACGTTTTTTTTCTTAGAGCGGCGCCGGACGCAGTGCTCGCGTTTCTCCGCCGTAGGCAGGCAGGCGAACGCGCCGCTGGCAGCGCCACCAGGCGCCTCTATGATGGCGTGAGAAAAAAAAGCAAAAATTGCTCTCTGGCGCAACATAAAGCTGCCTCAAGTGCGTAAAGTACAATCTTAAGTTATACATGTTTGTTTTTAAACAAAATGAATCTACCTGCGAGGATTACTTGTCCTGCCAGTAGATTGAACGACATCGCTGTTGGGTGACGCTAGCGGTCATTCTTTGTCGACTTTCAACATAAAATTAAAATTATAATTCCTTTTTAATGGGACAAAAGCATGCTCGTTGCCGCCGATGTGATTTCTCATTCTCATTTTCGCCACGATCGGAAAATTTGTTCTGAGCGGTAGACAGTCCCCTTTAAAAGCACCGCAAGCGATTACGTCCATCATATAAAGTCTAGATTTACTTGCACAAGCTCAAACGTTATCTACATGATCGAATGTTCACATTGTCACAAACGGTACATTGGCGAAACGGGACAGCCAGTTGATGTTAGATTAAACGGTCATCGCGCGGACACGGCAAAGAAGTTACCGGATGCAGTGGCTCAACATTTTATTGTAGCAGGACATAACTTCGACGATCTCAAACTTTACATACTTCAGTCAAACTTCCGGTCTGCAAGAGGCAGAAAATATACAGAGTCATACCTTATTCACAAGTTCAATACACTCCAGCCAGTAGGTATAAACGTTTCTAAAGGGGCTCTTGAATCCATTCGATATGGTATACACGCAAAGAAAACCAGTGAGAGTTAAGTCCTCCTTGTATGAATTTCAAACCTACTATTGTTAAGTAGTGCTTCTTCTGACACCTGGGATTCAGCGATACTTCTAACCCCCCCCCCCCACCCGTTGGAACACCTGTTTCTTGTTAACTCGCACAATTTGTCTCAACACCGCCCCCCCCCCCCCCCCCCCCGCCCCCCGCCCCACACACACAGATACTCCCGCATCCTCCTTTGTTAGGATGGAGGAGAGGGTACGAAGCACATACACGCTAGCGCTAAGGAAATCAGCTCTAGCCTTGTAGAAGACGAGTCACTTGTTGAAACGTCGGCTCGAGCACACAATCCCTGTTTACGGATTTTTTCATCGCAAGCTTCCATCTTCCCCTTCCTGCCGTTTTTTTTAATATCAGGGGTATCATTCAGGCATCACACTGCGTACTCTCTTTAAGAAACATAAAATACTAACAATGATCAACGTCATGAAACACAAATTGGCAATGCTTATCTATCAACAAGTACGGTCTGATCGGGCAGGGCTTTATCAAAGATATCTTCCGAGTGACCACAGTCACAACCTACGGCATAGGGCGTATAGAAAAGAAAAACCACGCACAAATTACGGCACACAAAAACTACTGTATCAGATTTCGCAGGGGGTGGCGGGGGGGGAGAGCAGATGGCGGTACTTTTACGAAGTATACGGGCTTAATAGCCGCGGAGCGGGTAGCGGCATCTTGTGGCGTTTTGTCCAACTACAGTGCATTTTAGGGGCGAGGCTTGTCCGTCCGTTTGGCGTCCGTGCGCATGGTACGGCCCCTAAAAAAGTTTCACAACGAACTTCAACGTAGACATAGGCTAATTATAAGGTAAGAGATCGCTGTCCCGTCGAAAATAACCTATTGAGAAGAGTGTTGATGAGATGATCTCTACTAAAATGTGCATAGATGTTCAGGCTTCTCAAGGAAACCTGTAACACAAAGGCACACGTCGAGCACTATATGTCCCAACACATTACCCATATTAAAATGGTATCTTGCCACCGGTAAGATGGCGGGTTCTTGGATTCACTTCGAGGCATGTCCTCCACTCCAGCAATTTTCTAAATCCTCCTTGAATCGCCTAAACCGACTGGAAGGCGAAATAAATTTACATTTCTATATACATTTTATGTCACTAAATTTACATTATATGGACACCGAACGATCCCCAGGTGCTTCGCCCACTCGTCATGATTCACTTCGTGGAGATGCGTGGATTTTGATGCGAAGCTTCTATGCTCGACCCTACCTCCCGTGTGAGACGCCGTCCACTCTAGTTACCGCTCCTCCCGCTGGAGGTTCTTCTCAAGGAATTGCTTGACGAATCCGCTAGAAGGCGCTGGTCCGCGCGACACATAGTGGCGTGCCATAAACCCAGGTTGCGCGCTGTAGCGCGAACATTCCTTCAGTGACAATCAATGGGAGCGCATCGGTATGAGCGGTAAACAGCAGTCTGACTCATCCGCCACTGCTACTCGGCGCGCTCGAGCCGCTGCCGCGAAACGGCAGCGGCGCCAAGCCGACCCTGAACTTCGGGCAAGGGAAGCTGAAGCTCGACGGAAACGCCGCCACGCCGCTTCTGAAGAGACGAAGGTTCGCGCCGCTGCAGCGCAACGTGAGCGCAGGGCAGTGCTCACAACGCCACCCCCAACAACAAAAACAAATAACTACACCCTAGCCACGAACCACCCATCACCGAGGTGCACTAAACGGAACGCATTTACGGGAACCCCACGTAGCCCCTAGCTGCTTCGCATGCCCATCAGGGTTCCCCTACGGGGGAGATGTGTGTGATTTTTTAAATGAGAAGCATTTCTATTTCTTAGCGAACTTCGGCGACCTTGAGCGTATCTATCTATCTATCTATCTATCTATCTATCTATCTATCTATCTATCTATCTATCTATCTATCTATCTATCTATCTATCTATCTATCTATCTATCTATCTATCTATCTATCTATCTATCTATCTATCTATCTATCTATCTATCTATCTATCTATCTATCTATCTATCTATCTATCTATCTATCTATCTATCTATCTATCTATCTATCTATCTATCTATCTATCTATCTATCTATCTATCTATCCGCCTACGACTTTGTGCTCTGCAGACCCTATCGTGAATGGGATTTATACCAGACTTGGTATGGCATAACATGTCTATATGATGAACATGACTGACTAGTCATATCATGAAAATCATGACTAACTTGTCATGAACGGCATGATTTACACGCCATGACCGTAGTGCTCCTGCGGCCCCATTTTCTTAACTTGATATATCCAAAAATTGGTATGATGAGACATTTCTGCATGACCAAGATAAATGACAAGTAGTAATATGGAAATCATGATATGTCATGTGCAATATGACTTGCATGCCACGCTCATGGCACGCTCGCGGCCGTTTCGCTAGCTTGATATACACCAAGTTTGGTAATGCGTGATGTGACTGTATGACGAACATAAATAGCAAGAAGTAATACGGAAATTATGACATGTCATGTGCAACATGACTTGCCACGCTCATGGCACGCTCCCGGCCGTTTCGCTGGCTTGATATTGTGATGATTGCGACGAGAGCGCCGTAGCGAAGAAACCCTGAGCGCGCAACTGGAAAAGGAAGAGGAAGAAGAAGCCTGGTGGGTGAAGCGGTGCGCGGCCAGCTTCGATTGTCGTCGGGGCTTCGGACCCCGTGCCCAGGGCGCTCGCTTCGGTCGAGCGTGACCTGGTCGCCGGCAAGACGTCAAGGTGCGGCACAGAGTCTTCGAGCTCGAGCCAGCGAGCCACACAACAAGGCGTATTCGCACCACGACGAACTCGACGCCACGTTGCCCGGTGCTACGTTCATCGACGGTGCGCGTGAGTGTGTTCTTGAAACTTGGTGGCGCGGGAGTGACGCGCGTTGACTGTTAAGGCAGACTTTCGTCTCGCGTTAAAGGAACCTTACTGCAGACTTTTTATACCTATAACCTTGTATCGCTCTGATGTGCTTCCTTGTGTCATCTAGTCCTCGTCCTATATAAATGTTGTCTGCGTAGTTGTGAGGCTGTCTTTAATGCGTCCGATCACCTGGGCCCACTGAGTAAACCCCTTACTCATCACAATTGGCGAGCCTGCCAGGATCGGCACTTACCATCTTCAAGCCGAGAATTGGTCGCACACAAGATGCCTGTCAACGTGCAGAGACTACTTTCTATAGCAGAGGAGGTCGGGTGGTCTTGCTCAGGCCTGGAGCGAATGCTACAAGAAGACCTAGAGGAGGAACGCGAGAGGATTGATTTTGAGCTTCAGTACATGCGCGGAAATGACCATGAGCTTGTGCGACGAGATGGAGAGAAGCTGTTGTCAGAGATACGCATGGCTATCTCAGAAATACAAGAGATTGCAAAAAGTAGGACAGAGCTTAACGCGGCTAGTGGAAAGGACGGAGTTGAACCTCACCGAGACGAGACCGATACCCCTGATGTTGGCAAAAATCTGTCAGTCACACGGGCCAACGTGAATGTTGGAGAACAGGGATGTTGCTCTGCATACACAGCCTGAAACTAAATGTGTTAAGCAGACATGTGATGGCAACGAAGTAGGTTGCAGTAGGGAGCAGGCCGGTCTCTGCATTAAACTTCTCAACCAAACGAACAGCACTGCCTGCGCGTCCGTGCCTTCAGAGCCGCATAGTAACGTCGATGACCTGAGTGATGAGCATGATACCGGAGCCTCTAACTACGGTACTGATCAATTCCTGTAAGCTTTGGTCTTCCGAGGCAGTTTACCCCTACAGGACATACAAGAGGCAAGTCAGACAAGTATCTTGCCAGGTGTGGCGTCTACCCAGGAGCCCAACGTAAGACAAGTGATAATGACAAACTCTGAAATAGAGCCAGAAGGTCAGAGTTCGGGCAAGATGGTCATGAACTCCCAAAGCACTTGCACAAATAGGAACGCCTTGAGCCAGAAGCAAGGTGCTTCGTAGGTCATGAACTCCCAAAGCACTTGCACAAATAGGAACGCCTTGAGCCAGAAGCAAGGTGCTTCGTACCTTCCAGGAACAAAAATGAACTTCGAGACACCCCGAAAGTTGTGGCGTGTTGTTGGCAACATAGCTGGGCGCTCAGACACCGATTTTTTGGTTGAATACTGCTCCATGTATCTCATCAGCATCGAGAAGCCACCGCGGTAAACAGAAGCGGATAGGAAGGAGGAACGCTGGTTCTGCGCTAGTACGTGGAAGGAAAAAGAGTCAGCTTATAAACGTGGTGCACCAATTCGAACTCGACCGTGATCCGACAATGGACTTCCAACAGGATGCGTAACAGCAACTAAAGTGTCAAGCTACCAGCCCCCCTACATCCTTCAGCATCTCGGCATCGCGGCAAGTTGCACGCTGTGCGAGCGTCTCCAACAGTACCAGCCAAAATACGTGCAACTTTCTGAAACAGAGAGGAAGAATGTGATGATTGCGACGAGAGCGCCGTAGCGAAGAAACCCCCGAGCGCGCAACTGGAAAAAGGAAGAGGAAGAAGAAGCCTGGTGGGTGAAGCGGTGCGCGGCCAGCTTCGATTGTCGTCGGGGCTTCGGACCCCCGTGCCCAGGGCGCTCGCTTCGGTCGAGCGTGACCTGGTCGCCGGCAAGACGTCAAGGTGCGGCACAGAGTCTTCGAGCTCGAGCCAGCGAGCCACACGACAAGGCGTATTCGCACCACGACGGACTCGATGCCACGTTGCCCGGTGCTACGTTCATCGACGGTGCGCGTGAGTGTGTTCTTGGAAACTTGGTGGCGCGGGAGTGACGCGCATTGACTGTTAAGGCAGACTTTCGTCTCACGTGAAAGGAAGCTTACTATAGACTTTTTATACCTATAACCTTGTATCGCTCTGATGTGCTTCCTTGTGTCATCTAGTCCTCGTCCTATATAAATGTTGCCTGCGTAGTTGTGAGGCTGTCTTTAATGCGTCCGATCACCTGGGCCCACTGAGTAAACCCCTTACTCATCACAATATACACTAAATTTGGTATTACGTGACTGTTTGACGAACATAAGTGACAAGTGCTAGTATCGAAATCATGACATGTCATGTGCAACATGACTTGCATGTTACGTTCATGGCACGCTCCCGGCTGTTTCGCTAGCTTGACATGCACTAAATTCGGTATTGCGGGACATGTCTGTATGACAAACATAAATGACAGATCTTAAAATGAAAATCATGAAATACATGTCATGTACACCATGATTTACATGCCACGCTCATAGTGCGCTTGCATCCAGTTTGCTAGCTTCATATACACCAAAATGGGGATTGCGCGACGTGACTGTTTGACGAACATAAATGGCAGGTGGTAACATGAAAACCACGACATGGATGTCATGGACGTGATTTACGTGCCACGCTCATCGTGCACTTGCATCCAGATCGCTAGTTCGATATACACCAAAATTGGTATTGCGCGACGTGACTGTGTGACGAACATAACTGACAGGTCCTAACATGTACATCATGATATGCATGTTATTTACAGCGTTGTTTGCTCGTTTCTGGCTGCTTCGCATTACATCGATTCCCAGAATGCGTGGGATCTGCCGGTTTTTTTTTTTTCGTTGTTTTCTCAGTCGCGTCGCTGTTGTTGTCTTAAGAATGAGAATACTGTGAGTTGATAATTATTTTACCGCCAATGTTTTATACAGAGTCAGTGAGCAGGTAAATCGGTGCACTATAATGTTTGTAGGTCTTAGGTTAGGCTCTCCGTCATCAGGTGCCGTTACCAGCGTTGTTCATCTCCTACGCGCCTACGGTAACCCCCGTCAGAACTTGTGAGGTACGTTCATGGTTGCCACTGGTGGCCGCTTTTCGTCAAATTGATGAACTTGAGAGCCCCGTGGCGACCTAAAATTATGAATGACGACACGGCGAATTTTTGGCGATCTTCAGTTTAGGTCTCGACTGAGTTATGCATACCATGCTCTGGGTCCTGCCAACGAATGAGCGACATTTTTAAAATTTTTTTTTTGGTTTTCGACCCACCAGTAGAAGGTGCACTTTACGCGTACTTTAGTACGTCCGTCTTTTTCTCAATTAATCGAGATTCGGGAGGTACTGGTACGTCCCCCAGCAACCTCCCAACAAAATGTAAGTCAGTGCACTGTTTCCCGTGCCGTGAGGTGGCGGTGTTAGACTAAGTTCGTTAGGTGCTTTAAGCTTCTCTAAAGTTGCGCTTCTGAAGTGGCTAGACGATAGTTAGGCAGCTTGTTCCGACCAGAGCTTCAACTTTTCTGAATATCTTGTCGACTTCTTGACTGCTGCAGTACCCCCTAATTCGGCATGTAGAGCTTAATTTCGTTATTAACACGCTTTTCGGGCAGAGCAAGAAGTCGGCTTCTCTGGGCAGCCATCGTAAACTGCAAAGAGGCGAATGTGTAGCGTAAGCTTGACCGCACAGAAAGCGTGGTGCGCGCATTGGGAAGGTTACACAGTACTTTCGAAAAAGCAGTCACGCTTAGGATGCTTCAGACGAGGTATATCCCTCGAGAGGTTTCCTAAGCCGTATTAATGAAGATATCGATCCACAGTGCCTGGATTGCGGGGAGGCATTTAGCACTCTAGCTCATATGCTCTGGCAGTGTCCTGCGTTACGGGACACGTCACACACCAGCGAACAGGACTGGGAAGACGCCATCGCAAGTACTGCCCTCGATATCCAGTCAACGGCCGTCCACAGGGCCCGTGAAAGAGCGGAGAGGCATGGCCTCCCGTCATTTGGCAGCAGCGGCAGCGCGCGACGGACATAGCAACTGAGCTTTGCTCTAAACTTTTTCAGCCAAACCGCGACGCTGCAAGGGACCACTTCCTTGGTACCTGCCGGACTGACGCCTTCCTGCCAGCGCAAGTGAAAGCCAAGCACGAAAACTCCAGTACCGACGATCCCTAGACGCAGAGCCGGAACCACATCGCCAACTGCATCAACAGGCAGACAGCAGCGTCGGCTACGGTGTATCGGCGAGGGGCGTAGCCGTCATTTGGCAGCAGCGGCAGCGCGCGACGGACATAGCAACTGAGCTTTGCTCTAAACTTTTTCAGGTTGGTGTACATTTTTTTTGCACCTTACGATACGCCACTCCCTGCCGCTGCTGCCATCGGCTTTGTTTGTTGAAGTGTGCGCTATCTTGGTCATGTCTCTCCCGCGATGTTGCGCATGCCGACAAGAACTGGGGGAGGGTGAAGAACGCGTGGGTTGCAATGATTGCAAATTTCTGTTTCATTTGAATGAATGCTCTGGTGTTTCAACAGAAATGTTCACCGCAAAGTCTAAGTCAAAAAAGGCATGGAAATGGCAGTGTAGTACGTGCAAGGGCGGTAACCAAAAAAGTCTAGCCGACTCAGACGGACTAAGGGCGGACAAAACAGTAGCAGAGCACTTAGTCTCATTAAATCAGAAGATCGAGGTACTTCTTAGTCTACCTGATAAACTGGGAGCGCTGGAAACTTCTGTGCAAGTGCTCTCAGATAAGTTTGATGAATTCAACACACGCTTGCGTGTCCAAGAAAAACTAGCTAAAGACCTGACGAAAAGGGTTGACAGTCTCGAAAAAGAGAGAATTGGTGAAGCCTTGACAGGGATTAGACGAGACATAGACGATCTCGAATTTCGAAGTCGCCGATTAAACCTGGAAATACATGGTATCGCGGAAAGCGATAACGAGAATCTCTTGACTAAGATAAACGACATAGCCAAGAAACTGAAGGTGCCGCCTGTGACTCATAATGATGTCATGAGTCTACATAGGCTACATGCGAAACCAGGAAAGACGCCCGGTGTTATCGTGCGGTTCGTAAGTCAGGAAGTCCGAGACAAATGGCTCTCTAACAGGCGAGTGTTGAAAGATGAAAGAACCTTACACGGCTATCCCGCAGTCTCCTAAAAAAGCAAAGGAATGGGCAGCAGAATCTGGCTACGCGTTCGTCTGGCACTCAAACGGGAAAGTGCTGGTAAGACGCGCAGCTGGGAGCGAAAGCGGTCATTGTACGAAGTAAGGAGGATCTAGACCGCTTACAGTGATCCTGCCAAATAACTTTAAGACTTCAACTCTGTTTCAATAGCACGAGATGCTCCTCTCAACCTATGATTTTTGTCGCGCTTCGCCGCAGTTTAGTGCAAATGGTTGCCTTTCACTGTTTCATCTTAATGCAAGAAGTCTCTGTAATAAATTTGATGAAGTGAAGCAACTGCTAGCTGACATTGAACACCCTTTCGACTTGATCTGTTTTACGGAGACATGGTTCTCTTCAGATGAATGTGTTCCACTTGATGGGTATGATTGCGTCTCCGCATTTCGACCAGAAAAACGGGGTGGTGGTGTTTGTATATATGTACGGTCAGACATACCATATCGACTATTTTGACGACGACGAAGTGATTCTTTCACAGAACGCTTGTACCCTTGTCTCAGTTTTTTCGATTTGTTTTCCTGCAAATCCTGGGAGCTACCGCTCCCTCCAGGCGGTAATGCTTCAAGATACACCTGAGAATCTTCCTGGCGCGCAACTGTCACGTCGGGCCTCGTCCAGGAAACGTGGAAACGCGTCGAGCGACACCGACAGCGAGGCAACCGATTTGTACTCGGAGGGCTTCGAGTCATCGGACGATGACTTCAAGGTCGTCATGAGTCGAACTGCAAAACGAAGACTGCTGCGGACGACATCGTCGGCAAGTGTTTCCACCGTGAGGACTGAACCACAGCGCTGGCCGCACACCATGCTTTTCATGCCCGAAGACCCAGCGTACAACTTAAGACTCCTCAACAGGCAAGTTCTCTTTGTTCTTCTCGAGGAAACCGCGCCGAACGAGATCAAAGACGTTAGGATAAATGCACGGAAGAATGTCCTTGCCGTAGACGTTCTGCATCGTAGCGCGCTGCAAAGCCTGCGAAACATAACAGTAATCGGCAACGTGAAAGTTCGGCCAATGGTCGCTACAGGCTCTAACGGCACTGTTGGCGTCATTTATGATGTGGATCTTTCCATCCCAGCTGATGACCTGCCAATATTAATAAAGCCAACTACAGAATGCACTCTCATCACGCACATCACAAGACTTGGCAACTCACGTTGCTTGAGGCTTGTGTTTGAGGGAGACAGCCTTCCCTCACACGTTAAAGTTGGCCACGTTCGCCACCCAGTCCGTCCATACGTGCCGAAGCCACTGCAGTGCTACAAGTGTTTCAAAATAGGACACGTAAAGGGTGTCTGTGAGAACAATGTTGTGTGCCCGCGGTGCGCTGAATCTCATTCAAAAGATGCCTGCGGTGCCACTGTGTTGCGATGTCCCAACTGCCATGGCGCTCATGAAGCCACATCCAAAGATTGCCCGCGGGTGCGGAACGAGCACGCGGTACTCAAGCGTATGGTGCGAGACAATTCAACGCACAGAGAAGCTGCCGCCACACTTCGGCGACGACGGCGTCGACACCGAAGAACATCACAAAAAAGACTGCTGTACCGATAGAGAGATGTCATCCTCCATCAAAGCGGCTGCCTCACGAACAGCGAACTCCTTGAAGACGGATACTGCGAAATCGAAGACAGGGGCAACAGTCGCGCCTCAGGAACAGTGGCCCGAACTTCCACGAGCCCAACCTGCTTCGCAGTCGCATCGAATCCCACCGCCCTCGACGACCTCACGAACCACTGATGCGGCGAATGAAGATCGACAAATCATAACCTTGCTGCAGTCACTGATGAGTGCCATTCGTGTTTTACTGAGCAACAGGAAGACCCCGTCTGCGCAGAGCGCACTGCAAGTGCTGGACACCCTGAGTCCGGTGCTTGCAGCTCTTGGGTAAAACCACGGCCAACGAGGCACCATCGTTTCGAGAGGAAGTCAAGAATGCATCTGTCTTTCAGTGGAACGCCAGAGGTCTTAAGTCGCGCATGTCCGACTTTAGACAGTTTGTATTTGTGAACCGATTTCCCATCATTGTGATTTGCGAACCCAATCTGTCTGCTTCCATCAGACTGTCAGGGTATGAGTGCTTTAGGTCCTCCACCCACGCAGACTGCAGCAAGGTCATTGTGTTCATGCGCCGTGACCTGACTTATGTTCATCACACAGTCCCACCTGACGAAGAGAATCAATATGTGTGCCTTACTGTGAAGAAGAATAAGGTTACTTTCACGATTCTCGGAGCTTACATATCTCCATCAAGCCGCCTAGACTGCGAGCGCTTACGCGGTATTTTGACATCGACTCCACGCCCATGGGTGATCACTGGTGACTTTAATGCCCACCATTTTCTTTGGGGAAGCTCCAGGGTCAACTCTAGAGGAAGAAAGTTGGTGTCCTTTGCCTCAGAATACGAGCTTTGCGTTTCTAACGATGGAAGCCCTGCATATTTACGTGGATCAGCCTACAGTAGCTGCCTGGACCTTACATTTGTTTCTCGTTCATTTACCAGAAAAGTACACTGGTTTTCGGATTTGGAAACACGGGGCAGCGATCATATTCCAACATACCTGAGGATAGAAGGTTTGACCAGCTCCAAGCCCTCCAGAGCCCTCAAATGTACCGATTGGCCGAAATTCAAAATGTTAATGGAAGACTGCTGTAGTGACGGCCCACCCTGTAACCTAGAGGCCGCGATAAAGGATGCCCTGCTGAATACCACGCAGTCGCTCTTGACTAGTTACACGCGCACCGATTTTGACATCGAACTTGACAAACTCCGTGCAATGCGTCGTCGTGCGGAACGTAGGTACAGACGCACAAAGTGCATGGATGATTTGAGACTGGCTAGACGCACTCAAAAGAAAATACAGCGTCACATGGATAAACTGGCTTCGCGACGTTGGGCATCCTTCTGCGAGTCGTTGGATCCACGAAAGCCTTTATCGCTTATATGGAGAACTGTCCGGGGTCTTAGCACAACCTTTGGTCAGCGACACCCGTTCACATCTCTGGCACTTCACCTACAGTGTAGAGATTGACGTAGCAGAATCCTTCTGTAGAAGGATAGCCGGCGAGTCGAATTTCACGGAAACAAGAACGGTGACGCTCGACCACCCACCGCTCTCACGTGATCCCCGCATGGAGTGCCCGTTTTCCATGGATGAGCTAGAAGCGGCACTGGCATTGTGCAAATGTTCTTCGGCACCAGGACCTGACGGCATTACATACCGTGCCCTTTGTAACCTTGGAGACGAAGCTCGGAAGGCTCTCTTGCGCCTGTACAACGACTCCTGGCAGACTGGTACGGTTCCCCAAGCATGGAAGTCAAGTCGCCTCATTCCGCTTCTCAAAGCAGGCAAATCACCTCCGGACATTGCCTCATACCGGCCTATCGCGCTTGCCAGTTGTATGGGAAAAACAATGGAAAGAATGATTCTAACACGACTGGAGTGGTACCTAGAGCACTACGAAATCTATCCTGATGCCATGACCGGATTCAGGCGCGGCCGTTCGTCAACCGACAACGTTGTTGATCTGGTGACATATGTTGAACGCCAGAAGGCCTGTAAGAGACTGTGTGCTGCGCTGTTTCTGGACGTTAAGGGGGGGCTTACGATAATGCCACCCATGAAGCCATCCTTAGTGCTTTAGAAACAGTAGGTCTTGGTGGCAAGATATATATGTGGGTGTGCAGCTACTTACAGTTGAGATCATTCTACGTGACCACAGTGAATGGCCCAACACCTGAGTATTGCAGTAGCCGAGGAGTCCCTCAAGGAGGAGTGCTTAGCCCTAACGCTTTTCAATCTAACCCTCATTGGACTAGTCGAACACCTACCAAGTACCGTAGAACTTTCTATCTACGCCGACGACATCTGCATTTGGACGTCAGGTGTGACAACGCTTCAGCTTCGCGCCCGCCTTCAGAAGGCAGCCACAACGACGTCATGCTACCTTCGTAAGCAAGGTCTCGAGGTGTCCTGCGGAAAATGTGCAGTGGTAGCATTCACGCGGAAGCCAATGTCTGCTTACGGCGTATCAATCAACGGAGAACACATATCGTTCAGCAGAAGCCACAGGTTCTTAGGAGTTATAATAGACAGAAACCTGTCTTGGACTCCGCACGTGAACTACGTGAAGAAGCGGCTGACCGCTATATGTCACATGTTCAGATTCCTCGCAGGAAAGAAATGGGGAGTACCCATACCCTCTATGTTACAACTGTACAGGGTGTTATTCATTGGATTCTTGCGGTACAGTTTACCTGCAATATCTAACACCGGCAAGACTAACCTGCGCACGATTCAGAGCATTCAAGCTCAAGCTCTCAAAATATGCCTTGGGCTACCCCGCAGTGCTTCAACGGCGGAAACCATTGCCATCGCTCAAGATTACTCAATCACGACACACATTACCATCGAGACAATGCGCACGTACCTCAGGCATTACGCCAGGACTCCTTCTCACCACCTGGCGAGCCTCGCCGCTGAAAGGCCCCGCACGAAATACGGCGCCATTGTCTGCAAGTACCGCTCAACATTTACTGCGGCGTACACCCCTGCGTCAAAGCCACTGCTTCCTCCGTGGGGCTTGAGCCGCCCGCGAGTTCACCTAACGATCCCTGGACTGCGGAGAAAATCAGACTTACCGACACATGCCCTAAAACAATTGAGCTTACTCCTACTGTACGAGAACTACAGTAACCACGTGCACATCTATACGGATGGCTTCGACTACGTCGTCCAGTTCTGGTGGAGCGGTGGTAATACCATCACAAGGGGTAACTCTGCGTTTTAAGACTTCCCATGCGACGACGTCTACGGCGGCAGAACTCGCGGCTCTGCGTAGTGCACTGGAACTCATCGATTCTGAAGAAAGACCAAGTAAATGGGCTGTGTTTTCTGACTCAAAACCGGCGTTACAGTGCCTGCGGTCAGTTCTCCGACGCAGATGTCACGAACAGTTGACATATGACACTGTGAAACTTCACCACCACTTAATACAAAAAGGCCACGACATTGACTTTCAGTGGATACCTGGACATTGTGGTATCAGCGGAAATCATTCCGCAGATAATGCTGCTCGCCAATCACATCAGGAAGAAAACATCATTCCAATTCCGCTTTCAAGAACAGACGCTGCGAGGCAGATTCGTCAATTGGCCCGCAGTCTCACACTGACTGAGTGGAACGCGCCAAACATAGAACAGACCAGACTGCACCAACTTAACCCTTCACTGCAACTCCCAGCCTCCATCCGGCCTTCATCGTCGCGAAGCTTCGCTTCTCTATCGCCTTTGGTTGGGTGTTGCTTTGACGAAAGCATATACAACGTTAATCGGAGTGACTGACAGTGCGGCATGCGATGTTTGCGGCACCGACGAAAATATCGAACACCTGCTGTGCCACTGTCCTCGTTTTGCCTCAGAGAGACAAGTACTTGCCAACGCATTGCGGCGACTGGATGATCGACCACTTTCTGTGCAGGTGCTATTACAGCACCGTCCACATCTCTCGACAGCCCACAAGGCAGTGAAAGCCCTCTTGTGCTTTTTGAGGACGACGGGCTTGTGTGAACGCCTCTAACTTGCGGTGCAGTTCCACACACTGCACTGAATTTCGCTGCTTCTCTCTCTTTTCCTTCTCTCCCCTCCTCTCTCTTATCTTTCTATTCCCCCTTCCCTAATCCCCCAGTGTAGGGTAGCCAACCGGAAGTATATCTGGTTAACCTCCCCTGCCTTCTCCCTTTCTGTTTGCTTCCTTCCTTCCTTCCTTAAAATAATAGACGACAATTATGAATGT
>JALIZH010009726.1:0-35248 GCA_030522465.1 Rhipicephalus appendiculatus | reverse complement strand
TCGTTCTTTGTTGTTGTCGCGCTGTTTTTAGCTATGAATGTGTACCAACAAGCTCAAGTTCACACCCTTCTCACAGCGCTAGTCAAGTTTTATCTGTCTGGTCGTTGTTGTTTTCACGCTGTTTTTTGCTATGAATGTGTACCAAGAAGCTCAAGTTCAGACGCTTCTTACAGCGCTACTCCTGCTTCATCTGTCTCATTCTTTGTTGTTGTCGCGCTGTTTTTATCTATGAATGTGTACCAACAAGCTCAAGCTCACACCCTTCTTACAGCGCTAGTCCTATTTCATCTGTCTCGTATTTGTGGTTGTCGTGCTGATTTTAGCTATAATGTGTACCAAGAAGCTCAAGTTCAGAGCGCTTCTTACAGTGCTAGTCATCATGTTTCATCTGTATGGTCGTTGTTGTTTTCGCGCTGTTTTTTGCTATGAATGTGTACCAACAAGCTCAAGTTCACACCCTTCTGACAGCGCTGGTCCTGTTTCATCTGTCTCGTCCTTGTTGTGTTCGCACTGTTTTTTCAATATGAATGTGTACCAAGAAGCTCAAGTTCACACGCTTCTTACAGCGCTAGTCCGATTTCATCTGTCTCGTCTTTGTTGTTGTCCTGCTGATTTTAGCTATGAATGTGTACCAAGAAGCTCAAGTTCAGACGCTTCTTACAGCGCTACTCCTGCTTCATCTGTCTCGTTCTTTGTTGTTGTCGCGCTGTTTTTTAGCTATGAATGTGTACCAACAAGCTCAAGTTCACACCCTTCTCACAGCGCTAGTCAAGTTTTATCTGTCTGGTCGTTGTTGTTCTCACGCTGTTTTTTGCTATGAATGTGTACCAAGAAGCTCAAGTTCACACGCTTCTTACAGCGCTAGTCCTATTTCATCTGTCTCGTCTTTGTTGTTGTCGCGCTGTTTTTAGCTACGATTGTGTACCAACAAGCTCAAGTTCACACCATTCTCACAGCGCTAGTCAAGTTTTATCTGTCTGGTCGTTGTTGTTTTCACGCTGTTTTTTGCTATGACTGTGTACCAAGAAGCTCAAGTTCACACGCTTCTTACAGCGCTAGTCCTATTTCATCTGTCTCGTCTTTGTTGTTGTCGCGCTGTTTTTTGCTATGAATGTGTACCAAAATCTGAAGTACAGACGCTTCTTACAGCGCTACTCCTGCTTCATCTGTCTCATTCTTTGTTGTTGTCGCGCTGTTTTTAGCTATGAATGTGTAGCAACAAGCTCAAGTTCACACCCTTCTCACAGCGATAGTCAAGTTTTATCTGTCTGGTCGTTGTTGTTTTCACGCAGTTTTTTGCTATGAATGTGTACCAAGAAGCTCAAGTTCACACGCTTCTTACAGCGCTAGTCCTATTTCATCTCTCTCGTCTTTGTTGTTGTCGCGCTTGTTTTTTTGCTATGAATGTGTACCAAAATCTCAAGTTCAGACGCTTCTTACAGCGCTACTCGTGCTTCATCTGTCTCATTCTTTGTTGTTGTCGCGCTGTTTTTTATATATGAATGTGTACCAACAAGCTCAAGCTCACACCCTTCTTACAGCGCTAGTCCTATTTCATCTGTCTCGTCTTTGTGGTTGTCGTGCTGATTTTAGCTATGAATGTGTACCAAGAAGCTCAAGTTCAGACGCTTCTTACAGTGCTAGTCATGTTTCATCTGTATGGTCGTTGTTGTTTTCGCGCTGTTTTTTGCTATGAATGTGTACCAACAAGCTCAAGTTCACACCCTTCTGACAGCGCTAGGTCCTGTTTCATCTGTCTCGTCCTTGTTGTTGTCGCGCTGTTTTTAGCTATGAATGTGTACCAACAAGCTCAAGTTCACACCCTTCTCACAGCGCTAGTTCTATTTCATCTGTCTCGTCTTTGTTGTTGTCGTGCTGATTTTAGCTATGAATGTGTACCAAGAAGCTCAAGTTCACACCCTTCTGACAGCGCTAGTCCTGTTTCATCTGTCTCGTTCTTTGTTGTTGTCGCGCTGTTTTTAGCTATGAATGTGTACCAACAAGCTCAAGTTCACACCCTTCTCACAGCGCTAGTCAAGTTTTATCTGTCTGGTCGTTGTTGTTTTCACGCTGTTTTTTGCTATGAATGTGTACCAAGAAGCTCAAGTTCAGACGCTTCTTACAGCGCTACTCCTGCGTCATCTGTCTCGTTCTTTGTTGTTGTCGCGCTGTTTTTAGCTATGAATGTGTACCAACAAGCTCAAGTTCACACCCTTCTCACAGCGCTAGTCAAGTTTTATCTGTCTGGTCGTTGTTTTCACGCTGTTTTTTTGCTATGAATGTGACCAACAAGCTCAAGCTCACACCTCATTCTCACAGCACTAGCCCTGCCTCATCCGTCTCGTCTTTGTTGTTTTCGCGCTGTTTTTTGCTATGAATGTGTACCAACAAGCTCAAGTTCACACCCTTCTGACAGCGCTGGTGCCTGTTTCATCTGTCTCGTCCTTGTTGTGTTCGCACTGTTTTTTTTAATATGAATGTACCAAGAAGCTCAAGTTCACACGTTTCTTACAGCGCTAGTCCTATTTCATCTGTCTCGTCTTTGTTGTTGTCGTGCTGATTTTAGCTATGAATGTGTACCAACAAGCTCAAGTTCAGACGCTTCTTACAGTGTTAGTCATGTTTCATCTGTATGGTCGTTGTTGTTTTCGCGCTGTTTTTTGCTATGAATGTGTACAACAAGCTCAAGTTCACACCCTTCTGACAGCGCTGGTCCTGTTTCATCTGTCTCGTCTTTGTTGTGTTCGCACTGTTTTTTCAATATGAATGTGTACCAAGAAGCTCAAGTTCACACGCTTCTTACAGCGCTAGTCGATTTCATCTGTCTCGTCGTTGTTGTTTTCACGCTGTTTTTTGCTATGAATGTGTACCAAGAAGCTCAAGTTCACACGCTTCTTACAGCGCTAGTCCTATTTCATCTGTCTCGGTCTTTGTTGTTGTCGCGCTGTTTTTTGCTATGAATGTGTACCAAAATCTCAAGTTCAGACGCTTCTTACAGCGCTACTCCTGCTTCATCTGTCTCATTCTTTGTTGTCGCGCTGTTTTTTATCTATGAATGTGTACCAACAAGCTCAAGCTCACACCCTTCTTACAGCGCTAGTCCTATTTCATCTGTCTCGTCTTTGTTGTTGTCGTGCTGATTTTAGCTACGAATGTGTACCAAGAAGCTCAAGTTCAGACGCTTCTTACAGTGCTAGTCATGTTTCATCTGTATGGTCGTTGTTGTTTTCGCGCTGTTTTTTGCTATGAATGTGTACCAACAAGCTCAAGTTCACACCCTTCTTGACAGCGCTAGTCCTGTTTCATCTGTCTCGTCCTTTGTTGTTGTCGCGCTGTTTTTAGCTATGAATTGTGTACCAACAAGCTCAAGTTCACACCCTTCTCACAGCGCTAGTCAAGTTTTATCTGTCTGGTCGTTGTTGTTTTCACGCTGTTTTTTGCTATGAATGTGTACCATGAAGCTCAAGTTCAGACGCTTCTTACAGCGCTACTCCTGCGTCGTCTGTCTCGTTCTTTGTTGTTGTCGAGCTGTTTTTAGCTACGAATGTGTACCAACAAGCTCAAGTTCACAAGCTTCTCACAGCGCCAGTCAATTTTCATCTGTCTGGTCGTTGTTGTTTTCACGCATTTTTTTGCTATGAATGTGAACCAACAAGCTCAAGCTCACACTCTTCTCACAGCACTAGTCCTGCCTCATCCGTCAGGGCTTTGTTGTTTTCGCGCTGTTTTTTGCTATGAATGTGTACCAACAAGCTCAAGTTCACACCATTCTGACAGCGCTGGTCCTGTTTCATCTACCTCGTCCTTGTTGTGTTCGCAATGTTTTTTAATATGAATGTCTACCAAGAAGCGCAAGTTCACACGTTTCTTACAGCGCTAGTCCTATGTCATCTGTCTCGTCTTTGTTGTTGTCGTGCTGATTTTAGCTATGAATGTGTTCCAAGAAGCTCAAGTTCAGACGCTTCTTACAGCGCTACTCCTGCTTCATCTGTCTCGTTCTTTGTTGTTGTCGCGCTGTTTTTAGCTATGAATGTGTACCAACAAGCTCAAGTTCACACCCTTCTCACAGCGCTAGTCAAGTTTTATCTCTCTGGTCGTTGTTGTTTTCACGCTGTTTTTTGCTATGAATGTGTACCAAGAAGCTGAAGTTCAGACGCTTCTTAAAGCGCTACTCCTGCGTCATCTGTCTCGTTCTTTGTTGTTGTCGCGCTGTTTTTAGCTATGAATGTGTACCAACAAGCTCAAGTTCACACCCTTCTCAAAGCGCTAGTCAAGTTTTATCTGTCTGGTCGTTGTTGTTTAGACGCTGTTTTTTGCTATGAATGTGTCCCAAGAAGCTCAAGTTCAGACGCTTCTTACAGCGCTACTCCTGCTTCATCTGTCTCGATCTTTGTTGTTGTCGCGCTGTTTTTAGCTATGAATGTGTAGCAACAAGCTCAAGTTCACACCCTTCTCACAGCGATAGTCAAGTTTTATCTGTCTGGTCGTTGTTGTTTTCACGCAGTTTTTTGCTATGAATGTGTGCCAAGAAGCTCAAGTTCACACGCTTCTTACAGCGCTAGTCCTATTTCATCTCTCTCGTCTTTGTTGTTGTCGCGCTTGTTTTTTGTTATGAATGTGTACCAAAATCTCAAGTTCAGACGCTTCTTACAGCGCTACTCGTGCTTCATCTGTCTCATTCTTTGTTGTTGTCGCGCTGTTTTTATCTATGAATGTGTACCAACAAGCTCGAGCTCACACCCTTCTTACAGCGCTAGTCCTATTTCATCTGTCTCGTATTTGTGGTTGTCGTGCTGATTTTAGCTATAAATGTGTACCAAGAAGCTCAAGTTCAGACGCTTCTTACAGTGCTAGTCATGTTTCATCCGTATGGTCGTTGTTGTTTTCGCGCTGTTTTTTGCTATGAATGTGTACAACAAGCTCAAGTTCACACCCTTCTGACAGCGCTAGTCCTGTTTCATCTGTCTCGTCCTTGTTGTTGTCGCGCTGTTTTTAGCTATGAATGTGTACCAACAAGCTCAAGTTCACACCCTTCTCACAGCGCTAGTCAAGTTTTATCTGTCTGGTCGTTGTTGTTTTCACGCTGTTTTTTGCTATGAATGTGTACCAAGAAGCTCAAGTTCAGACAGTTCTTACAGGGGTACTCCTGCGTCATCTGTCTCGTTCTTTGTTGCTGTCGCGCTGTTTTTAGCTACGATTGTGTACCAACAAGCTCAAGTTCACACCCTTCTCACAGCGCTAGTCAAGTTTTATCTGTCTGCTCGTTGTTGTTTTCACGCTGTTTTTTGCTATGAATGTGTACCATGAAGCTCAAGTTCACACGCTTCTTACAGCGCTAGTCCTATTTCATCTGTCTCGTCTTTGTTGTTGTCGCGCTGTTTTTTGCTATGAATGTGTACCAAAATCTCAAGTTCAGACGCTTCTTACAGCGCTACTCCTGCTTCATCTGTCTCATTCTTTGTTGTTGTCGCGCTGTTTTTATCTATGAATGTGTACCAACAAGCTCAAGCTCACACCCTTCTTACAGCGCTAGTCCTATTTCATCTGTCTCGTCTTTGTGGTTGTTGTGTTGATTTTAGCTATGAATGTGTACCAAGAAGCTCAAGTTCAGACGCTTCTTACAGTGCTAGTCATGTTTCATCTGTATGGTCGTTGTTGTTTTCGCGCTGTTTTTTGCTATGAATGTGTACAACAAGCTCAAGTTCACACCCTTCTTACAGCGCTAGTCCTATTTCATCTGTCTCGTATTTGTGGTTGTCGTGCTGATTTTAGCTATAAATGTGTACCAAGAAGCTCAAGTTCAGACGCTTCTTACAGTGCTAGTCATGTTTCATCTGTATGGTCGTTGTTGTTTTCGCGCTGTTTTTTGCTATGAATGTGTACAACAAGCTCAAGTTCACACCCTTCTGACAGCGCTAGTCCTGTTTCATCTGTCTCGTCCTTGTTGTTGTCGCGCTGTTTTTAGCTATGAATGTGTACCAACAAGCTCAAGTTCACACCCTTCTCACAGCGCTAGTCAAGTTTTATCTGTCTGCTCGTTGTTGTTTTCACACTGTTTTTTGCTATGAATGTGTACCAAGAAGCTCAAGTTCACACCCTTCTGACAGCGCTAGTCCTGTTTCATCTGTCTCGTCCTTGTTGTTGTCGCGCTGTTTTTAGCTCTGAATGTGTACCAACAAGCTCAAGTTCACACCTTTCTCACAGCGCTAGTCAAGTTTTATCTGTCTGGTCGTTGTTGTTTTCACGCTGTTTTTTGCTATCAGTGTGTACCAAGAAGCTCAAGTTCAGACGCTTCTTACAGTGCTACTCCTGCGTCATCTGTCTCGTTCTTTGTTGTTGTCGCGCTGTTTTTAGCTATGAATGTGTACCAACAAGCTCAAGTTCACACCCTTCTCACAGCGCTAGTCAAGTTTTATCTGTCTGGTCGTTGTTTTCACGCTGTTTTTTGCTATGAATGTGTACCAAGAAGCTCAAGTTCAGACGCTTCTTACAGCGCTACTCCTGCTTCATCTGTCTCATTCTTTGTTGTTGTCGCGCTGTTTTTATCTATGAATGTGTACCAACAAGCTCAAGCTCACACCCTTCTTACAGCGCTAGTCCTATTTCATCTGTCTCGTCTTTGTGGTTGTCGTGCTGATTTTAGCTATGAATGTGTACCAAGAAGCTCAAGTTCAGACGCTTCTTACAGTGTTAGTCATGTTTCATCTGTATGGTCGTTGTTGTTTTCGCGCTGTTTTTTGCTATGAATGTGTACAACAAGCTCAAGTTCACACCCTTCTGACAGCGCTGGTCCTGTTTCATCTGTCTCGTCCTTGTTGTGTTCGCACTGTTTTTCAATATGAATGTGTACCAAGAAGCTCAAGTTCACACGCTTCTTACAGCGCTAGTCCGATTTCATCTGTCTCGTCGTTGTTGTTTTCACGCTGTTTTTTGCTATGAATGTGTACCAAGAAGCTCAAGTTCAGACGCTTCTTACAGCGCTACTCCTGCGTCATCTGTCTCGTTCTTTGTTGTTGTCGCGCTGTTTTTAGCTACGAATGTGTACCAACAAGCTCAAGTTAACACCATTCTCACAGCGCTAGTCAAGTTTTATCTGTCTGGTCGTTGTTGTTCTCACGCTGTTTTTTGCTATGAATGTGTACCAAGAAGCTCAAGTTCACACGCTTCTTACAGCGCTAGTCCTATTTCATCTGTCTCGTCTTTGTTGTTGTCGCGCTGTTTTTAGCTACGATTGTGCACCAACAAGCTCAAGTTCACACCATTCTCACAGCGCTAGTCAAGTTTTATCTGTCTGGTCGTTGTTGTTTTCACGCTGTTTTTTGCTATGACTGTGTACCAAGAAGCTCAAGTTCACACGCTTCTTACAGCGCTAGTCCTATTTCATCTGTCTCGTCTTTGTTGTTGTCGCGCTGTTTTTTGCTATGAATGTGTACCAAAATCTGAAGTACAGACGCTTCTTACAGCGCTACTCCTGCTTCATCTGTCTCATTCTTTGTTGTTGTCGCGCTGTTTTTAGCTATGAATGTGTAGCAACAAGCTCAAGTTCACACCCTTCTCACAGCGATAGTCAAGTTTTATCTGTCTGGTCGTTGTTGTTTTCACGCAGTTTTTTGCTATGAATGTGTGCCAAGAAGCTCAAGTTCACACGCTTCTTACAGCGCTAGTCCTATTTCATCTCTCTCGTCTTTGTTGTTGTCGCGCTTGTTTTTTGCTATGAATGTGTACCAAAATCTCAAGTTCAGACGCTTCTTACAGCGCTACTCGTGCTTCATCTGTCTCATTCTTTGTTGTTGTCGCGCTGTTTTTATCTATGAATGTGTACCAACAAGCTCAAGCTCAGACCCTTCTTACAGCGCTAGTCCTATTTCATCTGTCTCGTATTTGTGGTTGTCGTGCTGATTTTAGCTATAAATGTGTACCAAGAAGCTCAAGTTCAGACGCTTCTTACAGTGCTAGTCATGTTTCATCTGTATGGTCGTTGTTGTTTTCGCGCTGTTTTTTGCTATGAATGTGTACAACAAGCTCAAGTTCACACCCTTCTGACAGCGCTAGTCCTGTTTCATCTGTCTCGTCCTTGTTGTTGTCGCGCTGTTTTTAGCTATGAATGTGTACCAACAAGCTCAAGTTCACACCCTTCTCACAGCGCTAGTCAAGTTTTATCTGTCTGCTCGTTGTTGTTTTCACACTGTTTTTTGCTATGAATGTGTACCAAGAAGCTCAAGTTCACACCCTTCTGACAGCGCTAGTCCTGTTTCATCTGTCTCGTCCTTGTTGTTGTCGCGCTGTTTTTAGCTCTGAATGTGTACCAACAAGCTCAAGTTCACACCTTTCTCACAGCGCTAGTCAAGTTTTATCTGTCTGGTCGTTGTTGTTTTCACGCTGTTTTTTGCTATGAGTGTGTACCAAGAAGCTCAAGTTCAGACGCTTCTTACAGTGCTACTCCTGCGTCATCTGTCTCGTTCTTTGTTGTTGTCGCGCTGTTTTTAGCTATGAATGTGTACCAACAAGCTCAAGTTCACACCCTTCTCACAGCGCTAGTCAAGTTTTATCTGTCTGGTCGTTGTTTTCACGCTGTTTTTTGCTATGAATGTGTACCAAGAAGCTCAAGTTCAGACGCTTCTTACAGCGCTAGTCATGCTTCATCTGTCTCATTCTTTGTTGTTGTCGCGCTGTTTTTATCTATGAATGTGTACCAACAAGCTCAAGCTCACACCCTTCTTACAGCGCTAGTCCTATTTCATCTGTCTCGTCTTTGTGGTTGTCGTGCTGATTTTAGCTATGAATGTGTACCAAGAAGCTCAAGTTCAGACGCTTCTTACAGTGTTAGTCATGTTTCATCTGTATGGTCGTTGTTGTTTTCGCGCTGTTTTTTGCTATGAATGTGTACAACAAGCTCAAGTTCACACCCTTCTGACAGCGCTGGTCCTGTTTCATCTGTCTCGTCCTTGTTGTGTTCGCACTGTTTTTCAATATGAATGTGTACCAAGAAGCTCAAGTTCACACGCTTCTTACAGCGCTAGTCCGATTTCATCTGTCTCGTCGTTGTTGTTTTCACGCTGTTTTTTGCTATGAATGTGTACCAAGAAGCTCAAGTTCAGACGCTTCTTACAGCGCTACTCCTGCGTCATCTGTCTCGTTCTTTGTTGTTGTCGCGCTGTTTTTAGCTACGAATGTGTACCAACAAGCTCAAGTTAACACCATTCTCACAGCGCTAGTCAAGTTTTATCTGTCTGGTCGTTGTTGTTCTCACGCTGTTTTTTGCTATGAATGTGTACCAAGAAGCTCAAGTTCACACGCTTCTTACAGCGCTAGTCCTATTTCATCTGTCTCGTCTTTGTTGTTGTCGCGCTGTTTTTAGCTACGATTGTGCACCAACAAGCTCAAGTTCACACCATTCTCACAGCGCTAGTCAAGTTTTATCTGTCTGGTCGTTGTTGTTTTCACGCTGTTTTTTGCTATGACTGTGTACCAAGAAGCTCAAGTTCACACGCTTCTTACAGCGCTAGTCCTATTTCATCTGTCTCGTCTTTGTTGTTGTCGCGCTGTTTTTTGCTATGAATGTGTACCAAAATCTGAAGTACAGACGCTTCTTACAGCGCTACTCCTGCTTCATCTGTCTCATTCTTTGTTGTTGTCGCGCTGTTTTTATCTATGAATGTGTACCAACAAGCTCAAGCTCACACCCTTCTTACAGCGCTAGTCCTATTTCATCTGTCTCGTCTTTGTGGTTGTCGTGCTGATTTTAGCTATGAATGTGTACCAAGAAGCTCAAGTTCACACCCTTCTGACAGCGCTAGTCCTGTTTCATCTGTCTCATCCTTGTTGTTGTCGCGCTGTTTTTAGCTATGAATGTGTACCAACAAGTTCAAGTTCACACCCTTCTCACAGCGCTGGTCCTGTTTCATCTGTCTCGTCCTTGTTGTGTTCGCACTGTTTTTCAATATGAATGTGTACCAAGAAGCTCAAGTTCACACGCTTCCTACAGCGCTAGTCCGATTTCATCTGTCTCGTCTTTGTTGTTGTCCTTCTGATTTTAGCTATGAATGTGTACCAAGAAGCTCAAGTTCAGACGCTTCTTAGAGCGCTACTCCTGCTTCATCTGTCTCGTTCTTTGTTGTTTTCGCGCTGTTTTTTTGCTATGAATGTGTACACACAAGCTCAAGTTCACACCCTTCTGACAGCGCTGGTCCTGTTTCATCTGTCTCGTCCTTGTTGTGTTCGCACTGTTTTTAATATGAATGTGTACCAAGAAGCTCAAATTCACACGCTTCTTACAGCGCCAGTCCTATTTCATCTGTCTCGTTCTTTGTTGTTGTCGTGCTGTTTTTAGCTATGAATGTTAACCAACAAGCTCAAGTTCACACCCTTCTCACAGCGCTAGTCAAGTTTTATCTGTCTGGTCGTTGTTGTTTTCACGCTGTTTTTTGCTATGAATGTGTACCATGAAGCTCAAGTTCAGACGCTTCTTACAGCGCTACTCCTGCGTCGTCTGTCTCGTTCTTTGTTGTTGTCGAGCTGTTTTTAGCTATGAATGTGTACCAACAAGCTCAAGTTCACAAGCTTCTCACAGCGCCAGTCAATTTTCATCTGTCTGGTCGTTGTTGTTTTCACGCATTTTTTTGCTATGAATGTGAACCAACAAGCTCAAGCTCACACTCTTCTCACAGCACTAGTCCTGCCTCATCCGTCTGGGCTTTGTTGTTTTCGCGCTGTTTTTTGCTATGAATGTGTACCAACAAGCTCAAGTTCACACCATTCTGACAGCGCTGGTCCTGTTTCATCTACCTCGTCCTTGTTGTGTTCGCAATGTTTTTTAATATGAATGTCTACCAAGAAGCGCAAGTTCACACGTTTCTTACAGCGCTAGTCCTATGTCATCTGTCTCGTCTTTGTTGTTGTCGTGCTGATTTTAGCTATGAATGTGTACCAAGAAGCTCAAGTTCAGACGCTTCTTACAGCGCTACTCCTGCTTCATCTGTCTCGTTCTTTGTTGTTGTCGCGCTGTTTTTAGCTATGAATGTGTACCAACAATCTCAAGTTCACACCCTTCTCACAGCGCTAGTCAAGTTTTATCTCTCTGGTCGTTGTTGTTTTCACGCTGTTTTTTGCTATGAATGTGTACCAAGAAGCTCAAGTTCAGACGCTTCTTAAAGCGCTACTCCTGCGTCATCTGTCTCGTTCTTTGTTGTTGTCGCGCTGTTTTTAGCTATGAATGTGTACCAACAAGCTCAAGTTCACACCCTTCTCAAAGCGCTAGTCAAGTTTTATCTGTCTGGTCGTTGTTGTTTAGACGCTGTTTTTTGCTATGAATGTGTCCCAAGAAGCTCAAGTTCAGACGCTTCTTACAGCGCTACTCCTGCTTCATCTGTCTCGATCTTTGTTGTTGTCGCGCTGTTTTTAGCTATGAATGTGTAGCAACAAGCTCAAGTTCACACCCTTCTCACAGCGATAGTCAAGTTTTATCTGTCTGGTCGTTGTTGTTTTCACGCAGTTTTTTGCTATGAATGTGTGCCAAGAAGCTCAAGTTCACACGCTTCTTACAGCGCTTGTCCTATTTCATCTCTCTCGTCTTTGTTGTTGTCGCGCTTGTTTTTTGCTATGAATGTGTACCAAAATCTCAAGTTCAGACGCTTCTTACAGCGCTACTCGTGCTTCATCTGTCTCATTCTTTGTTGTTGTCGCGCTGTTTTTATCTATGAATGTGTACCAACAAGCTCAAGCTCACACCCTTCTTACAGCGCTAGTCCTATTTCATCTGTCTCGTATTTGTGGTTGTCGTGCTGATTTTAGCTATAAATGTGTACCAAGAAGCTCAAGTTCAGACGCTTCTTACAGTGCTAGTCATGTTTCATCTGTATGGTCGTTGTTGTTTTCGCGCTGTTTTTTGCTATGAATGTGTACAACAAGCTCAAGTTCACACCCTTCTGACAGCGCTAGTCCTGTTTCATCTGTCTCGTCCTTGTTGTTGTCGCGCTGTTTTTAGCTCTGAATGTGTACCAACAAGCTCAAGTTCACACCTTTCTCACAGCGCTAGTCAAGTTTTATCTGTCTGGTCGTTGTTGTTTTCACGCTGTTTTTTGCTATGAGTGTGTACCAAGAAGCTCAAGTTCAGACGCTTCTTACAGTGCTACTCCTGCGTCATCTGTCTCGTTCTTTGTTGTTGTCGCGCTGTTTTTAGCTATGAATGTGTACCAACAAGCTCAAGTTCACACCCTTCTCACAGCGCTAGTCAAGTTTTATCTGTCTGGTCGTTGTTTTCACGCTGTTTTTTGCTATGAATGTGTAACAAGAAGCTCAAGTTCAGACGCTTCTTACAGCGCTAGTCATGCTTCATCTGTCTCATTCTTTGTTGTTGTCGCGCTGTTTTTATCTATGAATGTGTACCAACAAGCTCAAGCTCACACCCTTCTTACAGCGCTAGTCCTATTTCATCTGTCTCGTCTTTGTGGTTGTCGTGCTGATTTTAGCTATGAATGTGTACCAAGAAGCTCAAGTTCAGACGCTTCTTACAGTGTTAGTCATGTTTCATCTGTATGGTCGTTGTTGTTTTCGCGCTGTTTTTTGCTATGAATGTGTACCAACAAGCTCAAGTTCACACCATTCTGACAGCAGTGGTCCTGTTTCATCTACCTCGTCCTTGTTGTGTTCGCAATGTTTTTTAATATGAATGTGTACCAAGAAGCGCAAGTTCACACGTTTCTTACAGCGCTAGTCCTATGTCATCTGTCTCGTCTTTGTTGTTGTCGTGCTGATTGTAGCTATGAATGTGTACCAAGAAGCTCAAGTTCAGACGCTTCTTACAGCGCTACTCCTGCTTCATCTGTCTCTTTCTTTGATGTTGTCGCGCTGTTTTTAGCTGTGAATGTGTACCAACAAGCTCAAGTTCACACCCTTCTCACAGCGCTAGTCAAGTTTTATCTCTCTGGTCGTTGTTGTTTTCACGCTGTTTTTTGCTATGAATGTGTACCAAGAAGCTCAAGTTCAGACGCTTCTTACAGCGCTACTCCTGCGTCATCTGTCTCGTTCTATGTTGTTGTCGCGCTGTTTTTAGCTATGATTGTGTACCAACAAGCTGAAGTTCACACCCTTCTCACAGCGCGTGTCAAGTTTTATCTGTCT
Source organism: Rhipicephalus appendiculatus (assembly GCA_030522465.1). Classification (NCBI taxonomy): domain Eukaryota; kingdom Metazoa; phylum Arthropoda; class Arachnida; order Ixodida; family Ixodidae; genus Rhipicephalus; species Rhipicephalus appendiculatus. The sequence goes on along the minus strand of JALIZH010009726.1, from coordinate 22,129 downwards.
GGTCGTTGTTGTTTCCACGCTGTTTTTTGCTATGAATGTGTACCAAGAAGCTCAACTTCAGACGCTTCTTAAAGCGCTACTCCTGCGTCATCTGTCTCGTTCTTTGTTGTTGTCGCGCTGTTTTTAGCTATGAATGTGTACCAACAAGCTTAAGTTCACACCCTTCTCAATGCGCTAGTCAAGTTTTATCTGTCTGGTCGTTGTTGTTTAGACGCTGTTTTTTGCTATGAATGTGTCCCAAGAAGCTCAAGTTCAGACGCTTCTTACAGCGCTACTCCTGGTTCATCTGTCTCGATCTTTGTTGTTCTCGCGCTGTTTTTAGCTATGAATGTGTACCAACAAGCTCAAGTTCACACCATTCTCACAGCGCTAGTCAAGTTTTATCTGTCTGGTCGTTGTTGTTTTCACGCTGTTTTTTGCTATGAATGTGTACCAAGAAGCTCAAGTTCACACGCTTCTTACAGCGCTAGACCTATTTCATCTGTCTCGTCTTTGTTGTTGTCGCGCTGTTTTTTGCTATGAATGTGTACCAAAAAGCTCAAGTTCAGACGCTTCTTACAGCGCTACTCCTGCTTCATTTTTCTCATTCTTTGTTGTTGTCGCGCTGTCCTTTCTATGAATGTGTACCAACAAGCTTAAGCTCACACCCTTCTTATAGCGCTAGTCAAGTTTTATCTCTCTGGTCGTTGTTGTTTTCGCGCTGTTTTTTGCTATGAATGTGTACAACAAGCTCAAGTTCACACCCTTCTGACAGCGCTGGTCCTGTTTCATCTGTCTCGTCCTTGTTGTGTTCGCACTGTTTTTCAATATGAATGTGTACCAAGAAGCTCAAGTTCACACGCTTCTTACAGCGCTAGTCCGATTTCATCTGTCTCGTCGTTGTTGTTTTCACGCTGTTTTTGCTATGAATGTGTACCAAGAAGCTCAAGTTCAGACGCTTCTTACAGCGCTACTCCTGGTTCATCTGTCTCGATCTTTGTTGTTGTCGCGCTGTTTTTAGCTATGAATGTGTAGCAACAAGCTCAAGTTCACACCCTTCTCACAGCGATAGTCAAGTTTTATCTGTCTGGTCGTTGTTGTTTTCACGCTGTTTTTTGCTATGAATGTGTACCAAGAAGCTCAAGTTCACACGCTTCTTACAGCGCTAGTCCTATTTCATCTGTCTCGTCTTTGTTGTGCTCGCGCTGTTTTTTGCTATGAATGTGTACCAAAAAGCTCAAGTTCAGACGCTTCTTACAGCGCTACTCCTGCTTCATTTTTCTCATTCATTGTTGTTGTCGCGCTGTCCTTTCTATGAATGTGTACCAACAAGCTTAAGCTCACACCCTTCTTACAGCGCTAGTCAAGTTTTATCTCTCTGGTCGTTGTTGTTTTCGCGCTGTTTTTTGCTATGAATGTGTACAACAAGCTCAAGTTCACACCCTTCTGACAGCGCTGGTCCTGTTTCATCTGTCTCGTCCTTGTTGTGTTCGCACTGTTTTTCAATATGAATGTGTACCAAGAAGCTCAAGTTCAGACGCTTTTTACAGTGCTAGTCATGTTTCATCTGTATGGTCGTTGTTGTTTTCGCGCTGATTTGCTATGAATGTGTAAAACAAGCTCAAGTTCACACCCTTCTGACAGCGCTAGTCCTGTTTCATCTGTCTCGTCCTTGTTGTTGTCGCACTGTTTTTAGCTATGAATGTGTACCAACAAGCTCAAGTTCACACCCTTCTCAGAGCGCTAGTCAAGTTTTATCTGTCTGGTCCTTGTTGTTTTCACGCTGTTTTTTGCTATGAATGTGTACCAAGAAGCTCAATTTCAGACGCTTCTTACAGCGCTACTCCTGCGTCATCTGTCTCGTTCTTTGTTGTTGTCGCGCTGTTTTTAGCTACGATTGTGTACCAACAAGCTCAAGTTCACACCATTCTCACAGCGCTAGTCAAGTTTTATCGGTCTGGTCGTTGTTGTTTTCACGCTGTTTTTTGCTATGACTGTGTACCAAGAAGCTCAAGTTCACACGCTTCTTACAGCGCTAGTCCTATTTCATCTGTCTCGTCTTTGTTGTTGTCGCGCTGTTTTTTGCTATGAATGTGTACCAAAATCTCAAGTTCAGACGCTTCTTACAGCGCTACTCCTGCTTCATCTGTCTCATTCTTTGTTGTTGTCGCGCTGTTTTTATCTATGAATGTGTACCAACAAGCTCAAGCTCACACCCTTCTTACAGCGCTAGTCCTATTTCATCTGTCTCGTCTTTGTGGTTGTCGTGCTGATTTTAGCTATGAATGTGTACCAAGAAGCTCAAGTTCAGACGCTTCTTACAGTGTTAGTCATGTTTCATCTGTATGGTCGTTGTTGTTTTCGCGCTGTTTTTTGCTATGAATGTGTACAACAAGCTCAAGTTCACACCCTTCTCACAGCGCTAGTCAAGTTTTATCTGTCTGCTCGTTGTTGTTTTCACGCGGTTTTTTGCTATGAATGTGTACCATGAAGCTCAAGTTCACACGCTTCTTACAGCGCTAGTCCTATTTCATCTGTCTCGTCTTTTTATCGCGCTGTTTTTTGCTATGAATGTGAACCAAAAAGCTCAAGTTCAGACGCTTCTTACAGCGCTACTCCTGCTTCATTTTTCTCATTCTTTGTTGTTGTCGCGCTGTTTTTTCTATGAATGTGTACCAACAAGCTTAAGCTCACACCCTTCTTACAGCGCTAGTCCTATTTCATCTGTCTCGTCTTTGTGGTTGTCGTGCTGATTTTAGCTATGAATGTGTACCAAGAAGCTCAAGTTCAGACGCTTCTTACAGTGTTAGTCATGTTTCATCTGTATGGTCGTTGTTGTTTTCGCGCTGTTTTTTGCTATGAATGTGTACAACAAGCTCAAGTTCACACCCTTCTGACAGCGCTGGTCCTGTTTCATCTGTCTCGTCTTTGTGGTTGTCGTGCTGATTTTAGCTATGAATGTGTACCAACAAGCTCAAGTTCACACCATTCTCACAGCGCTAGTCAAGTTTTATCTGTCTGGTCGTTGTTGTTTTCACGCGGTTTTTTGCTATGACTGTGTACCAAGAAGCTCAAGTTCACACGCTTCTTACAGCGCTAGTCCTATTTCATCTGTCTCGTCTTTGTTGTTGTCGCGCTGTTTTTTGCTATGAATGTGTACCAAAATCTCAAGTTCAGACGCTTCTTACAGCGCTACTCCTGCTTCATCTGTCTCATTCTTTGTTGTTGTCGCGCTGTTTTTATCTATGAATGTGTACCAACAAGCTCAAGCTCACACCCTTCTTACAGCGCTAGTCCTATTTCATCTGTCTCGTCTTTGTGGTTGTCGTGCTGATTTTAGCTATGAATGTGTACCAAGAAGCTCAAGTTCACACCATTCTCACAGCGCTAGTCAAGTTTTATCTGTCTGGTCGTTGTTGTTTTCACGCGGTTTTTTGATATGACTGTGTACCAAGAAGCTAAAGTTCACACGCTTCTTACAGCGCTAGTCCTATTTCATCTGTCTCGTCTTTGTTGTTGTCGCGCTGTTTTTTGCTATGAATGTGTACCAAAATCTCAAGTTCAGACGCTTCTTACAGCGCTACTAGTGCTTCATCTGTCTCATTCTTTGTTGTTGTCGCGCTGTTTTTATCTATGAATGTGTACCAACAAGCTCAAGCTCACACCCTTCTTACAGCGCTAGTCCTATTTCATCTGTCTCGTCTTTGTGGTTGTCGTGCTGATTTTAGCTATGAATGTGTACCAACAAGCTCAAGTTCAGACGCTTCTTACAGTGTTAGTCATGTTTCATCTGTATGGTCGTTGTTGTTTTCGCGCTGTTTTTTGCTATGAATGTGTACAACAAGCTCAAGTTCACACCCTTCTGACAGCGCTGGTCCTGTTTCATCTGTCTCGTCCTTGTTGTGTTCGCACTGTTTTTCAATATGAATGTGTACCAAGAAGCTCAAGTTCAGACGCTTCTTACAGTGTTAGTCATGTTTCATCTGTATGGTCGTTGTTGTTTTCGCGCTGTTTTTTGCTATGAATGTGTACAACAAGCTCAAGTTCACACGCTTCTTACAGCGCTAGTCCTATTTCATCTGTCTCGTCTTTGTTGTTGTCGCGCTGTTTCTTGCTATGAATGTGTACCAAAATCTCAAGTTCAGACGCTTCTTACAGCGCTACTCCTGCTTCATCTGTCTCATTCTTTGTTGTTGTCGCGCTGTTTTTATCTATGAATGTGTACAACAAGCTCAAGTTCACACCCTTCTGACAGCGCTGGTCCTTTTCATCTGTCTCGTCTTTGTGGTTGTCGTGCTGATTTTAGCTATGAATGTGTACCAACAAGCTCAAGTTCACACCATTCTCACAGCGCTAGTCAAGTTTTATCTGTCTGGTCGTTGTTGTTTTCACGCGGTTTTTTGCTATGACTGTGTACCAAGAAGCTCAAGTTCACACGCTTCTTACAGCGCTAGTTCTATTTCATCTGTCTCGTCTTTGTTGTTGTCGCGCTGTTTTTTGCTATGAATGTGTACCAAAATCTCAAGTTCAGACGCTTCTTACAGCGCTACTCCTGCTTCATCTGTCTCATTCTTTGTTGTTGTCGCGCTGTTTTTATCTATGAATGTGTACAACAAGCTCAAGTTCACACCCTTCTGACAGCGCTGGTCCTGTTTCATCTGTCTCGTCCTTGTTGTGTTCGCACTGTTTTTCAATATGAATGTGTACCAAGAAGCTCAAGTTCACACGCTTCCTACAGCGCTAGTCCGATTTCATCTGTCTCGTCTTTGTTGTTGTCGTGCTGATTTTAGCTATGAATGTGTACCAAGAAGCTCAAGTTCAGACGTTTCTTAGAGCGCTACTCCTGCTTCATCTGTCTCGTTCTTTGTTGTTCTCGTGCTGTTTTTATCTATGAATGTGTACCAACAAGCTCATGCTCACACCCTTCTTACAGCGCTAGTCCTATTTCATCTGTCTCGTCTTTGTGGTTGTCGTGCTGATTTTAGCTATGAATGTGTACCAAGAAGCTCAAGTTCACACCCTTCTGACAGCGCTAGTCCTGTTTCATCTGTCTCGTCCTTGTTGTTGTCGCGCTGCTTTTAGCTATGAATGTGTACCAACAAGCTCAAGTTCACACGCTTCTCACAGCGCTAGGCAAGTTTTATCTGTCTGCTCGTTGTTGTTTTCACGCAGTTTTTTGCTATGAATGTGTACCAAGAAGCTCAAGTTCACACGCTTCTTACAGCGCTAGTCCTATTTCATCTGTCTCGTCTTTGTTGTTGTCGCGCTGTTTTTTGCTATGAATGTGAACCAAAAAGCTCAAGTTCAGACGCTTCTTACAGCGCTACTCCTGCTTCATCTGTCTCATTCTTTGTTGTTGTCGCGCTGTTTTTATCTATGAATGTGTACCAACAAGCTCAAGCTCACACCCTTCTTACAGCGCTAGTCCTATTTCATCTGTCTCGTCTTTGTGGTTGTTGTGCTGATTTTAGCTATGAATGTGTACCAAGAAGCTCAAGTTCAGACGCTTCTTACAGTGCTAGTCATGTTTCATCTGTATGGTCGTTGTTGTTTTCGCGCTGTTTTTTGCTATGAATGTGTACAACAAGCTCAAGTTCACACCCTTCTGAAAGCGCTAGTCCTGTTTCATCTGTCTCGTCCTTGTTGTTGTCGCGCTGTTTTTAGCTATGAATGTGTACCAACAAGCTCAAGTTCACACCCTTCTCACAGCGCTAGTCAAGTTTTATCTGTCTGGTCGTTGTTGTTTTCACGCTGTTTTTTGCTATGAATGTGTACCAAGAAGCTCAATTTCAGACGCTTCTTACAGCGCTACTCCTGCGTCATCTGTCTCGTTCTTTGTTGTTGTCGCGCTGTTTTTATCTATGAATGTGTACCAACAAGCTCAAGCTCACACCCTTCTTACAGCGCTAGTCCTATTTCATCTGTCTCGTCTTTGTGGTTGTCGTGCTGATTTTAGCTATGAATGTGTACCAAGAAGCTCAAGTTCACACCCTTCTGACAGCGCTAGTCCTGTTTCATCTGTCTCGTCCTTGTTGTTGTCGCGCTGTTTTTAGCTATGAATGTGTACCAACAAGCTCAAGTTCACACCCTTCTCACAGCGCTGGTCCTGTTTCATCTGTCTCGTCCTTGTTGTGTTCGCACTGTTTTTCAATATGAATGTGTACCAAGAAGCTCAAGTTCACACGCTTCCTACAGCGCTAGTCCGATTTCATCTGTCTCGTCTTTGTTGTTGTGCTGCTGATTTTAGCTATGAATGTGTACGAAGAAGCTCAAGTTCAGACGCTTCTTAGAGCGCTACTCCTGCTTCATCTGTCTCGTTCTTTGTTGTTTTCGCGCTGTTTTTTGCTATGAATGTGTACACACAAGCTCAAGTTCACACCCTTCTGACAGCGCTGGTCCTGTTTCATCTGTCTCGTCCTTGTTGTGTTCGCACTGTTTTTAATATGAATGTGTACCAAGAAGCTCAAGTTCACACGCTTCTTACAGCGCTAGTCCTATTTCATCTGTCTCGCTCTTTGTTGTTGTCGTGCTGTTTTTAGCTATGAATGTGAACCAACAAGATCAAGCACACACCATTCTCACAGCACTAGCCCTGCCTCATCCGTCTCGTCTTTGTTGTTTTCGCGCTGTTTTTTGCTATGAATGTGTACACACAAGCTCATGTTCACACCCTTCTGACAGCGCTGGTGCTGTTTCATCTGTCTCGTCCTTGTTGTGTTCGCACTGTTTTTTTTTAATATGAATGTGTACCAAGAAGCTCAAGTTCACACGTTTCTTACAGCGCTAGTCCTATTTCATCTGTCTCGTCTTTGTTGTTGTCGTGCTGATTTTAGCTATGAATGTGTACCAAGAAGCTCAAGTTCAGACGCTTCTTACAGCGCTACTCCTGCGTCATCTGTCTCGTTCTTTGTTGTTGTCGTGCTTTTTTTAGCTATGAATGTGTACATACAAGCTCGAGTTGACACCCTTCTCACAGCGCTGGTCCTGTTTCATCTGTCTCGTCTTTGTTGTGTTCGCGCTGTTTTTTACAATGAATGTGTACCAACAAGCTGAAGTTTGCACGCTTCTCACAGCTCGTCCTGTTTCATCTGTCTCGTCGTTGTTGTGTTCGCACTGTTTTTTAATATGAATATGAAGCAACAAGCTCAAGCTCACACCCTTCTCACAGCACTAGTCCTGCCTCATCCGTCTGGTCTTTGATGTTTTCGCGCTGTTTTTTGCTATGAATGTGTACCAACAAGCTGAAGTTCACACCCTTCTGACAGCGCTGGTTTCATCTGTCTCGTCCTTGTTGTGTTCGCATTGTTTTTAGATGTGAAGCATCTTATGGCGAAGCTTAATCCGGTGGTGGTGGTGGTGGTGGTGGTGGTGTGCCGCGTGCCCACCCTTACTGCGCATGCGCAAACAGTTAAAGAAAAAATAAAAATAAAAAACCTCCTCTCCCCCCTCTCTCTCCTCTAGGCATCCCTCCCCACGGCAACCACACCCTCACTGCGCATGCGCCTCCCTTCCTCTCTCCCCTCTTACACTCCCCCCCTCTCTCCATCCCTGCCCGCGGCGTCTAACTCCCCCCTGCGCATGCGCGTCCCCCCCTCTGTCTCCTCTCCTACGCTCCCCCCCTCTCTCCTCTACGCATCCCTGCCTACGGCGTTCACACTCCCAATGCGCATGCGTGTCACCCCCCTCTCTCTCCTCTCCTCCGCTTCCCCCTCTCTCGCCTCGCGACGCCGACGCAGGCAGCGTCTGCTAGCGAGTTTCTTGGTTGAAAAAACCGACTGCTCGCGCTGCATAACCGTTCACTGGCCATCCCGTATATATGGCAATGGATCTTGACCTCCAAGGTGGTGCCGGTGGAAGATTTCTCCTGTGCGTTGTTGAACAATAAAAATTCGCAGCGTGCGCGTTAACTAAAAGCGGAGTGCGGGTCTCTGTGTCCAGTCGGAGTCTTCTGTCTCTCATTGCCCATTAGCAGCGATTGGCATGTTCCAGTAGGAAACACTGCTCCATCACTGCCTGCTTTGCGCCTCCCCAGTTTTCTCTCCTGCGCAACGCTGCGATGAGCGCCAGCGTCAACGCCGCCGCCAGTGTAAGCGTTAGCGCCCGCTGCTTCACATCTACACATGGTTCCCTTTAGCGGGAGATGGTGTAATTTTTTTTAATATGAATGTGTACCAAGAAGCTCAAGTTCACACGTTTCTTACAGCGCTAGTGCTATTTCATCTGTCTCGTCTTTGTTGTTGTCGTGCTGATTTTAGCTATGAATGTGTACCAAGAAGCTCAAGCTGAGACGCTTTTCACAGCGCTACTCCTGCGTCATCTGTCTCGTTCTTTGTTGTTGTCGCGCTGTTTTTAGCTATGAATGTGTACCAACAAGCTCAAGTTCACACCCTTCTCACAGCGCTAGTCAAGTTTTATCTGTCTGGTCGTTGTTGTTTTCACGCATTTTTTTGCTATGAATGTGAACCAACAAGCTCAAGCTCACACTCTTCGCACAGCACTAGTCGTGCCTCATCCGTCTGGGCTTTGTTGTTTTCGCGCTGTTTTTTGCTATGAATGTGTACCAACAAGCTCAAGTTCACACCATTCTGACAGCGCTGGTCCTGTTTCATCTACCTCGTCCTTGTTGTGTTCGCAATGTTTTTTAATATGAATGTCTACCAAGAAGCGCAAGTTCACACGTTTTTTACAGCGCTAGTCCTATGTCATCTGTCTCGTCTTTGTTGTTGTCGTGCTGATTTTAGCTATGAATGTGTACCAACAAGCTCAAGTTCACACCCTTCTCAAAGCGCTAGTCAAGTTTTATCTGTCTGGTCGTTGTTGTTTAGACGCTGTTTTTTGCTATGAATGTGTCCCAAGAAGCTCAAGTTCAGACGCTTCTTACAGCGCTACTCCTGCTTCATCTGTCTCGATCTTTGTTGTTGTCGCGCTGTTTTTAGCTATGAATGTGTAGCAACAAGCTCAAGTTCACATCCTTCTCACAGCGCTAGTCAAGATTTATCTGTCTGCTCGTTGTTGTTTTCACGCTGTTTTTTGCTATGAATGTGTACCAAGAAGCTCAAGTTCACACGCTTCTTACAGCGCTAGTCCTATTTCATCTGTCTCGTCTTTGTTGTTGTCGCGCTGTTTTTTGCTATGAATGTGTACCAAAATCTCAAGTTCAGACGCTTCTTACAGCGCTACTCCTGCTTCATCTGTCTCATTCTTTGTTGTTGTCGCGCTGTTTTTATCTATGAATGTGTACCAACAAGCTCAAGCTCACACCCTTCTTACAGCGCTAGTCCTATTTCATCTGTCTCGTCTTTGTGGTTGTTGTGCTGATTTTAGCTATGAATGTGTACCAAGAAGCTCAAGTTCAGACGCTTCTTACAGTGCTAGTCATGTTTCATCTGTATGGTCGCTGTTGTTTTCGCGCTGTTTTTTGCTATGAATGTGTACAACAAGCTCAAGTTCACACCCTTCTGACAGCGCTAGTCCTGTTTCATCTGTCTCGTCCTTGTTGTTGTCGCGCTGTTTTTAGCTATGAATGTGTACCAACAAGCTCAAGTTCACACCCTTCTCACAGCGCTAGTCAAGTTTTATCTGTCTGGTCGTTGTTGTTTTCACGCTGTTTTTTGCTATGAATGTGTACCAAGAAGCTCAATTTCAGACGCTTCTTACAGCGCTACTCCTGCGTCATCTGTATCGTTCTTTGTTGTTGTCGCGCTGTTTTTAGCTACGATTGTGTACCAACAAGCTCAAGTTCACACCATTCTCACAGCGCTAGTCAAGTTTTATCTGTCTGGTCGTTGTTGTTTTCACGCTGTTTTTTGCTATGACTGTATACCAAGAAGCTCAAGTTCACACGCTTCTTACAGCGCTAGTCCTATTTCATGTGTCTCGTCTTTGTTGTTGTCGCGCTGTTTTTTGCTATGAATGTGTACCAAAATCTCAAGTACAGACGCTTCTTACAGCGCTACTCCTGCTTCATCTGTCTCATTCTTTGTTGTTGTCGCGCTGTTTTTAGCTATGAATGTGTACCAACAAGCTCAAGTTCACACCCTTCTCACAGCGCTGGTCCTGTTTCATCTGTCTCGTCCTTGTTGTGTTCGCACTGTTTTTCAATATGAATGTGTACCAAGAAGCTCAAGTTCACACGCTTCCTACAGCGCTAGTCCGATTTCATCTGTCTCGTCTTTGTTGTTGTCCTGCTGATTTTAGCTATGAATGTGTACCAAGAAGCTCAAGTTCAGACGCTTCTTAGAGCGCTACTCCTGCTTCATCTGTCTCGTTCTTTGTGGTTGTCGTGCTGATTTTAGCTATTAATGTGTACCAAGAAGCTCAAGTTCACACCCTTCTGACAGCGCTAGTCCTGTTTCATCTGTCTCGTCCTTGTTGTTGTCGCGCTGTTTTTAGCTATGAATGTGTACCAACAAGCTGAAGTTCACACCCTTCTGACAGCGCTGGTTTCATCTGTCTCGTCCTTGTTGTGTTCGCATTGTTTTTTAATATGAATGTGTACAAAGAAGCTCAAGTTCACACGTTTCTTACAGCGCTAGTGCTATTTCATCTGTCTCGTCTTTGTTGTTGTCGTGCTGATTTTAGCTATGAATGTGTACCAAGAAGCTCAAGCTGAGACGCTTTTCACAGCGCTACTCCTGCGTCATCTGTCTCGTTCTTTGTTGTTGTCGCGCTGTTTTTAGCTATGAATGTGTACCAACAAGCTCAAGTTCACACCCTTCTCACAGCGCTAGTCAAGTTTTATCTGTCTGGTCGTTGTTGTTTTCACGCTGTTTTTTGCTATGAATGTGTACCGTGAAGCTCAAGTTCAGACGCTTCTTACAGCGCTACTCCTGCGTCGTCTGTCTCGTTCTTTGTTGTTGTCGAGCTGTTTTTAGCTATGAATGTGTACCAACAAGCTCAAAGCCACAAGCTTCTCACAGCGACAGTCAATTTTCATCTGTCTGGTCGTTGTTGTTTTCACGCATTTTTTTGCTATGAATGTGAACCAACAAGCTCAAGCTCACACTCTTCGCACAGCACTAGTCGTGCCTCATCCGTCTGGGCTTTGTTGTTTTCGCGCTGTTTTTTGCTATGAATGTGTACCAACAAGCTCAAGTTCACACCATTCTGACAGCGCTGGTCCTGTTTCATCTACCTCGTCCTTGTTGTGTTCGCAATGTTTTTTAATATGAATGTCTACCAAGAAGCGCAAGTTCACACGTTTTTTACAGCGCTAGTCCTATGTCATCTGTCTCGTCTTTGTTGTTGTCGTGCTGATTTTAGCTATGAATGTGTACCAACAAGCTCAAGTTCACACCCTTCTCAAAGCGCTAGTCAAGTTTTATCTGTGTGGTCGTTGTTGTTTAGACGCTGTTTTTTGCTATGAATGTGTCCCAAGAAGCTCAAGTTCAGACGCTTCTTACAGCGCTACTCCTGCTTCATCTGTCTCGATCTTTGTTGTTGTCGCGCTGTTTTTAGCTATGAATGTGTAGCAACAAGCTCAAGTTCACACCCTTCTCACAGCGCTAGTCAAGATTTATCTGTCTGCTCGTTGTTGTTTTCACGCTGTTTTTTTGCTATGAATGTGTACCAAGAAGCTCAAGTTCACACGCTTCTTACAGCGCTAGTCCTATTTCATCTGTCTCGTCTTTGTTGTTGTCGCGCTGTTTTTTGCTATGAATGTGTACCAAAATCTCAAGTTCAGACGCTTCTTACAGCGCTACTCCTGCTTCATCTGTCTCATTCTTTGTTGTTGTCGCGCTGTTTTTATCTATGAATGTGTACCAACAAGCTCAAGCTCACACCCTTCTTACAGCGCTAGTCCTATTTCATCTGTCTCGTCTTTGTGGTTGTTGTGCTGATTTTAGCTACGAATGTGTACCAAGAAGCTCAAGTTCAGACGCTTCTTACAGTGCTAGTCATGTTTCATCTGTATGGTCGTTGTTGTTTTCGCGCTGTTTTTTGCTATGAATGTGTACAACAAGCTCAAGTTCACACCCTTCTGACAGCGCTAGTCCTGTTTCATCTGTCTCGTCCTTGTTGTTGTCGCGCTGTTTTTAGCTATGAATGTGTACCAACAAGCTCAAGTTCACACCCTTCTCACAGCGCTAGTCAAGTTTTATCTGTCTGGTCGTTGTTGTTTTCACGCTGTTTTTTGCTATGAATGTGTACCAAGAAGCTCAATTTCAGACGCTTCTTACAGCGCTACTCCTGCGTCATCTGTATCGTTCTTTGTTGTTGTCGCGCTGTTTTTAGCTACGATTGTGTACCAACAAGCTCAAGTTCACACCATTCTCACAGCGCTAGTCAAGTTTTATCTGTCTGGTCGTTGTTGTTTTCACGCTGATTTTGCTATGACTGTGTACCAAGAAGCTCAAGTTCACACGCTTCTTACAGCGCTAGTCCTATTTCATGTGTCTCGTCTTTGTTGTTGTCGCGCTGTTTTTTGCTATGAATGTGTACCAAAATCTCAAGTACAGACGCTTCTTACAGCGCTACTCCTGCTTCATCTGTCTCATTCTTTGTTGTTGTCGCGCTGTTTTTATCTATGAATGTGTACCAACAAGCTCAAGCTCACACCCTTCTTACAGCGCTAGTCCTATTTCATCTGTCTCGTCTTTGTGGTTGTCGTGCTGATTTTAGCTATTAATGTGTACCAAGAAGCTCAAGTTCACACCCTTCTGACAGCGCTAGTCCTGTTTCATCTGTCTCGTCCTTGTTGTTGTCGCGCTGTTTTTAGCTATGAATGTGTACCAACAAGCTCAAGTTCACACCCTTCTCACAGCGCTGGTCCTGTTTCATCTGTCTCGTCCTTGTTGTGTTCGCACTGTTTTTCAATATGAATGTGTACCAAGAAGCTCAAGTTCACACGCTTCCTACAGCGCTAGTCCGATTTCATCTGTCTCGTCTTTGTTGTTGTCCTGCTGATTTTAGCTATGAATGTGTACCAAGAAGCTCAAGTTCAGACGCTTCTTAGAGCGCTACTCCTGCTTCATCTGTCTCGTTCTTTGTTGTTTTCGCGCTGTTTTTTGCTATGAATGTGTCCCAAGAAGCTCAAGTTCAGACGCTTCTTACAGCGCTACTCCTGCTTCATCTGTCTCGATCTTTGTTGTTGTCGCGCTGTTTTTAGCTATGAATGTGTAGCAACAAGCTCAAGTTCACATCCTTCTCACAGCGCTAGTCAAGATTTATCTGTCTGCTCGTTGTTGTTTTCACGCTGTTTTTTTGCTATGAATGTGTACCAAGAAGCTCAAGTTCACACGCTTCTTACAGCGCTAGTCCTATTTCATCTGTCTCGTCTTTGTTGTTGTCGCGCTGTTTTTTGCTATGAATGTGTACCAAAATCTCAAGTTGAGACGCTTCTTACAGCGCTACTCCTGCTTCATCTGTCTCATTCTTTGTTGTTGTCGCGCTGTTTTTATCTATGAATGTGTACCAACAAGCTCAAGCTCACACCCTTCTTACAGCGCTAGTCCTATTTCATCTGTCTCGTCTTTGTGGTTGTTGTGCTGATTTTAGCTATGAATGTGTACCAAGAAGCTCAAGTTCAGACGCTTCTTACAGTGCTAGTCATGTTTCATCTGTATGGTCGCTGTTGTTTTCGCGCTGTTTTTTTGCTATGAATGTGTACAACAAGCTCAAGTTCACACCCTTCTGACAGCGCTAGTCCTGTTTCATCTGTCTCGTCCTTGTTGTTGTCGCGCTGTTTTTAGCTATGAATGTGTACCAACAAGCTCAAGTTCACACCCTTCTCACAGCGCTAGTCAAGTTTTATCTGTCTGGTCGTTGTTGTTTTCACGCTGTTTTTTGCTATGAATGTGTACCAAGAAGCTCAATTTCAGACGCTTCTTACAGCGCTACTCCTGCGTCATCTGTATCGTTCTTTGTTGTTGTCGCGCTGTTTTTAGCTACGATTGTGTACCAACAAGCTCAAGTTCACACCATTCTCACAGCGCTAGTCAAGTTTTATCTGTCTGGTCGTTGTTGTTTTCACGCTGTTTTTTGCTATGACTGTATACCAAGAAGCTCAAGTTCACACGCTTCTTACAGCGCTAGTCCTATTTCATGTGTCTCGTCTTTGTTGTTGTCGCGCTGTTTTTTGCTATGAATGTGTACCAAAATCTCAAGTACAGACGCTTCTTACAGCGCTACTCCTGCTTCATCTGTCTCATTCTTTGTTGTTGTCGCGCTGTTTTTAGCTATGAATGTGTACCAACAAGCTCAAGTTCACACCCTTCTCACAGCGCTGGTCCTGTTTCATCTGTCTCGTCCTTGTTGTGTTCGCACTGTTTTTCAATATGAATGTGTACCAAGAAGCTCAAGTTCACACGCTTCCTACAGCGCTAGTCCGATTTCATCTGTCTCGTCTTTGTTGTTGTCCTGCTGATTTTAGCTATGAATGTGTACCAAGAAGCTCAAGTTCAGACGCTTCTTAGAGCGCTACTCCTGCTTCATCTGTCTCGTTCTTTGTGGTTGTCGTGCTGATTTTAGCTATTAATGTGTACCAAGAAGCTCAAGTTCACACCCTTCTGACAGCGCTAGTCCTGTTTCATCTGTCTCGTCCTTGTTGTTGTCGCGCTGTTTTTAGCTATGAATGTGTACCAACAAGCTGAAGTTCACACCCTTCTGACAGCGCTGGTTTCATCTGTCTCGTCCTTGTTGTGTTCGCATTGTTTTTTAATATGAATGTGTACAAAGAAGCTCAAGTTCACACGTTTCTTACAGCGCTAGTGCTATTTCATCTGTCTCGTCTTTGTTGTTGTCGTGCTGATTTTAGCTATGAATGTGTACCAAGAAGCTCAAGCTGAGACGCTTTTCACAGCGCTACTCCTGCGTCATCTGTCTCGTTCTTTGTTGTTGTCGCGCTGTTTTTAGCTATGAATGTGTACCAACAAGCTCAAGTTCACACCCTTCTCACAGCGCTAGTCAAGTTTTATCTGTCTGGTCGTTGTTGTTTTCACGCTGTTTTTTGCTATGAATGTGTACCGTGAAGCTCAAGTTCAGACGCTTCTTACAGCGCTACTCCTGCGTCGTCTGTCTCGTTCTTTGTTGTTGTCGAGCTGTTTTTAGCTATGAATGTGTACCAACAAGCTCAAAGTCACAAGCTTCTCACAGCGACAGTCAATTTTCATCTGTCTGGTCGTTGTTGTTTTCACGCATTTTTTTGCTATGAATGTGAACCAACAAGCTCAAGCTCACACTCTTCGCACAGCACTAGTCGTGCCTCATCCGTCTGGGCTTTGTTGTTTTCGCGCTGTTTTTTGCTATGAATGTGTACCAACAAGCTCAAGTTCACACCATTCTGACAGCGCTGGTCCTGTTTCATCTACCTCGTCCTTGTTGTGTTCGCAATGTTTTTTAATATGAATGTCTACCAAGAAGCGCAAGTTCACACGTTTTTTACAGCGCTAGTCCTATGTCATCTGTCTCGTCTTTGTTGTTGTCGTGCTGATTTTAGCTATGAATGTGTACCAACAAGCTCAAGTTCACACCCTTCTCAAAGCGCTAGTCAAGTTTTATCTGTGTGGTCGTTGTTGTTTAGACGCTGTTTTTTGCTATGAATGTGTCCCAAGAAGCTCAAGTTCAGACGCTTCTTACAGCGCTACTCCTGCTTCATCTGTCTCGATCTTTGTTGTTGTCGCGCTGTTTTTAGCTATGACTGTGTAGCAACAAGCTCAAGTTCACACCCTTCTCACAGCGCTAGTCAAGATTTATCTGTCTGCTCGTTGTTGTTTTCACGCTGTTTTTTGCTATGAATGTGTACCAAGAAGCTCAAGTTCACACGCTTCTTACAGCGCTAGTCCTATTTCATCTGTCTCGTCTTTGTTGTTGTCGCGCTGTTTTTTGCTATGAATGTGTACCAAAATCTCAAGTTCAGACGCTTCTTACAGCGCTACTCCTGCTTCATCTGTCTCATTCTTTGTTGTTGTCGCGCTGTTTTTATCTATGAATGTGTACCAACAAGCTCAAGCTCACACCCTTCTTACAGCGCTAGTCCTATTTCATCTGTCTCGTCTTTGTGGTTGTTGTGCTGATTTTAGCTACGAATGTGTACCAAGAAGCTCAAGTTCAGACGCTTCTTACAGTGCTAGTCATGTTTCATCTGTATGGTCGTTGTTGTTTTCGCGCTGTTTTTTGCTATGAATGTGTACAACAAGCTCAAGTTCACACCCTTCTGACAGCGCTAGTCCTGTTTCATCTGTCTCGTCCTTGTTGTTGTCGCGCTGTTTTTAGCTATGAATGTGTACCAACAAGCTCAAGTTCACACCCTTCTCACAGCGCTAGTCAAGTTTTATCTGTCTGGTCGTTGTTGTTTTCACGCTGTTTTTTGCTATGAATGTGTACCAAGAAGCTCAATTTCAGACGCTTCTTACAGCGCTACTCCTGCGTCATCTGTATCGTTCTTTGTTGTTGTCGCGCTGTTTTTAGCTACGATTGTGTACCAACAAGCTCAAGTTCACACCATTCTCACAGCGCTAGTCAAGTTTTATCTGTCTGGTCGTTGTTGTTTTCACGCTGATTTTGCTATGACTGTGTACCAAGAAGCTCAAGTTCACACGCTTCTTACAGCGCTAGTCCTATTTCATGTGTCTCGTCTTTGTTGTTGTCGCGCTGTTTTTTGCTATGAATGTGTACCAAAATCTCAAGTACAGACGCTTCTTACAGCGCTACTCCTGCTTCATCTGTCTCATTCTTTGTTGTTGTCGCGCTGTTTTTATCTATGAATGTGTACCAACAAGCTCAAGCTCACACCCTTCTTACAGCGCTAGTCCTATTTCATCTGTCTCGTCTTTGTGGTTGTCGTGCTGATTTTAGCTATTAATGTGTACCAAGAAGCTCAAGTTCACACCCTTCTGACAGCGCTAGTCCTGTTTCATCTGTCTCGTCCTTGTTGTTGTCGCGCTGTTTTTAGCTATGAATGTGTACCAACAAGCTCAAGTTCACACCCTTCTCACAGCGCTGGTCCTGTTTCATCTGTCTCGTCCTTGTTGTGTTCGCACTGTTTTTCAATATGAATGTGTACCAAGAAGCTCAAGTTCACACGCTTCCTACAGCGCTAGTCCGATTTCATCTGTCTCGTCTTTGTTGTTGTCCTGCTGATTTTAGCTATGAATGTGTACCAAGAAGCTCAAGTTCAGACGCTTCTTAGAGCGCTACTCCTGCTTCATCTGTCTCGTTCTTTGTTGTTTTCGCGCTGTTTTTTGCTATGAATGTGTACACACAAGCTCAAGTTCACACCCTTCTGACAGCGCTGGTCCTGTTTCATCTGTCTCGTCCTTGTTGTGTTCGCACTGTTTTTAATATGAATGTGTACCAAGAAGCTCAAGTTCACACGATTCTTACAGCGCTAGTCCTATTTCATCTGTCTCGCTCTTTGTTGTTGTCGTGCTGTTTTTAGCTATGAATGTGAACCAACAAGCTCAAGCTCACACCAATCTCACAGCACTAGCCCTGCCTCATCCGTCTCGTCTTTGTTGTTTTCGCGCTGTTTTTTGCTATGAATGTGTACACACAAGCTCAAGTTCACACCCTTTTGACAGCGCTGGTGCTGTTTCATCTGTCTCGTCCTTGTTGTGTTCGCACTGTTTTTTTTAATATGAATGTGTACCAAGAAGCTCAAGTTCACACGTTTCTTACAGCGCTAGTCCTATTTCATCTGTCTCGTCTATGTTGTTGTCGTGCTGATTTTAGCTATGAATGTGTACCAAGAAGCTCAAGTTCAGACGCTTCTTACAGCGCTACTCCTGCGTCATCGGTCTCGTTCTTTGTTGTTGTCGTGCTTTTTTTAGCTATGAATGTGTACATACAAGCTCGAGTTGACACCCTTCTCACAGCGCTGGTCCTGTTTCATCTGTCTCGTCTTTGTTGTGTTCGCGCTGTTTTTTACAATGAATGTGTACCAACAAGCTGAAGTTTGCACGCTTCTCACAGCTCGTCCTGTTTCATCTGTCTCGTCGTTGTTGTGTTCGCACCGTTTTTTAATATGACTATGAACCAACAAGCTCAAGCTCACACCCTTCTCACAGCACTAGTCCTGCCTCATCCGTCTGGTCTTTCATGTTGTCGCGCTGTTTTTTGCTATGAATGTGTACCAACAAGCTGAAGTTCACACCCTTTTGACAGCGCTGGTCCTGTTTCATCTGTCTCGTCCTTGTTGTGTTCGCATTGTTTTTTAATATGAATGTGTACCAAGAACCTCAAGTTCACACGTTTCTTACAGCGCTAGTGCTATTTCATCTGTCTCGTCTTTGTTGTTGTCGTGCTGATTTTAGCTATAAATGTGTACCAAGAAGCTCAAGCTGAGACGCTTTTCACAGCGCTACTCCTGCGTCATCTGTCTCGTTCTTTGTTGTTGTCGCGCTGTTTTTAGCTATGAATGTGTACCAACAAGCTCAAGTTCACACCCTTCTCACAGCGCTAGTCAAGTTTTATCTTTCTGGTCGTTGTTGTTTTCACGCTGTTTTTTGCTATGAATGTGTACCATGAAGCTCAAGTTCAGACGCTTCTTACAGCGCTACTCCTGCGTCGTCTGTCTCGTTCTTTGTTGTTGTCGAGCTGTTTTTAGCTATGAATGTGTACCAACAAGCTCAAGTTCACAAGCTTCTCACAGCGCCAGTCAATTTTCATCTGTCTGGTCGTTGTTGTTTTCACGCATTTTTTTGCTATGAATGTGAGCCAACAAGCTCAAGCTCACACTCTTCTCACAGCACTAGTCCCGCCTCATCCGTCTGGGCTTTGTTGTTTTCGCGCTGTTTTTTGCTATGAATGTGTACCAACAAGCTCAAGTTCACACCATTCTGACAGCGCTGGTCCTGTTTCATCTACCTCGTCCTTGTTGTGTTCGCAATGTTTTTTAATATGAATGTCTACCAAGAAGCGCAAGTTCACACGTTTCTTACAGCGCTAGTCCTATGTCATCTGTCTCGTCTTTGTTGTTGTCGTGCTGATTTTAGCTATGAATGTGTACCAAGAAGCTCAAGTTCAGACGCTTCTTACAGCGCTACTCCTGCTTCATCTGTCTCGTTCTTTGTTGTTGTCGCGCTGTTTTTAGCTATGAATGTGTACCAACAAGCTCAAGTTCACACCCTTCTCACAGCGCTAGTCAAGTTTTATCTGTCTGGTCGTTGTTGTTTTCACGCTGTTTTTTGCTATGAATGTGTACCAAGGAGCTCAATTTCAGACGCTTCTTACAGCGCTACTCCTGCGTCATCTGTATCGTTCTTTGTTGTTGTCGCGCTGTTTTTAGCTACGATTGTGTACCAACAAGCTCAAGTTCACACCATTCTCACAGCGCTAGTCAAGTTTTGTCTGTCTGGTCGTTGTTGTTTAGACGCTGTTTTTTGCTATGACTGTGTACCAAGAAGCTCAAGTTCACACGCTTCTTACAGCGCTAGTCCTATTTCATGTGTCTCGTCTTTGTTGTTGTCGCGCTGTTTTTTGCTATGAATGTGTACCAAAATCTCAAGTACAGACGCTTCTTACAGCGCTACTCCTGCTTCATCTGTCTTATTCTTTGTTGTTGTCGCGCTGTTTTTATCTATGAATGTGTACCAAGAAGCTCAAGCTCACACCCTTCTTACAGCGCTAGTCCTATTTCATCTGTCTCGTCTTTGTGGTTGTCGTGCTGATTTTAGCTATTAATGTGTACCAAGAAGCTCAAGTTCACACCCTTCTGACAGCGCTAGTCTGTTTCATCTGTCTCGTCCTTGTTGTTGTCGCACTGTTTTAGCTATGAATGTGTACAAACAAGCTCAAGTTCACACCCTTCTCACAGCGCTGGTCCTGTTTCATCTGTCTCGTCCTTGTTGTGTTCGCACTGTTTTTCAATATGAATGTGTACCAAGAAGCTCAAGTTCACACGCTTCCTACAGCGCTAGTCCGATTTCATCTGTCTCGTCTTTGTTGTTGTCCTGCTGATTTTAGCTATGAATGTGTACCAAGAAGCTCAAGTTCAGACGCTTCTTAGAGCGCTACTCCTGCTTCATCTGTCTCGTTCTTTGTTGTTTTCGCGCTGTTTTTTGCTATGAATGTGTACACACAAGCTCAAGTTCACACCCTTCTGACAGCGCTGGTCCTGTTTCATCTGTCTCGTCCTTGTTGTGTTCGCACTGTTTTTAATATGAATGTGTACCAAGAAGCTCAAGTTCACACGATTCTTACAGCGCTAGTCCTATTTCATCTGTCTCGCTCTTTGTTGTTGTCGTGCTGTTTTTAGCTATGAATGTGAACCAACAAGCTCAAGCTCACACCATTCTCACAGCACTAGCCCTGCCTCATCCGTCTCGTCTTTGTTCTTTTCGCGCTGTTTTTTGCTATGAATGTGTACACACAAGCTCAAGTTCACACCCTTCTGACAGCGCTGGTGCTGTTTCATCTGTCTCGTCCTTGTTGTGTTCGCACTGTTTTTTTTAATATGAATGTGTACCAAGAAGCTCAAGTTCACACGTTTCTTACAGCGCTAGTCCTATTTCATCTGTCTCGTCTTTGTTGTTGTCGTGCTGATTTTAGCTATGAATGTGTACCAAGAAGCTCAAGTTCAGACGCTTCTTACAGCGCTACTCCTGCGTCATCTGTCTCGTTCTTTGTTGTTGTCGTGCTTTTTTTAGCTGTGAATGTGTACATACAAGCTCGAGTTGACACCCTTCTCACAGCGCTGGTCCTGTTTCATCTGTCTCGTCTTTGTTGTGTTCGCGCTGTTTTTTACAATGAATGTGTACCAACAAGCTGAAGTTTGCACGCTTCTCACAGCTCGTCCTGTTTCATCTGTCTCGTCGTTGTTGTGTTCGCACTGTTTTTTAATATGAATATGAACCAACAAGCTCAAGCTCACACCCTTCTCACAGCACTAGTCCTGCCTCATCCGTCTGGTCTTTGATGTTGTCGCGCTGTTTTTTGCTATGAATGTGTACCAACAAGCTGAAGTTCACACCCTTCTGACAGCGCTGGTCCTGTTTCATCTGTCTCGTCCTTGTTGTGTTGGCATTGTTTTTTAATATGAATGTGTACCAAGAAGCTCAAGTTCACACGTTTCTTACAGCGCTAGTTCTATTTCATCTGTCTCGTCTTTGTTGTTGTCGTGCTGATTTTAGCTATGAATGTGTACCAAGAAGCTCAAGCTGAGACGCTTTTCACAGCGCTACTCCTGCGTCATCTGTCTCGTTCTTTGTTGTTGTCGCGCTGTTTTTAGCTATGAATGTGTACCAACAAGCTCAAGTTCACACCCTTCTCACAGCGCTAGTCAAGTTTTATCTGTCTGGTCGTTGTTGTTTTCACGCTGTTTTTTGCTATGAATGTGTACCATGAAGCTCAAGTTCAGACGCTTCTTACAGCGCTACTCCTGCGTCGTCTGTCTCGTTCTTTGTTGTTGTCGAGCTGTTTTTAGCTACGAATGTGTACCAACAAGCTCAAGTTCACAAGCTTCTCACAGCGCCAGTCAATTTTCATCTGTCTGGTCGTTGTTGTTTTCACGCATTTTTTTGCTATGAATGTGAGCCAACAAGCTCAAGCTCACACTCTTCTCACAGCACTAGTCCCGCCTCATCCGTCTGGGCTTTGTTGTTTTCGCGCTGTTTTTTGCTATGAATGTGTACCAACAAGCTCAAGTTCACACCATTCTGACAGCGCTGGTCCTGTTTCATCTACCTCGTCCTTGTTGTGTTCGCAATGTTTTTTAATATGAATGTCTACCAAGAAGCGCAAGTTCACACGTTTTTTACAGCGCTAGTCCTATGTCATCTGTCTCGTCTTTGTTGTTGTCGTGCTGATTTTAGCTATGAATGTGTACCAACAAGCTCAAGTTCACACCCTTCTCAAAGCGCTAGTCAAGTTTTATCTGTGTGGTCGTTGTTGTTTAGACGCTGTTTTTTGCTATGAATGTGTCCCAAGAAGCTCAAGTTCAGACGCTTCTTACAGCGCTACTCCTGCTTCATCTGTCTCGATCTTTGTTGTTGTCGCGCTGTTTTTAGCTATGACTGTGTAGCAACAAGCTCAAGTTCACACCCTTCTCACAGCGCTAGTCAAGATTTATCTGTCTGCTCGTTGTTGTTTTCACGCTGTTTTTTGCTATGAATGTGTACCAAGAAGCTCAAGTTCACACGCTTCTTACAGCGCTAGTCCTATTTCATCTGTCTCGTCTTTGTTGTTGTCGCGCTGTTTTTTGCTATGAATGTGT
>JALIZH010009723.1:0-81428 GCA_030522465.1 Rhipicephalus appendiculatus | reverse complement strand
CCAGAATGGTACATTGCACTGTAAACGAGATTACACCCATATGGGTGTAATATGGTGTCTATAACTCACACCCCTACACCCCACAAAATGGGTGTAACAAGCAGGATTACACCTATAAAATGGGCGTATTTCCAAATTTTCGCCCATGGGTGTGAACATTCTTGTTCACACCCATGGGTGTGTAATAGCAAGATTACACCCATATGGCAAAAAGGGTGTAGGGGTGTTTATGCACAATTACGCCCCAACGCCCATGCGAAAAATTCCATAATTTGAGCGGTACCCCCTCTCCCAGTTGGCTCCCATGGAAGCGCTACAAAGCTGACCCTTTAGAGCTAAAGGGCTCTAGTCCTTTTATGGCCACTAGACTAATCATAGTGGCCCCCTGCCACAGTGGGAAAATGCTGGCCCCAGCGCTGTTTTTATGGTGCATATGACGCACGGGATATATGGCCCTCACATACACAATGTAATCGTAGCTGAATATGAAGGCGTGACTCAAATGTGCTGTCACATATTTATTTATTTATTTATTTATTTATTTATTTATTGCATACCTGCATCGCCCCATTGGGCATTACAGCAGGGAGGTTACATACAAAAATATACAAAGTAATCACACTCACAAAGCACGACGTTCACACAGTTATCCATAGTGCTAAATGAAATCAAGCTTTATTAAACACAGAGCTCGTACAGGATTTAGAGACAAATTGTAGCCTGTTCAGAGACCTTCTTCGAGTGCGCAGAGCGGCATCGCATTTGCGGCCAAAGAAGACATCAAATAGCATGCGAACTGCATGGCATGGAGCACTAACGACCAAGGCATGTGTATCAAAATATAACGAAAGAACCTTTATTTGCACTTTAAAATGAAGAACTGGTTTTAACATGCTTCAATGCAACTCACAAGTGCAGTGCAGTGAAGCATAGAAACAGCAAGAACAGTAGTGCAGTGCAGCATGCATATTTCTCTAATATACTGAAGTAACTGCAATCACATTGCAATCACATCGCAATCTCCACATTGATACGCCACAGTTAGCACGTCCTGTGATAACACATGACATTACACATGTCATGTGTTATGTCATGTCCCCCCTTGTCATAACACATGAAATTTAACGCGAGGATTCCCTCCTGTTCCGGGAATACAGTAAATTCATGCGTATTTAATAAAGCATTTCATTAGGAGCACAGGTGTGCATTTTTCTTAGAGGCTCTTCCACCACCATCTCGAACTTTGGTTCGCGACCGAGCAAAGGCCACCCTCCAAATTTTGTCCAATTATCTTCACTATGGGTGGGAGGGGGGACGCTTGTTCAAATTTGACAGTAGAGGTTTTGGAACTGCAAAGAGTTTCTGCATAGAAGGAACTCGCATGTGGTTTTTATACATCATGTGTTTTCAGGCTACGTGTTTGCATTAGTGCATACAGTAGGCCTATCCAGTAGAAGTTGCTTTCATGGTTGCAGAAAAGTTGTAAAACCTAGTGTGCATATTTAAAGCGCAACAAAGTCTAGTACTGGTCTATAGTCCGCTCTCTCATTAAACCACTGCTTTCACGTCTCGCTGTGGCCACACCTATCGTCAAAAATTTCTGGAAGCTCTGTGATTAATGTGCTGTGAGCAAAAAGTGGCAAGTAAACTGATATTATTTTGGAAACGGTAGGTGCAATAATGAAATAGACCGGGTAAATCCCATTTCAGAGCAAAGCTTAATTACTGACTTTGTACATCCTCCCGAGATTGTAACCTACGTTTCAAGAGTGCTACAAACATTAAACATGTACTGTAAATAGATGTGAATGCCACAGCTGCACATGTAAAGAATTATAGCTCGCGCAGCAGGCTTAGAACTGTTAAAAAAGCAGGGTCATACGAGTGCCCAAGAAGAGGTTTTCAATAGATTTTGTGGTAGAGGGCTTAATGAACAGACAACCTTCTGCTGCATTCATGACACACTATTTGTGAATCGCCCTCTTAAGTTGCATACAGGTAGGCTGTCTACACTTCACCATGCAATGTTTTTAACATTATGCATCTGTATAGTTTTCTACATGTATCGCGGTTAATATTGTGGCAAACTGATGCTTGTTTTGGGAAAATAAATAGGCAGGTCACATAGATTGAGATGGAAAATTTCGCATCACAGGAATGTTCTATAAATGTTCAAGGTATTTGCAGCACCCTTCGAGGAGCTTCCACCACTGCTGCAACCCTTTCAGTGAGGTCGTGAACCTGAAACAGCAGTTTTCGGGATGTGATGAAGAGTGCACTGCATCATCAGCACCCAGTCCATCGAAGACGATGTAGTGCGCTGTCCTTTCAACTGTCTGCATACAAGACGTGCATAACATTAAACTAAACATTTAAAAATATTGGGAACAATCAGAATCTCATTATGAGGTACCCTATAATAGAAAGCTCTAGTACTACTTCACAACTTGGGTTTATTACTGTGCACATCTCCGTACGCAAGCATTTTTACATTTTAGTCTACACCATGACTCAATATGTTAGCAAAGATACATGGTGGGGAAAGAAAATGCTTCTCCAATTATATCATGCACCTCTCAAAAGGTTTGAAATGTACCAGGATACTCAATTTTCAGCCTTTATACCAAGATTTCTTGCTTAGCTTAGAACGCCATAACCAGTAAGCCACTACAATGGGTGATAAACAAAATATAAACCATGTTAACAATTCAGACAGAAGAGTATCATTTTTCATCATTTACCTTGAAGGATCCTTTCGTAGACATGTACCCAGCACAGATGTTCAATCTACTAAATGAAACTTGCACTAGCCTAAAACCCCAAGCAAGCACTCTCCTCCCTCTTTAGGGAGATTTCCCATATGCACCAATGACCGAGCAAGCCCCCATGTGAGCAGATAAATAGCACTTATACTGCTACTGGAAACACAGCACAGTGTATATGTTGAATCTCGCCTGTAGACTTCTACTCCAGTTACATAAATAAGGTATACTGGATCATTTTATAATCAGTCTTTCACAGGTTGCTTATTGGTCAAAAAATGATTACTTCACTTACGAGGCCACAAGTGAGGCTCACTGTTGTCAAAAATCTATAAGACATGCTAATTTTATTCTGCTTCGAGTGCATTCATGAGCAGCTGTTTCGATGCAGTGCCTTTGGCAGATAAATACTATATTTTTTCAATTCCTGAAAATATGCATGTAACAGACGATATTATTTAGAACTAACAGACATTGATGCCAAGGAAATTATAGGCGATGTTATTAGAAGTAATTGTAATGTAAATGTGAAGAAAGCAAAGTGGATTAAAAGATAACTTGCCACCGGCAGAGATCGAACCTGCGACCTTCGAATAACGCGTCCCATGCTCTACCACTCAGCTACGGTGGCGGTCATCCCACTGTCCACTCTGTAGGGTATATAGTATGTGCATTTAAACGTGGGAGCGCTGACTGACGCTCCCGCGTGTGACTGACGTCCTTTCTGTTCTGTCTTTAATTTTCTTCCTCGAAGGTTCGCGTCTATTTGTATTTCAGTAAAATATCTGATACGTGGTGTCTGACTCCGGTGTGGTGGAGTGTTAACACTGCATGCCAAGGAAACGATAAATGTCCGTTTTGCGAGGGCTCGAAATCGTGTCACTACTACTTAAACGATTCAAATACAAAGATGGCAACTGAAAACAGGAGACAGCCCATGCTCTTAGCAAATGTGGCTGCAAGCTACTGGCAAATAGACACGTGATTAGTGCACTGCAAAAACAAGGACGCGCACTAAGTCGGAGACAGTGACATGTGGAAGGCGATATATTAAGTGGTGGCCTGGGCGAGTCGGTAACTCAATATCGACATGAATGAAGCAAATAAAAGTGTCATAATTAACACAGCAGCACATGAGAGGCCTGCAAGACACACTTGCGTACTGAAAACGGTAAGCGCATCAAGAAAAGGACAACGAAAACAAACACAAAGAGTGGTACTTCCAACTGGTACTGTGAAATTAACACGCCATATGTGTAGCTTTTTTTTGCTATGATGTGGTGACATCCCATGCCTCAGAACAGAGGCCACTGAAAAATTTTTGCAATTTTTTTAGTCTAGCTTATTTCGCTAAATATTGTAAATCTTAACATTTGCACGGAACCAGGATGGCAAAGATAAGATCTCTTGCTATCATGCAGGAAAAGTTTTTTGACCGAGCGCTCTAATGTCGCTCTCGAAGAAAGTGTTTGCGTTTTTGCAAAACCAATGGATTTCGTTGTTTATCTTCAGACGACCTCCCTTTTTTTCAGTTAGGTTTTACCTCTTGATGCACACCGTTTTCAGGTCCCATTACTTGTTGATTCATTCCTATTCATTTGTGCTGGCTGCTACTTTGAAACCCAGATTAATTTCAGGTCACCATTAATTTCATAGTCAATTTTGCCTTCGATAGCATATTTGTGTGCTTGGCCAAAAACTATTCCTGTATGATATTAAAAGATTTTTGCTTCGTCGCCCTGCATTTGTGCGAATGTTAACATTTTTGATCTTTAGAGAAATAAGCAAGGCTATATGCATAAGAAAAATTTTTCGATATCATGTGTTCTTAAGCATGCGTTTTACCATCTGATGATGCGAAGAAAACCACATATATGGCATCTTCGTTTTGCAATAAATATCAGTAGGAAGTAGCTCTCTGCCAGTTCGTTTTCGTTTACCTTGTCTTGGTGCACTTATCAGTTTAAGCATGTCGCTTTACCAACTAGCTCGGACCCGGATTCTCGTGCAGCACACTTGCATACCTGCCAATCTGGGGACCTCAAAGGTGAAAGAAAGTGGGGTGGGGGGAGAGTGGGTGGGGGCGAAGCCGGCTCCATAAATTGACATAATAGGTGGGGGAGGGGGGGCTGCGACGAACCCTCGCCCCCCACAGAAGGGGAACCCTGCGTACGCGGATGCTGTTGCTTGGCTGCCTTTCGTTATTGCTATTGAGGAATGCAGTAACCTTACATACAGCTAGTAATGATGTCCAGTACAGTTCTGAGACATCAGCGATCGTACTGGTACACGCAATTATACGGCGCGTGCAATGAAGGGACATAGTTTGCCGTGTTCCCCTGACAGCGAGTAGCCCCTTCCTAATGTTAGTACGTACACCCGTCGGCAAAATAAGTTATGACGCGCGACTGGCGACCACAATCAGATAAAACTGCATCGCCGCGCCGTCTGACGTCTGCCGAAACATCGCAGTGCGCGTGCGCGTCCTTTCACGCTCGCAGCGATGTCGTTGTACGCGCTTGCAGCGCAATAGCAGAATAAATGCAGCGTTTTGCTAGGGGTGCTTTCCATGTTCAATCTGTCACGCGCTCAGTTCGACGGGGGCACGGTTGGCGCGAAGCGTGCGGTGCTCACTTTCACGATTTATAAGATAACATATCTTGTCTCAGTGACAAACCGGTGCCACATATGCAGAATTGGTTCCCTTCTGTGCATGTTTGTTTGTTGTTTTTTAATCGTACTGAAATGCGAACGAGGGCACCAAAAACGAACAGACGTCGAGCCGAAAACATGCTTCACTTTACTAGCATACGATTACCAGACAAGGTCCGGCTGCTACGCGTGATCTGTCGATAAATGCGAGGCGAGCGGTGTACTACTCACTGCCAACGTGCAACCGGCGAACTTTGCGCGTGATGGACTGAACAAAGAAAGCGACCCCTACCGCAAAACGCTACATGTAATCACCTAGCCTGCTGCAAGCTCGTAAAAAGACATGGCTACGAGCGTGAAAGGACGCGCACGCGCACTGCGATGTCTCGTCAGACGTTAAACGGCGCGGCGATGCAGCTTTTCTGCTCGCCGCTCGCCCGTCCCGACTTATTTTGCCGACGCGTGTACGTTCTTTCTCACGACAGCGAAGTGCCATGCATGGCGAACACCATAGAACAACGTTCAAAAATTTTAGAACCTCTCTCATTTGTCATCGTTATTTTCATTAAGTATACGCAGAGAAGGCTATATTTCGGGGGACTTATCGCCGCGCCTGTACTACCATAGTTCGCCGAAATTCAGGAGTCCCGCGGGCAAATCGGGAGAGTTGGCAGGTATGCACTTGTAACGCTTCGTTGCTCGCAAGCACAAAAGCTTACCTTTTCAGCAATAGGATCAAATCCAAAAGCGCTCTCCGTGTGGCCCCCAGCGTACACTTCGTTGAATGCTTGATCGGAAGCACTCAGCTTGCGGCGAGCACTAGCTTCAACGGAAGCCGTTGACAGAGGAGACGCACTGCGCCGCACCGAAGTCGTTGTTCCGTACTTGCCGATGCACCACGGATTCGGAGATTGCAGCGACACGCACTATATCTTTTGTACGCGTGAACTACGTCACCGTGGAAGCCGTCGACGCACACATCCAAAAGAAAGCAGGTGAATCGATGAACAATCTGCCACCGTTAGCATGCAGCAAACACACACGACATGCGCACACGACATGTCAACAACAGATTCAAAGGTCGCCTGTTGATGATGATCGTGACGCGCAGTTGCCCTGAGTCCGAAACCGAAAGTCATCGCCTCCGAGATTAATATCACTATACCAGTGAATTGAGTTTAGCAGCGCCGTTTTATAATAATCTTTCAGAAGAAAAAACCAAGACATATCGTAATATGTTATGTTTAACAACATGTTTGTGCTAGTAGAGCTTTAAAGCGGGTTTTTTTTTTCTTTTTTTTCAGCTACTGCTGACGTGTGCAGGTGGCAATTCGTAGCCTTCGAGATTCACATTTTTCTTTTTCGAGTAGAGCGTCGTCGGGGCATTGTTTCGGCGAGTTGGAGTTAAAATTTCATTACCTCTGCATAATAGATATAACTAGGAGGCTAAAGAAGGGCGGGGGGTGGGAGGGAGTGGTGTTCGGTATTCGACTCACCCCCCGCCCCTTTCTACGTTTATTTGGACCCGCATGTGGGCAAGCACTGGCAAAAATGTGCTTACATACAGAGGGGTCGGACCCCCCTTCTCTCTCCCCCCCCTTCTGCATAAAATCTGGCCACGCCCCTGCTGTGCTAACAGCGTGTTTTTAAATAACATTCCACCATTCAGCAATCGCTGATAAGATATCTTGGAGAATGCGCTCTTTTACCGACGCAGTAGCAATGAAACTTGCTTTTATTTCATGTGGTGAATTTCGTGCAAGCATATGAATGTGCTATCACTGTGTGCATTGTAAGGCAATGGTAAGGGCTGTCAATCACATTTAGCAGAGCGATGAATTGGGCTAGTTGGTGGTGGTTCATGGTTTCTTGTTCCGCTGCGAATGAGTTGTGAGTTTGCGCACCACCTGTCCTGTAGTCCCTGTATCGTCCTCGTCTCGTCATTCCCAGCGCAACAAGAAATCATGAACCTGTCAATCACATTGCCACGAGTCAACTGCGGTTCCTCCTTCTTGTGGCACGAGAACATTGTACTAGTGTCGTCTGTGATCGCTCACGCGTACAATGTACGTCCCACGAGGGTTCCTCGACAAAAAAAGAAACAAAAGAAAATAAAAAAATAAAGCGCCCGCAGAGTGATGCGTCCCATTGGAGAGAGAGAGAGAAAAAAACTTTATTGAGTGGAGAGGTTTCGGGGGCCGATGTTGACGGGCCCTGATGGTCGGTGTCCTCAGTCCGGGACACCGCAAGACTCAGCCGCCACTCTTGCCCTTTGGATTAGGGCCCGTTGGGCCTTCAGTCCAGAGCAGTCGCGGAGGGCGGTCTCCCATGCCTCTCGCGTGGGGGATGGGGAGGGTGGAAGGGAGGGGTTTCGGGTGCATGCCCACACCATGTGGAAGACGTCTGATGTCTCCCCCACAGTGCGGGCACTTCCCGTCTGAGTTCGAGTCCCAGAAACGAATTATTGCGGGGCAGAGCAGAGTATTGGTCTGTAGCCTGCGGAGAATTCGCTCATCTGCTCCACTCAGACGACGTTCACTTGTGGTGCTTAGCGGGTGTGCGCCTAAACTGTGCTGCGGCGTGCCATGCGTGTACAGCAGCTGCAGCAGAGTGAGCGCAGACAGTTCAATGTAAACATGCCTAGTTTCATGGTAATACGTACGCTGCATACTGTCACTTTGAGCTGATTCGTGATCATAAGTTTAAATAAAACTCGCTGATAAAATCAGCGACTTGTGAATTGATGTGAAATACTTCAATGTACAGAAATATGTGCACCCCACTGTAAATAAAACAGGTGTTCTAAAAGAAAAGCTCATTGTGATTTCAAATTAGAAAACGCGCATGATGACCTGTCGAAAACAGTGTGTAATCGTTCCATGATATATGTTTAAGTGCAACACCATCTCTTTTACCGTCCTTTCAGTGAGAATGATGAATGGTTACGAGGGGGCTGCAAGATACTTTTTTTAGTATGAATCACACAAAGTCAACCCATGAAGCCGTTGAACGTGTGAGGAATCTTGTGAATAATGCAAACAAGAGAGTGGTACATTAAATGTGGTATATAGCGCGGTATATGTCGGCGAATAAAAAGTGAAATGAAAACAAAAGCCGAAACATCGATCGTTTCACCGAAAAGTTGCTATGCGGTTTGATTGTATCCGTTGGAATGTGATACGTATTGATGCTTCTAAAAAAAAAAAACAAGAGGTGTAACATTCAAAGAAACACCCTTGGGTGGAATTTGTGAACATATATCCTAGGGTGTAATTTGTGATCATACACCTATAGTACACCCAAAAATGAAAAAAGGGTGCGCAAAGGGTGGTTTACGTGAAATTTCACCCTTCTGGATAATCTTGGCAAAAAAAGGGGGTGTCCGATGGGTGTTTTATCGAAAATCCACCCTTAAGGGTGTGAAACGGTTTACAGTGTGCATTGGTGAGGTGTTTATCTTTACCGCCGTTATAGTGTATAATTGGAACAGGCGGTTACTTGATGTGTTAGCTCTATAGTTGAATGCGAATTCTTTAGTGCAGTGTAATCTCTATTGTGTCTCGATACGATAAGAATGAGAGTATGACTTCTGTGTCTGTATATGAGCTGCTTCCAAAAGCCATACATATGCTGAATAAATGCCATGAAAAAAGAAACAGCATAGCTGAGTGGTTACAACGCTCGCCTTTGGATTGTGGGTTCGTGGGTTCGAATCTCGCCTCGCCGAGAGTTTTTTCGCCAAGAATTTCTCTCTTTCTCTGCTTTCTATCTCTTGCTTTCTCTGTTTCTTTCTCTTCCTCTTTTTCTCTCTGCCTCTCTCACTGTGCTCGTTCTCTCGCCTATCAGACTTATCACATCACACGCCGGACAAATCGGCGCACGTGTTCTGGGAGCAAAGCAGAAGATGACGAAGAGAGTGCGTGCCTGTTCATGATGATGATAACTTTCTTTCTACGACACACGGCAAACCTCGAGCTTAACCCGCCGCGGTGGTGTAGTGGTTATGGTACTCGACTGCTGACCCGCAGGTCGCGGGATCGAATCCCGGCCACGGCGGACGCATTTTCGATGGAGGCGAAAATGCTCGAGGCCCGTGTGCTTAGATTTAGGTGCACGTTAAAGAACCCCAGGTGGTCGAAATTTGCGGAGCCCTCCACTACGGCGTCTCTCATAATTATATGGTGGTTTTGGGACGTTAAACCCCAGATATTATTATTATTAAACCTCGAGCTTAGGAGCTTGTGTGGCCATTCGACTGACTATCCCGTGTCTTTTTTTCTTTTACACTATCAGTGCTATAACACACAAATCCAATGTGTGCGTGTTTTCTTCTTTAATTTTTTACGGCGAGTCGCACAGAGACGCGAGACTAATCTTACTCCGTTCGCATATGTGCGGATTTTCTCGCGCTTTGCGCATCGTGCAAACGCCATCCTCGTTCCAGCGCTTAAATTAACGGAGCCTTTGTAAATTCCAAAGTGTGTTCCGCGAACGCCTATGTCCACTGAGACAGCGTCGGTCAGAATGATTCCAAACGCTTGGCACAGCGACGCTACGCAAAAAAGCGCGAGCGCTGTGGAGTCCGACGCTACCGGCGTCCGTTTGCGCACCCCGGCGACCACCTGGCTCCCGTGCCAGGGCTCGGACGGACGGACGGACGGATGGACAGACGGACGGATGGACAGACGGATGGCCGGACGGACAGACGGACGGACCGACGGACGGACGGACGGACGGACGGACAGACGGGCGGACGGACGGACGGACGGACGGACGCCGGGCGGACGGACGGATGGACAGACGGACGGACGGACCGACGGACGGACGGACGGACAGACGGACGGACGGACCGACG
This sequence comes from Rhipicephalus appendiculatus, assembly GCA_030522465.1. NCBI lineage: Eukaryota > Metazoa > Arthropoda > Arachnida > Ixodida > Ixodidae > Rhipicephalus > Rhipicephalus appendiculatus. The sequence goes on along the minus strand of JALIZH010009723.1, from coordinate 71,159 downwards.
GACGGACGGACGGACGGACAGACGGACGGACGCCGGACGGACGGACGGACGGATTGACAGACGGACGGACGGGCGGACGGATGGACAGACGGACGGACGCCGGACGGACGGACAGATGGACGGACGGACAGACGGATGGCCGGACAGACGAACGGACGGACGGACCGACGGACGGACAGACGGGCGGACGGACGGATGGACAGACGGACGGACGGGCGGACGGACGGACGGACGGACGGACGGACGGACGGACGGATGGACAGACGGACGGACGGGCAGACGGACGGACGGACGCCGGACGGACAGACGGACGGACGGACGGACAGATGGACAGACGGACGGGCGGGCGGACGGACGGACCGACGGACGGACGGACGGACGGGCGGGCAGACGGACCGACGGACGGACGCCGGACGGACGGACGGACGGGCGGACGGACGGACAGACGGACGGACGGACGGACGGACGGACGGACGGGCGGACGGACGGACGGACTGACGGACGGATGGACGGGCGGACGGACGGACGGACGGACGGACGGATGGACAGACGGACGGACGGACGGAGGGACGGGCGGACGGACCGACGGACAGACGGACGGATGGACAGACGGACTGACAGACGGACGCCGGACCGACACCGGACGGACGTGAGTATGAGACAATAAAGGCTTTCGCCTTAAAAGGCAGCTGTTTCTTTCGCACACAGTCGGTCTCGCCGTCGCGCGTATCTCTGAGGCTTCGGCGGGCACCTTGAAGTGAAAACCAGGATTCACCATAGTAACTTGACAGGCGAGCAGTACATTTTTGCACCTGACGCTGTCGCCAATCCGCCTTGTTCTGCATGATGTGTTGCGTGCGCACGCCTGTTAAATGCCGTGGAACGTTTACACAAAGAACGCCGTTCCCGCGGCCGCTCCTTCGTAAACGCAATGAGTTACCGTTACAGTTCCACCGATCCTGAATGGAACGTTGGCGTTCCTCCGTTCCTCACATAAAGAACTAGTTCCTGGAACGTCGTTCCTTGGAACGCCGTTCCGTACAACACTGCGGCGTTCTCTGTGCTTCGTCTGCAAGCTTTGCCGAATGCACCCTCGCCATTCACTTGTCTTTCAACCTATTACTGAGCATGAAAGCTGCGACAGTTGTGCGGACGCGAGCCTAGCCGTGTGCCGCATGAACATTTAGTTAGACGCGGGAGGATAAATGAGCCTAATGAGCGCTGGAACGCGGTAGAAAATCAGTTTCGTTGTAAGGGGTGTCGTCTGCTGGATGCGGAAAGCGCGAGAACACGAACGCATGCGAAACGGGGGTACATTAGTCTCTCATCGTTCTGCGATTCGCAGTAAAAATTACAAACGAAGCGCACAAATTCCGTTTCTGTATTTTATTAGTGTCTCGAGTTTTATTTATCTAATCAAGCAAACAAATCACGCAAACTAAACGTCGTGTCAAATAATTATCGCAGTGTCACGTGCTACTCTTGACGACGTCAGAGCACAGGCGTCTACGTAGAAGAGCGACGTAACAGCACTACCGTCTACGTAGGGCCATTCGATCGTGTACGTCATCCCCTCATTCTCTAGGCGCGAGCACGCGAGAGGAAGGGCAAGCGGCGTTCAGCTTGAAATTTGATCCATTTGCGCGGCGCGTAGCGTTGCAAATTTTAGAGGACGTGATCGCGAACGCTCTGTCTATGAATTGCGCTCGTCAGCTCAAAATTGTAAAACATGATGAGGGGCCCTTAAAGCATTGCCAGACAAGTATACCCTACAATCAAGCACTACGCTTCCAGAGGCTGTGTTCCGAATATTTTGCTAAAAGGTACGATGAGCTTCGCGATGCCCATCTTTACAAAAGTATCCGCCTGAAATTTTTATTAACGTCATCAGGCGAGCCGATGAGATAGACCGCAGGGCCCTTTTAACACCGGATAAACAGCCTGCGCAACGGAAACGCATCATTGTCGTCTCGGCACAATATGCGTCGCTTCCAAACGATAACGTCATCCTTCAAAAACACTCTAACATACTACTGTGGAGTAATCGTCTCAGAGACCCGTTTCCGCTGTCTCCTCGAAGTCGAGGAAGCTACGGGGCATACGTCATCTAAAACAACAAGGCCTGTTCATGGGATAGTTATGCATGTAACAAGACACGTTGCACGGAGTGCCCCATGGCGACATCGCTAAGAGCACTACGCCACATTTTAGTTTCATATTTAAATGCGATTTGGACTGCGATACGAGCAATATAACCTACATAATGGAATGTTCGTCGTGTAACCTCCAATATATTGGCCAAACACAGAAGCCTTTCCCATTGCACTTTAACAATCATGTCGAATGTCTTGGCCTGCCCCTGTGCAAGCACGTTGCTACCCCAGGCCACTATTTTCACAAACTAAAGCACCACAATACTCGAATCAGTTTTAAAATCGCACTACGCAAGAGATGCTCGCTAATGTTTTTTTTATTCCTAATTGAATACCATATTATGTGAGATGAAAGAGTGTCCGGTTAGGTTAGCATTTTTCGTCAGCACGGGGGGGGGAAGGGGGGAGGGGGCGCCCTCCAGTCACGTATAACAGGGGGGCCAAAATAAGCCCCATTCATTCAATTAATAGGGAGGAGGGACGCTGCGAGAGACCTCCCCCTCCCTGCAGGAGAACCTTGCTCACGCTTATGTTTGCCAGTATAACACATAAATGAATCATCGCTGTACGCATACGTTTGTCCGTTGCTAGGATGGAATCTTTGGCGAAACCAGCCAAATAAATTGGGTGACCAGGGCACGCATGTGCACTTGCTATCATATTCTGATGCCGACACTGATACTTTGGTGAATGTTACATATCAACAATGTTCATACCATAGGTCGGCACTTTAAGGGAGTACTGACTCAAACTCACTCACCACAATTTTTTCAGCCTTTGCACTCACTCACGTTCACACTCACGTCCACTCACACTCATGAGTACTCACTCATACTCAACTCACCACGTTCAAATGAGTGTGAGTGAGTGTGAGTTGAGTGCACTCATGAGTGAGTGTGCTGAGTTCCATAGGTCGGCACTTTAAGGGAGATCTAACTCAAACTCACTCACCACAATTTTTTCAGCCTTCGCACTCACTCACGTTCACACTCACGTCCACTCACACTCATGACTACTCACTCACGTTCACACTCACGACCACTCACACTCATGAGTTCTCACTCACGTTCAAACTCACGTCCACTCACACGCATGAGTACTCACTCATACTCAACTCACCACGTTCAAATGAGTGTGAGTGAGTGTGAGTTGAGTGCACTCATGAGTGAGTGTGCTGAGTTCCATAGGTCGGCACTTTAAGGGAGATCTAACTCAAACTCACTCACCACAATTTTTTCAGCCTTCGCACTCACTCACGTTCACACTCACGTCCACTCACACTCATGACTACTCACTCACGTTCACACTCACGACCACTCACACTCATGAGTTCTCACTCACGTTCAAACTCACGTCCACTCACACTCATGAGTACTCACTCATACTCAACTCACCACGTTCAAATGAGTGTGAGTGAGTGTGAGTTGAGTGCACTCATGAGTGAGTGTGCCGAGCTATGGTTCATACTTTTTTCTACAGAGTCACAAGTGCACTCATAATGTAACGTCCCTATATACTATCTCTATTTTATGTTTGCAGTCACCTTACTTTGCCACATTTCTAATCACCACGCAATACGCTGCGCGTGTCTGTATACGTGCCAGTTAACAGCGATTACTAGAGACCGGATTTTAGGCAAATGCCTATTTTGTTCCTTGCTTTCCTATCCCCCCATTTTGACATATGAGCATGAATTAGAGGTTAAGAAGGGCCTTTGTAGTGTTTTTATAGTGCCTATAAATGCATGTTTTTGGCGTTTGTGCCTCAATACCTATAAGTGCCTATAAATGCCCATTTATCAGAACTGGCGCCTATGTGAGCACTATTTGACCAGAAATTTTGCTTTCAAGTGCAATTTATTTTAGGCCGCTGTTCATGGTACCGGGTAATATTGGCTGTTCGGAACTCTATGAAGTTCAACCTAGTCCTCTAGTTCAATATACCTCAGGAAACCAAACGCTACCATCAGTGAAATGGGACGTGCCAGTCACCATACGCCGCCGAGCCGACATGGCGCGAGGGGTTGGCGAATGCGAAACCATGGAGAACCGTCAGGGGAAAGGAGAGTGAAGAGCCAAAGAAAGAAAAAAAAACATGGTTGATCCCTCCGTCATAGGAATCGGTTTAACACGAAAGTAAAACGCGTCCTTACAGAAGTAGTTGAATGTTTTCTGTACACTGATATAAGAGAGCTTGCACAATCTCTATTCGTGTCATCTGTATCCCGACGACTAACGTCCATGATCAACAAACCCATAGATGCTTGTGGTGGCTGTACGGGGAGAGCGGAATCAGAGAAAGCGGTGTGACACCCAGAAGAGCGTCACTAAGTGGACGCCGAAATAAGGTCGCCTACTCGTGGCATGTTAGAGTTATTGAACACCACTGCCCGACCACAGGGAAACGCAACGCGCGTCGTGTCTTCCCCGTTGGCCGGCTGCGATTTTTCACGGGGCGAGCGTAAGTTTGGAAAGCCGAGTTACGGCCACGTGAAGCAATCGCGCGTCGGAGAGCTTTTTTCGGTATGGATTGATGCTATGAGCGAGGCTGACGCTCGGGTAACGTCGCCACCTGGCAATGTGTTAACGCGTCGAAAATGTTACGCGTTTCCTATTCGAAATGTGCCGAATGGGCTAGACGCCTAGAAACGACGCTTTGAAGGAACGAATCGTGAATTGCACGGTCATAATGCATTACTTCGCTTAAGCAAGAGCACTGTGAGAGGACAGTGGTAGATATAAAAACTTGAAGGACACTTTGTACATTCTAAAGTGTGTTCGGCGAAAGCGTCTGGCCGTTCCACTGACTATGCCATGTCTTTTACAGCGAAAGCTGTTATGAGATCACAACAAGGGTCGTTTCTGCGCCGTAGTTGTCCGCCGCCGCCGGTGTCCGTAACCAATATCGCACGAAAGAAGAAAAAAACTCAATAAATAACAAACACCTATGACCGAATGGGAATCGAACCCGGGTCTTCTGCATGGCAGCCCAGCGCTCTACTACTGAGCTACGCCAGCGCTTGCAAGTGCGGTGCAAACTGACCCTACGCAGGCGTCATATCGGGCAAGGAATCGCGTTAACGTGTGTTGTAAAGCATTTTAGAGCAGTAAATTAAGAACCGGGCGTCACACAATGCGAATTGCGTAACGAGTGGGTCGTTCAATGCTCCAACCCATTACAAAAGCCTGAGGCATAATTCTTCATCGTCTTCAGCCACAGTATCAACAAAGTGCACATAATGCGTTACAAGATTGTAGCGGGTACCGCGCTTTTCTGAAGAATGACGAATAATGGCATAGTAGACGCTTCCCCAATACACAAAAATTATGATGATTTATATCGTAGTGGGTATTATGCAAGTAAGGTTGTTGTAGTTGCCCCAAGAATGTTTAAAAAAGGCTCTAAAAAGGCCGCTCTCCCAGCTTTCGCTGTGGCTGTGCTGCGAGTTCCGCAGGCCTGTAGTTTTTTTTTTCTTTTACACTCTCAGTGGGATAACACGCAAAGCGAATGTGTGCGTGTTTTCTTTTTGAATTTTTTACCGCGAGTCGCAGCGAGACGCCAGACTAATCTTCCTCCGTTCGCATGCGTTAGTATTTTCTCGCGCATTGCGGATCGCGCAAACGCCATCCGCGTTCCAGCGCTTGAATTGACGGACCGTTTGTAAATTTCGAAAGTGTATTCCGTGGACGCATGTGTCCATTGAGACGGCGTCGGTCAGAATGATTGCAAACGCTGGGCACAGCGACGCTACGCAAGCAAAGTGCGAGCGCTGTAGAGTCCGACGTGACCGCCGTCCGTTTGCGCATCCCGGGGGGCCACCTGGCTCCGTGCCAGAGCTCGGATGGACGGGACGGACGGACATGAACGGACGGACGGACGGACGGACAGACAGACAGACAGACAGAGAGACAGACAGACAGACGGACGGACGGATGGACGGACGGACGGACGGAGGGACAGACGGACGGGCGGACGGACAGACAGAGGGACAGACGAACGGACGGACGGACACCGGATGGACGGACAGACGGACGGACAGACGGACGGACGGACAGACGGACACCAGACGGACGGACGGACGGACAGACAGACAGACGGACGGACGGACGGACAGACGGACGGACAGATGGACGGACGGACGGACTGACGGACATCGGACGGACGGACGGACAGATGGACGGACGGATGGACGGACACTGGATGGGCGGACGGACGGACGGATGGACAGACGGACGGACGGACGGACGGACACCGGACGCACGGACGGATGGACAGATGGACGGACGGACGGACACCGGATGGACGTGAGCATGAGACATTAAAGGCTTTCGCCTTAAAAGACGTGGGTGTATAGCCTGCACAGTATGTGACCGTGGCGCAGTGGATAGCGTGCCCAGCATCGCTTGCCGCGGACCGAGAGGTCATAGGTTCGACTCCTGTTGACGGAACTTTTTTTCTTTGTCTTCTGATCATGTGTATTTTTTTTCGACGTCATTTCCGTGACGGAAATACGTCACTGAAATCTTGGTGGACCCCGGCATAAAACACGTTCGTGTTAAAATGTGGTGTACACGCGGCTTTTGTTTTGTTTTGTAGTTTGATTCTTGCGGTGCTCACCGAAATCGGAAAAATTGCCCTGCGGAATCAGACCCGGCCAGTACGAGGCATCCCTCCGTTCTGGTCTTTTAGCGATCTGGCTCCTCTGCTGCCTTTCTCAGCCATGCGGAAAAGAGTGAGACCAAGAGCCGTATCGGTGCGACACTTGACTCGACCTGCTGCAGAATATAAGGAGAGACCGTATTCTGCGAACCATTAGGAAAAATGGACGGCTATGGTCAACTGTTGGCGCCTTTGTCCCATCACAATCAATTACATGCTTAACAGCGGATCATTGGTCCATGTCGGGTAAAGAGAAATTATCATCATCATGAACGGACGTGTGTTCTCTTCTTTCTCCTCTTCTGCTTCGTTCCCAGAACACACGCGCGGTTTCTCCGGTATGACCTGCAATAACTCTGGTGTGTGAGAGAACGAGTACAGAGAGAGAGAAAGGAGAGATATTGTAGTAACCCGCTGCAACTGGCAGCGGCATGAACGACACGCTAGCTTGTGGTGGAACAGCGTTTTATTGATAGCACCGCTGCAATATATATAGCGCAGGGGTGAGAGGGTTTGAACGAAACGTTTGTCGACACGGCGGCATTCGAACCCGCGTAGCCACGATCCGAAGGCGAGCACCGTAACCACTCGGCTATCCAGGCACGTTAGCAGAGCAAAGCATAACCAAGTGGCGGGAAAGGGAAGTGTGAGATTAAGAGATGTGAGGGTCAGAAGAAGGGAAAGGAGGAGGAACGATAGTAAAGCTTGTTATAGAAAGAAAGAGAGAAACAGAGAGAAAGAAATGGAAGAAAAACAAACAGGGAAATAAAGGCAGAGAATCAAAGAGTAGAAGTATACGAACAGAAAGAAAGAAAGAAAGAAAGAAAGAAAGAAAGAAAGAAAGAAAGAAAGAAAGAAAGAAAGAAAGAAAGAAAGAAAGAAAGAAAGAAAGAAAGAAAGAAAGAGCAGTAAGTGCGGCAAGTTGGCCAGGTTGGTAAAGATGCATAACTTCCACTGGGTAGCGCATAATACACGGACACAAGAGATGGAGACTTAGACAGCACGAGCGCTAACTTCAACCACGTTTATTTGGGAACACGCAAGATTATGTACATCACAAATCACAACGATGGCACGCAACACGCTGATGTCATGAAAATTCTTCAGACTATCAAGAAAACCATTCGTACTACTTCGCAGAATACCAGACGCGTCGGACAGCAATGACACCCAAAGAAGCCAGAAATTAATGGATAAATAACTATAAAATTTCAAAGTGCAGTATTCCAATCAATTAGAAAAACAACAAAATACAAATGACACATCATGTACGCATTTCTATTCCAAAAGCGACATTAGGTAAGTACATGATATCAGGAAGCTATGTCACAAAATGATAATTCCTTATCGTGGAGGTATACAGATGGCTGGCTTACGCACAAGGAGTCTTGCCTCTGGATGACACAAGCCTCAGCTATCTAGCGAGTTAAGGTGGTGGTTCCACTGTCGCCATCTTGCCAGTAGTTACTTTACAGACACCAGACGCCGCCACTAAGTCAGGAATAGAAGGACAACGCTTCGGAGGTCAAACACCTGAACTTGTGCTGGCGCGCCACTTAGGATAAGGAGGGGGGCGCGAAGCGTGCTGTCACGGTTCGAAGAAATGAGGAATTCAGCAGGGGCTCTTTTTTTTCTCCCCTTCAACAACATCTCTGTCTCTCCCTCTAAAGCCCACGCTCACTTGTCCCCGTCACCTGAGGTGCGGTGCGGTGCTTTTTGCGCGAGGAACAATTGCGCTGCAAACCGCTCAAGATTGCTTTTGGTTTAAAGGCTGTCGACAGTCCTGCCTCACTGGCCAGCTGTTCTCCGTGACACTCAGTGCCGGAATGCGCGGCGACCTGAAAAACTCTCTAGCGGAAGTCACATCACAATCGAACCACGAGACATCCTTTTGTGTACATATCTACCTAATCCCCCCTCTGTCTCTCTCGTTTACTCCTACGTCATTCAACGATCAGGCCACCGTTCAGTTTTGATCCTCTTGAGCTAGACAGCGGTCATCATAGTGAAATCACCTTTTCCTTTTATCAATTGCTGTATAGTTTCTCAAGTTAGCAGCCACTCGTCCTACCACTCTCTATGCCGTTACACACCCCTGACACAATCGATCTATGCACTAAAGATTTTATTGCTCTCGAGAAAAAATTGAGAGTAATATTTTGTAGATCGAACGCTATAGTTATGCAGTAATTATGGTGTAAATAATCATGCGCAATAATTATGCTGAAAGGAGGGCTTGTATTCGCACTTCATAAATTATTTGCAAATGCTCAGGAAAGTTCTTTCCTCGTGTGCTGTCGACTTCAAGCAGCCGGCTATGAAGAAACAAATGTTTCAATTGACATCAGCGGGCAGGCCGCGTGTGTGTTAGAAGCTCAGCAGGCCACTCATAACGTTGCATGGCCACAAACGGTCTTGTTCGCCGCGACACGAAATCTTGTCACCCATGCCCATGTGAGATTTCGTCCGCTGCCTACGAGCGGCTCATTATATCTCGAGTGTTTGTTTTTTACATTGCACTAAATGAATCTCTTATAGCGAGAGAGGGACGCTCGGAGTTCGCAAGACGGGGGGCAACCATTCCCCTCCTCGTGATTTACGACCCGTGATTCGACCGGGACTCGCAAAACCACCCATGCCTGACGCATTAGTGCGATGCGCCTTCTTAGCGCATTACCGCTGTTTACATGAATGCGATACGCTTTTGTCGCATTCATGTAAAAGTGTTTTCTGCGCCACGATGCCACTATACTTGTTATAAACTTTTCTCCAAAAACGCTTGTCTTCTTATCCGGCTACTACACTCTAAAAAAAAAGGGAGCGAGAATGGAGCAACGGGCTCCGTTTCTCCTCCGGCGCAGCGACTTTCTCCCTTGCGGGCGCTTTACACGTCGCGCCCTTTTGCGACAAGCGCCAGAGGAGTAACGTTTCTCCTACAGTGTTCTAGTTTCTCCTCGACCACGTGGCCTTGCGCTCGCGCGCATGCGCACGCCGAGCTACGTCGCGATTCCGTGCTGCGGAGAGCGGCGCCGCGCGCCGCCCTCTGCGCTGCGGGTATTGTATTTCGCATCCTTTCGCGGTCAGTCAGCAGTGTCAGATTATCCATCTAGCACTACCCGACCTCGTCCAGTCGCGTGCGATTACTTGTACCTACGATTGATGCAAGCAATGCAGGAGAGACGTTTATTCTTTTGTTTTATTGGTACAGTAACGTCTCTGCCGACATTTTAGATGTGAAGCATCTTATGGCGAAGCTTAATCCGGTGGTGGTGGTGGTGTGCCGCGTGCCCACCCTACACTGCGCATGCGCAAACCCTTTCAAAAAAAATAAAAATAAAAAACCTCCTCTCCCCCTCTCTTTCCTCTAGGCATCTCTCGCCGCGGCAACCACACCCCTCACTGCGCATGCGCCTCCCTCCTCTCTCCCCTCCTACGCTCCCCCTCTCTGCTCTAGGCATCTCTGCCCGTGGCTTCCACACTCCCCACTGCGCATGCGCGTCCCCCTCTCTCTCCTCTACGCTCCCCCCCTCTCCCATCTAGGCATCCCTGCCCGCGGCGTCCACACTCCCACAGCGCATGCGCGTCCCCCCCCGCCCCTCTCCCTCCTCTCCTACGCTCCCCTCTCTCTCCCTCGCGACGCAGACGCAGGCAGCGTCTGCTAGCGAGTTTCTTGGTTGAAACCGACTGCTCGCGCTGCACAACCGTTCACTGGCCATCCCGTATATATGGCAGTGGATCTTGACCTCCAAGGTGGTGCCGGTGGGAGATTTGTCCTGCGCGTTGTTGAACAATAAAAATTCGCAGCGTGTGCGTTAACTAAAAGCGGACTGCGGGTCTCTGTGTCCAGTCGGAGACTTCTGTCTCTCATTGCCCATTAGCAGAGATTGGCATGTTCCAGCAGGAAACACCGCTCCATCACTGCGTGCTTTGCGCCTCCCCAGGTTTCTCTCCTACGCAACGCCGCGATGAGCGCCAGCGTCAACGCCGCCGCCAGTGTAAGCGTTAGCGCCCGCTGCTTCACATCTACACATGGTTCCCTTTAGCGGGAGATGGTGTAATTTTTTTTCTTTAGCGCTCAGCGTGCGCGCAATGCGCCGTATACTTTCTTGTGTGTCATGTTGTTTGTATACGTTTGCGCACTACCTGTTTGTCATGAATACACTTCAAAAACAGTCTTGCTTTATTGAACACCTTAGACTGTACACAATTAATCGATTTTTTTCGGCTTCGACATACTTGGTAAGCATACGCATTCTTAGTTTTGCACGGCACTTATAGCACTAATCAGTTCAGCAAGCATCAAAATTAATTTTTTCAACATTCTAGCAAACGTGATACCACTGCACAGAGCATGCGTGAAAGCACGATGATATATAATTGCTGCAGATTTACGTGCCGCGACCACCAGATGATTACGAGGCACGCCGTGGTGGCGGACTGCGGATGAATTTCAAGCTACTCAAGTTAACTTTAACGTGAACTCAGACATAAGCACACGGATGTTCTTTGCGTTTTGTCGCATCGAAATGCGGCCGCCGTGGCCGGGAGTCGAACCCGCGCCCTCGAGCATAGTCACGCGACACCCAACGGCTAAGCTACCACGGCAGGTAAAAGCACAAAAGGAAATGGGCAGCAAAGTCTCACCGAGCGTTTATTTCCCAGACTGGGTTACAATCATCAGTAACGTTAAACTGCATCCTAATTGCATATTTCTGAAAAATAAACAACTGACTTCTATCAATTAAGCCAAAATTCTCAAACACATGCGTTTGGAATTACGCACGTCTGCACTGAGAGTTATCATGGAATTATGCACACGTGCAGTATGTCTCTCGTCCACGGGATTCTGCTTTGCCGTGCGAAACTCAACACAAAATGCACTTCTAGTGACAGCTGTGCACAGCAGGTAATTGCTAACACTCGCACTCACCTTTGCGAAATTGCGAAAGAGTATTCCAAATCCAAACTAATAGCATGGTCCCTCAGTACTTTGGTAATAGTAACCATCGCCACAGCGCTAACAACACAGTTGTCGCACAATGATTGCAAGTTGGCATGCCAGGCGAATACCGTGACGTATCTGGTGCAGAGTAGTAAGCAGGTGCAGCATACTAAAATATTATTGAACACGTAGTATGAGTAGCGTTCTTTTCCATAACCAGCGCGGTGTATCCCTAGTTCTACAGATGTAATCAATCTGCCGCGACGCCAAGAGCCCTGACATCGCTCACGAAAGAACACCGTCTGGTGCGAGGCCATCTTGTCTTGTTTCTTCGCACGACCCGCGTTGTAGCGTACGTATACACAATTGAGACGGCTGTTAACGCATCAGAAGCACTGTCATTGAAGGCCTAGCAGTCGAATTAATCCATGGCTCATCGTCATACTTGTGGTCAAAGCTTAAATAGAATGTTAACAGATGTTAACGTCAAACCACTCACGCGACGACGGCGACAGAATCTGGCTAAATCTAGCTCGCATGCTGCGCCCTCCCAGAGTAATAATAAGAAACAAAGAAATCAGAGAGGGAAATTTTATCTGTAGCCGCTGTCGAGAGATGGCGCAGCCTTCAAAATGTCGTCGGAATGGTATCCATAGTTCGTGGTCGTCGCTTTCATGGAAACATAATCAACTCTATAATTATCAGGTTCATTATTATGCAGCTTTTGGTTAAACGCTGATTTTAGCTAAAGGATAGCTACAGTACTATTGCGTCTGCGTGCCTTGCGGTGCAGCCATTAAATGTAATAGCGTTGACCAAAAATTACGTTCCACTTGTATCACTAGGATCGGCCGTATTTCAGTGACTATATAAGCGTCAGCACTTCGTATTGGGTTATGTGTAAACACGTCTGTGTGTAGGCGGCTGTGGTGATTCATTCATGGTGTGGGCTGCATGTATAATAATGAATGAAATGTGTATTGAATTCAGTGAGGGTTGCGTGTACTATGTGTCTCGCAGATCTAGCAAACGTGTACGTACTAATGAATGTGTTTGTAAATATGTTGTACCAGCCTTCCAGTGTCCTTGCGTGATCCATGAATGGGCTTGACAATCCGCCAAAAGGCCATTCTGTAGTATCAACGTGCATCTCAATCGTTTTTTTTTTCTATTATCGTTGAATCCCTCCAGATGGCGCCAGCTACCGCCTACTTCATGGCTGTGGTGCTCTCACCACTCCACCTACTTATATATTGTTGAACATCTCTCTATCGAAACTATAAACTACTGCGACGAAATGTGCATTTTGGAGGTAAATCTCGGGGCCTATTTCCCGTAAACGCGTGGATAACGTCGCTACACGGTGATTCTTCGAGAAATAAAGACAGCAAGCCTAGCCTGTAGTCTCCGGGCGAGAACTTCTTTGAAGTATCCGTACCTTCCACAGTGAACGCCGTCTCGCTGGCCGAGCGAAACCTACGAGTTCCGTCGTTCCGTTTCGCGAAGTTTTCACCACCCCAGGTTTGTCTGCTTGATTTTATTGTTCTATCACTCGATATTAAGCTCAGCGGGACCGCTTTTGTGATTACCAGTGCCGTATACTCTATATCAGTCGAGAATAGATGAACTCGCTAGGCCTAATCGCTTCGCTAACTTGGTGTCAGCCATCTTGATTTTGACGAGGGAGGAACCGTTCCTCCATGCAAAATGGAGGAACCGTTCCTCCATTTAAGGACGAACATTGGGGACATCGCCGTTTCTCCCTTAATGGAGAGAGGGTCGCTCCATTTTTTAAGAGTGTAGGCCCAAGTCCGAGATCGGCTACGTCGGATAGTCAGCCTTACGGCTCACGCTATGAGTCTACGACTCGCTATTCTTAGACATCGCAAGTTCTCAACAAGGCAGACTTTCCAAAAACGTTGAATTGGTAGCCTCTGCCGCATTCTCCTAGCGTTTTTAGATGTGAAGCATCTGATGGCGAAGCTTAATCCGGTGGTGGTGTGCCGCGTGCCCACCCTTACTGCGCATGCGCTAACCCTTTAAAAAAATAAAAAATAAAAAAACCTCCTCTCCTCCCTCTCTCTCCCTCTAGGCATCCCTCCCCGCGGCAACCACACCCTCACTGCGCATGCGCCTCCCCCTCGTCTCTCCCCTCTTACACTCCCCCCCTCTCTCTAGGTATCCCTGCCCGCGGCGTCTACACTCCCACTGCGCATGCGCGTCCCCCCTCTCTCTCCTCTCCTACGCTCCCCCTCTCTCCTCTATGGATCCCTGCCCACGGCGTTCACACTCCCACTGCGCATGCGTGTCACCCCCTCTCTCTCCTCTCCTACGCTCCCCCCCTCTCTCGCCTCGCGACGCCGACGCAGGCAGCGTCTGCTAGCGAGTTTCTTGGTTGAAAAAACCGACTGCTCGCGCTGCACAAACGTTCACTGGCCACCCCGTATATATGGCAATGGATCTTGACCTCCAAGGTGGTGCCGGTGGGAGATTTCTCCTGTGCGTTGTTGAAGAATAAAAATTCGCAGCGTGCGCGTTAACTAAAAGCGGAGCGCTGGTCTCTGTGTCCAGTCGGAGTCTTCTGTCTCTCTTTGCCCATTAGCAGCGATTGGCAGGTTCCAGTAGGAAACACTGCTCCATCACTGCCTGCTTTGCGCCTCCCCAGTTTTCTCTCCTGCGCAACGCTGCGATGAGGGCCAGCGTCAACGCCGCCGCCAGTGTAAGCCTTAGCGCCCGCTGCTTCAAATCTACACATGGTTCCCTTTAGCGGGAGACGGTGTAATTTTTTCCTACAGGCGAAAGCGACGGCATATAGAGCACGAGACGAGCAATTGTAACACTAAGGAAGGGAGTGTTCGGTCGCATGTAGCGAGCACAACATCATGCACGGCGCAGGTAACGAGAGACAGCTGTTGATTTTAGCCAGTGCAGCAACAGAAACCTACAGGCACGCGCCTAACATTCCCCGCTGGAGGCAGCCAATTGAATGCCACTGTCTTCCAACGGCAAAGGTGTGTTGTGTGGAACGATGTCATATACTTCGTGTCCCCTGCTCATCACATCAGCATTTATAGACGCAAATTCCTGCTAGAGCAAGAATTTCTGCGTAGTAACCGATTTGAGCTGCGCACAAGTATATACAGCAGCGAACGAACCAGGACACCAAGCGTATCACGCATACCTATGCTGCCTGGGGTGTGTGAAACCTTGATTTAGGTGTTTTACTGAAGAAATCAAAAGCTTAGGAGGCTTACTATTTAGGTCGGAAACGAACAACTTCGAGCTCGAGAAGATATATAAACCATTCGAAAAATCCCGATGCAAAGTGTGCCCGCACATGAAGGGGACCACAAACACGGCCGAAGCTTACCATTCAGGCTTTCTAGAAAACTTTATTCGAACTATACAAATTGAGGTATGAAGTGCGCGAAATGAAATATACTGGGCTGACACAAATCGCATTGCGCACCAATGTTCAATAATTTATAGCAAGAGAAATGAATCACAGAATTACTCCAAGTGAGCTCGCAGTTCGTTCCCTCTTAAGCTGTCTAACGGTACGAGCGTCTTGTTCCACTGCGGGAACGGGAATGGTGTTCTATATTGGCAGTGAAGAAAACCCACAATTCGCCCACCTGACGTATCGATACTGAGATTGAATGGTGTAAGCCTTCAGTGCACAGGAAATATGGATGGGCTTCCCCACTGCCGGTTGCCTCGACTTAGCGTTTCCGCTATAGGGTATTGAATATCTTCGTGCATGGTTCTTGTCTACCATTTCATGTAGCCCTCAGGGGTAGGGGCGGCAGACCCCCTTCACCCAAAAATGTTCGCCTGCTCCCCTTTGCCCCCTTCACACCCCCAATCCCCCTTGCTCAAGAGAGCATGGTCAAAACACAACACATAAGTTCTCCGCCTTGCTGTCCCCCCTGAAGGAACTCGCTTGTCACGGGTGCTCCCCAGTAAAAAAAGAAAAAAAGACACACCTGGCGCCGCACTGCTAGCCCTGCAGTGAAGTATTTTTCTTACACCATGCCCGGCAGTCAGCAAAATTTCAGGCCAATTCGATTCGCTTTTACTGGCTGAAATGTGCTAGAACCCTGTGTTTATGCAGTCAGCAAAGAAACAAACATTGTTCGGCTTTGTGGTTTATTGAAACCACTGACGGATATACACAGCCGACCCCGAGTGAAGAATTCGCAAACGCCCGCGTCTACTTAGAGTGAGCTGGATATAATTATAGGAACGCCGTCACAGGGTACTCCAAAAGACTTGAGGTGCACGGAAATAAATACACGGATGCTCCCGCATTTCGGTGCCATGGGAATGCGTGCTCGTCGTAGGCGAAATCGAACCCGCGTCCTTAAGCTAAACAGTCGGACTCGTAACCTGCTACTTAGCGGCTCGAAGCGAGCGTATCCTGCCATATTTCCACTTGTAGCCTAATCCAGCACAAGTTCAGAGCAGAGCAAGCGCGGCTGAAAGTGATGGGTTACTTTGGCGACACGTACAACTGCCGCACTGTAATTTTGCCCGGGGTAAATACTGAAGGCGCAGAAAGGAAGTGCAGCAAGACATTCGAGCGGTCTGCGTTTGATTAGTTAGTTTAATTGTGTAGTGTTCAGTTTGTTAGCAATGGCAGAAATAAACACGCAACAAGTACAAAGCAGTTTCCGTGTAATTCCTTTATGTGTGCCTCGTCTCATGCTTTTGCTGTTTATTGCGATGGATTCATGCCCACAGAAGCGCAGCACTTCTGAAATACTACAAGGACAGACTGGTGGGCAGAATGTTGGTAGTGCATAACTCGGAACAGAAGCGCAAAAAAAATTACACAAGAGACGACAGAGCAGACGGCGCTGTGTCCCGTCTGCTCTGTCGTCTCTAGTGTAATTTTTTGCGCTGCTGTGTCCCGTCTGCCCTGTCGTCTCTTGTGTAATTTTTTTTGCGCTACTGTTCCGAGATATACTGAAATACTACATTTCATTGTGAAAAAGAAGGGAAAAAAAAGATTACATTCACAAATACCTCACCAACGCACGTCTGCTCAGTTCGCTCGTGTCGCTCGTGCACTGCCGTTTGTCTGCTTTCTTTTGTCTGTCATTGCAAACCCCTCGCTTTTCTCGTGGTAGCCATGTGCGGGGCGGCAAACACGCGCAAAAACTAAGAGGGACGTTCCGAGGATTCGGTCTTTCTTTTCCCCCGAAGACATTTCGGCCTTTCTTTTCCCCCGAAGTGGTGGTGGTTGTGATTAGAAAGAAAAGAAAAAAGGCACCTAATTTCTGCAGCCCTATAGGGAGCACGGCGCAGTGCCTTGTGGGGAGGGGGCACGTGGGGGGAATAAAGATAGGTAAAAGAAGAAAAAGAAGCGGAAAGGAAGGAGCAGGCAAGCACCCAACAAGAAGGAATGAAGAAGAGAAACAATGACGAAAAAGATTGGGAAACGGTCGATGGAGGTCGAGGACGGGGCACCGATTCAGCGAGAGCTACGAGGCGGCCGGGGATCGCGGACGGCGGCGGCCGATCGGCGAGAGCCACGTGGCGCCAGGAGATCGCGGTCGACACAACCGTTCAGCTTGAGTTCCACAGAGCGAGTCCCCCCCCCCCCCCCCCCCGAAGTCACCCCATCTTCTCGGAGAATTGCGCACCTGCTTTCACGCTTTCCCGCGAAGCCTTGTGAGACCAACACCCGCTGAGGGGAGGCAAAAAAAAAAGACTACAGATGGATGCGCATGGTTTGAAGTTAAAAACACATGGTCCCCTGAGGTGAAATGTTTTCGCACGCCGCATTCGGATAGACGGGGAACTTTCAAATTCAGAGCTTTGGTCTTTTCCGTCTAGGTGGCGCTAGAGGAATATTTTCGTTGTAATGATAGGAATAATGCAGATTGCTCAGCAATCCTGCAGCATCTGTGTGTGATTTGTGTGTATTTTTATATCAGGAGACCGTAACTGCTATATTTCAGGCTACACATGCCCAGATTTCAGCGCTATTCGAAGATTACAACGGTTTTGTTGACGTTTGCGGCACAATAAATTAAGACAATTTACACAGCAAACGGGTTTGAGCCTTTTTTGGGAGTATTGGGCCCGGCTCTTAACTTGCATCCTAAAGGTACTACGCAAAACCCCTACCAAAGGATGTTTTAAGGGGGGTACGCAGGGCAAGATGGCGGTGCCTGTTGAAGCGACAGCCGTCCACTTCGAATCTTTCTAGCCGTGGGCCTGCATTATTAAATTCATTCATTCCCAAATAATGCTGGTATTTGATTTAGATTTGACTAATGAGGCTTCGCTAAGCGTATACTGGCGATAAAACAGCTTCGTTTTCGAGATACACAGTCGATTTGCGGTGCAGAAGGCTTAACCAGGTTTGTTTACAAAGTAAACGGAGTCGAAAAGAGGGAATTAGCGAGGTAACTTTGGAGTTTTTTATTTAACCCATTTCGGGGGCTTGAACTTAGTTCATTGGAAGTTTTTCTGCTTTTTTTTTGAGAGATTTTAAAACGCCCCTTTATACGTGGCCCGAGAGAGGGCCAGAAAAAAAAGGTATTCCGGGCACTATAATAGCGTTCTAGAGACATTTCTTGCAACTATTCATCGCTAGGACATATTACAAAATGGACATTGATGTATTCATGCACAAACATGACATATGCATACAAGCACGCACGACACAGGAATCGAACTCGCGACCACACGCACTGAAAGCAAACATCATGGATGGATGGATGGATGCTATGAGCGTCCCCTTTATAACGGGGCGGTGACATGTCTGCCACCAGGCTCGAAAAAAAACTTTCTTTTTATGGTGGCCTAATGCCTTATCTACATTGATTAAATCTATGTTATTACAGCAAAGAAAAATATAAGTTCACGGTCCATCTCTCTGCTTCTTAAGGCAGAATGACCTTATTTTCCCCCTTCTTCATTTTTGTCCTTTATCTCTACTTTTCTGCCACCAATACTCTAACCGTCTCTTACTTATTTCTATCGCGGACGTGTTCAGCTTTCCATTGTTGTCCCTAAAACCCAAGGCTTCATGTAGACTCGTGTCCACACGTATATCTGGGTGGATATCGCCACATTCAATCAGTACATGTTCCATCGTTTCCTTAGTTCCCCCCACAGCATGTACATTGTTCTTCTTCGTTGCAGAATCTCGCTTTATAGCTACGCGTTTTAAGGCAACCCGACCTTGCCTCAAACAGTAAAGCGCTTCCCCTTGAATTATCATAAAACCTCTCCCTCCTTATTTCGTTTTTTCCCTTTCGGTAGTCACTGAGAGCCGGCTTCTTTTCCATCGCTGTCATCCAATAAGTCCTCTCCGCCTCTCTGACTTTTCGCTTAATGCTCCTTGTTGCCATGTCGCCCACACTGCTAGCCGTATATTTACTGGTGAGCCTCCTAGTTCTTTTTCTCCACTGCGTGCCGACGCTTTTTCTATACAAATACCTGAAAACCTTCCCTGCCCATCTACTCTCCTTCATTTTCCGCAGCCTCTCTTCAAATCTAATTTTGCTCTGAGCTTCCCTCACTTCAAAACCTGTCCATCCCATATCACCCTTTACAGCCTCATTTGTCGTCTTCCCGTGAGCGCCCAACGCGAGGCGTCCCACAATCCTTTGAAGGACTGTGGGACGCCATCATATCCATTACACCACAGCGCCACCACTTGCTTGCGTAGTTTTTCACGGGGGTATATATCTGCAAAGCGGCTACTAACCTGTCGGCGACACCTCAAACATTTGTTCTCGTAGCATCGGCATGTGTTAGCGCTTTCTTCAAGGCCAGTACATAAACTCAGGGGCGTCACGAAGGCCAAGGTAAACGCCTTCAGCTTCGAACTATTCGGTCCGTCGTGTCGTGCCGCTATAAAAATTGTAAACGTGTGCCCTCTTGAGTACTTCGACACTGTTTCACTCGCCCGCAATTCGTGGATACCAGCGTGACAAAAGGTATTCTCAGATGGCCGAACATATGTGCATTCCATGGGCGTATGATGTGGAGCTATTTTCGTTGTTTCTGCCGCGAGCTGCACGCGTCCCATGGCAGCGGCGTGTTCTGAGCTGTACGAGACCGCCTGTGTTTCCATTGATGGGGTCTGTGCCTCCCGCTGCACGGAAGCCCTCAGACACGAGGACGAAACACTGAGCAACACATCTTTATCATTTCAAAACTCTGCCGCGACTGACTGTCAGCGGCCCCTAAGCGCGAGCGTGCCTATGTCCATCGTTCTCGTCATCCACCGGCGTGCTCACCGCTACGACTCCCATAGCATGTAAAAGTTACTCACAAAGATGCCCACAAGCGTGCGCAGGGTGCCTCTTCAGGTGGAAAGGGGCGAGGGACGAAGGCTCGTCGCTGCGCCCTATCAATGCACGGGGCAGACTCTCCCCCCCCCTCCCCGTGTGCACGCCTATGCAGATGCCCGAGTTACAAGGTCATTGTAACGCGCCTGCACTAAGTGCATTTATGGCGCGCGTACTCTCGCGAGCCAAACGCAGGTGCAGCAGCGCCTTCAGAGTAGCTGAACGATAATCTACATCCACAATTAGCACTTATTCGCAATTCGCACTTTCGCGGGGCACACAGCGATTCTATAACTCAAATTCAGTATTTAGTCGCTTTCACACTCGGAGACTACCTACAATCTTACTAATAAACCTTCATTGTTAAACATCACACAAATGCATTAAAGCAAATGTGTAAGCATGCCCCAATGTCAAGTAAAACCACCACAAATTAGCGGTGACAGGTCTCCCGTTAAATAAAAAAGTTAATGCACATGCACTTCGCCCTTGTGAAAATCCATGTGTATGTGGCACTCCTCTTGCACAGATGATGTAGCAAGAATAAAAAATGTAGTATTGCCGTCTTCTTAAACGAAACAGCTGTGATAAGAATGATAAGAAAAACAAGTGTTCGCAATATTTTATTGGAATCAAAACAGTAGCAGTTCTCATGTCAGTGTAAGCATATGTATATTTCCATCTTCTTGCACAGAACCTACACCCAATACAAAACACTAAGAACGTAAACAGTACAGCCCAAGCACTATATATAATTCACAACAGTAAAGCAATATAAAAGTAGTGTGGCAAATCTCATCATAATGCACACTGACATGTGCACTTCACAGTGCGAGTATGTAAACACAATCCAGAGAAATGGGATCTACAAGGAACTTGGTGTCAGCCTGCACATGAAGGCAACTAAGTTAGTACAATAAGGCTAGCATTACTTTTAAGAAATATGCAACCATGCAGGGAGGCATGTTGTAGATTTTAATTGAATTAGTTTGCCCTATGCCATCAAGACATGTCACACATCATCATACAGTTCCGTTTTCTGCAGAAAAGTCCAAAATAGGCCTGTGGTGTTGATTGTAGATCCACTTACCACAATTCGTAAAGGCGTTCAGCCATGACAGCAAAATGACAACATTGCATTCATATATGGCTGCACATACTTACTCACAAATATCTGAAAATGAACGCAGTTTTCTAGAAATATACTTGGGAATTTGTCGCCATTATCACACAACTGCAATATACCAACACTTCTATTATACATAATTACTAGAGCTATGTTTACAATATTCCCATGCCAGCCACTGTCATCTGCAACCTAAAAAGTTCTTCATCTTTAATTCTTCACTTCATGGCTTGCGCATAATTACCACATTGAAAGTTAATACCGCTACCATGGCTGCAAAGTCAACTTGAAATTAGGCAATCACATGCCTAAAATTAAAAATTTCCTACAAGTAGTGGCTGGTGGCTTAGCATATTGGATTCTAGGGCTTGCTATGCCGTGTGGTTGAATAGAATTTGACCACGAATCTATAGAGCCTGTAAAGCAGTCGGGAATTGAGTTCATAGTGAAAGTGTGAAAACAAAACAGCAACACACATAGAAATAGAAATGAAGGGAACAGGACAATGCAGTACTAGCAACTGAAATTTAACACGTGTATGGCGTTTTTAGTCACGTTCATACTCATTCTGTGAGTGCATGGTTCTTTATCTTTGTAATTTTTTCGCACTAAGTGTGTATATCTTTCTGTGGTTTGCATTACACTTCAGGTCCTCGTTAGTGTAGAGTGGGTGAGGCACAGGGCAGTGTTCCCATTATACAGTGTCTTGTACACGAACAAGTGGGTGAGCAACTCTTGCAGCTTTGCCAGAAATGTCTCCCTGAAAATCACACAAAAGAAGGCCATCAAGCTTTCCATATCCAGAAATATGGATGTCTTGGCAAAGACTCACACTTGACTATACAATTGCAGACCTTTAAACAGAACACGAAACAAATGCAATAGTGAGATGCTGCTAAGGAATTTCTTGTGAATTTTTCACTTAAAGTACAGAGGGCAAAAAGTACACAACTGTAATGAAATGCGAAACAGCACCAGAAGTGTACTTTTGTCCTGTGTACCATCATTCGAGTAGTTTTAGCTGTCAGTGAAGTTAGCATTGTAGTGTAAAGGGGTGCAAATTTTTGTATGATTAACCTTGGAGTTAAACGCATTTCAATGGAGGCGTAACTGCTTGAGGCCCACGTACTTAGCTTTAGGTGCGTGTTAAAGAGCCCCAGGCGGTCTAACTTTCCGAAGCCCTCCACTACGGCGTCTCTCATAATCGTATGGTGGTTTTGGGACGTTGCGCACCAACAGTTATTACCACTTAGAACACATGGCACACTAGCTTCTTCATCAACCACAGCTGTTCTGTTTAGGACTGAAGATTGGGCGACTTGGTATTGATTCATGGCAAAATTAAACAGTGCACTTGTAATGACGACAATAGAAGACGTGGACAAAGTACCAGCCTGTTTACCTTGTCAGTAATTGTGTCAACAGTCAGAATACTGTGCGCTGATCATAAACACTATAACAACAAAAAGTAAAACAAAATAACCAGAGGGAAGGAACAAGGTGATTCAACAACGAGGTTCAACAGATTCAGCTGACTTATATCAATGTGATTAAATTAGCCTTGCACAAGTGACACATCTCCTAAATTCCATAAATATGCACATGTAACCTTGGCAAGTTCTAGTGCTGGTATGTGACTTATGAAGTGACCATACCATAAAATGCATGTGCTTCACCAAACACCCTGTAGCTAAGCGCATGTCTTACACATCATATGGCCATCATAATGTGTCATTAACATGACTTACTCTTTCTAGCTAAATGTATACAAGCTCATGATGTCAATGCACCTTGATATGCAATTTAACTTTTTGTGTAGGAGACGGACAAAGTGCCCAATGCAAAATCGTCGTCAAAAAGTATTCTTACTTGCTGATAATATGCGCGTGAGAACAGAATAAATAGAAAACAAATCTGGCCTTAATGCACGCTTTACCACATGACAGCGTGATAACAGCTGTCTCTTTTTTTTTTTTGTTGCTTAAGTGTATACTCCCTGGAAGCACTGCTTCATTCATGCTTTATCGCAAGCAAGGAAATTATGTCGCACAAACATTCAGTTTTAAGGCGCACTCGCTTGAATTGGCTGGCCACGTCAAGCGGTCAGCCAATTCGAAAGACGTATCACACATCGTTGTTATGTGAGCTTAATGGCCTCTCTTTTTTCGCGTTTCATTGCACTTTTGAGGCGACGCAGTGTGCAGAACAGCACCTACTGCTGCCCAAGCGACAAAGGACGCGCAAAGAGAGGAAACATAAGTATTAAGTACCATTTGTGTCCCCGAATGTGCCGCGAACGCGGCGCGCCCATCAGCTGCTGCTCGCTTGAGTCACCGGGCCATTGCCACACCATTGCACACGCAGTGCATGTTGCACTGTCGTCAAACCACACATTTCACGTCCCGCGACGAGAACACAGAGAGGCTGCCGGCATGAAATGTGCACACATGATCGACGCATAGCAGGGTAGTTGAAAGGCGTCCTTCGCAAAACCGACGTTATCCCATGACGGCTTCGCTTCGCTATCACTCACGCACGCCGCTGGGGCAGTGATGCCAACCAAAGTCAACCTTTTATCCAGGGGCTCCGGAACCGGGGGGCAGTGGGGGCCGTCGCCCCCACAGGTTCGGTACCAGTGGGGGGCATGCCCCCACACTATATACTGTTCCAACACCCCATCCCTCGCCTTCTTTTTTCTGGACTCTTTTGACTAGTTCAAGGGCGCTCCCTTCTTTCAACAAACGAGGCAGAATGTTCTGGAAGTCTGTGACTTCTGAGATTCTATTTGTCGGTGCTTTGTCTGCGTAAGCAGAACTGCTTGCTTTCGCCTCGTTGAATGTGCCTTTTATCCTGAAGTGGTTCTCAGGAGGCAAAGGCTGGCTCTCTATTGTGCAGCTCTTGCACGAGCACGTCTCAGCGCCACGACTTTAGGACGCCTCTCGTTCTTTCCCTCTTTCTTTGCTCCTATACAAGACCATGAAAAGCAATGAGATAAAAAAAAGGTCGGTGTATGCCTCATCCCACATAAGCATGATTTTAACCATGAACCTACCCGGGGCGTACCCAGAAACTTCTTTAGGGGGTTCTGACGTCCCTTTATTTATGTTCTTGCTTTTGTTTGTACGGGTGCGCGTATATACACATACAAAATGTAATAATTTCAGGGTGGTGGAGGATGCACCCCCCCCGAACTTCCTACTAGCTTCGCCACTGAATTTATGGCTTGAAATATTCGATTTCTTCCGGTTCGGCCCAGACTACTTTGATTCTTCCGCACATAATGACCGTAGTGAAACTGGAGCAAAATAGAGCATAACGGAGCACAACTGGAGCATAATGACCGAGTGAAACTGGAGCCTCGTGCACAATAACACTAAAAAGATACACAAAGTAATACTGTAATGTCAAATTATCTTATTTCGATCACATTCATGCCATTCTTAAAGGGACCCACAACCAATTTTTTATAGTACCCGTTTTCTTGAGTGCAACGGATAGCTTACCGGTCAGAGCTTGTAATCACGGAATGGTAACGCGGAAAACGCCGTAGAACATTTATCATCAGAATTTTTCGATGTGCGGCGATTATGCAGTCTTAAGGAGACATGCTGCAAACAGTGGATGTGATCGCGATAGCGATTATGCGCCAGCGGTGATGAAAAGTGAAGCCCTAAGTATAAACACGTAATGTTATGTATGTCGAGCCTGCGGTCCCGCGACTACTGCTCTCGGGCGTGTTAAATTATTTTAGAAGAGTTACAGCGCTTTCCTGGGGCTTCTTATGCAAGTACTTTGGCCATACGCAGGTCCTTTTTTGGACTTTTTAGCCAAGCCAAGCTGAGCTAAGCCTTCGAAAACGAAACGACGCTTTTACACGTGAACGACAGTAAGTCGACGGCATTTCGCGTGCCGCAGCGATCGCATCCGCAAACTCGCGTGCTACTCTCCAATGTGTCCGACGCGACGAGAATCGAGCTGCGCTGGAAACGGCGCGCGCATGCGCCACTGCCTCCGTTTCACTGGAAGCCACGAAAGCAGCGCCGCTTTTCATGCTCTACTACTTTTACCTTGTGAGCCGCATAGAAACAAACGGGGATGGACAATAACATACATATTCAAATTTTAAGCCCTTATTCTGGTGTGCATAAAATCATGAGACTACGTACAGCAAAGTTATTAAGACTTCATACTTGTGGTTCATGAATCTTGCGCTAGGCGCGCGACATGCCGGCTCTTGTTACTTTTGAATGCGATTTAAAAATATAAATCCTGCACAGATCGCGAAAAGTATGCTGTCATCTGTCACCATAATTCCCGGTCTTTTTCATTTCCACCGGGATCTAATCACCCGTTCTGGCCAGTTGTGGGTCCCTTTAATGTGAACTGAGCTTTAGCAAGCGAGAAAATATATAGCGAAAAAAATGAAGCATATATGTACTTTCTCGTAATGGTCACAAACACAGTCCGGCCGCGATTCGTCAAAAGCTATTCACTGTGGTACCCTCTTCACTCGTTTTTATTTTGCTCCAGCCGGTGAGCGCGGTGGTAACGGCGGCTGCTAGGTGCAGTTCGACCGCAGTGATGTTGACGTCGTTCTATTCTACATTGGATTTCCGCACACGTGTTCAGCCGCTGTCCCGCAGAGAACTATGGTGCTTAGTTGGTTTTAATAACACGGCCCATTTCTCCTCATTGGCACCCTCCCTCCTGCTCTTCGGATGCGTGCCGACTTTCACGGGCGGTGAGTGGCCCTGCACGGTCCTGCTCTGCCTTGCCTCTCCTCACTGCACGGGGCCTCTGCTCCAGTTATCCCAAAGGAAATCGCCATTAATCAAATCACAAAATGAAATACGCGTGTACATAAACAGTGTTTCTTCAAATGGACGCCTAGCATGCTGTCGACGAAAACGAGGCTTCGCTTTCCGTCGGTTGCTGCAATATACATACGCAGAAATAGCTGCCGCGAGAGCACGGTTGCTCATTTCAGACCCCCTGAAATGCAATCCTGCTTCCATGGCGAGATCTTCGCTGCGAGGTTCAAAGTCTGCAACCACATCCATCGCGGCAATCACGAAAGCCCCAGCTATGCAGCGGCCTTTTGCACACGTGCTGATGCACCATGGCGCCTTCTAATTCGCTGAGAGCATTAAGATTCGTGACGACATCGCTTCAGCACCGAGTCCGGGGCGAGAGAAATTGAGTGGGAGATATTCCGTCTTTGCTTACAAATATCTCCACTAATAAGTCATCTCTTCACACCCAGCCAAAACTGCACGCATTTTTAATGCCCCTGTTCATTTCAGCTGAACTTCATATTTATCGTTAGAGTCCCATTAAGGTCCTCAATTGGCTGTGCGTATCAGACGCCTAAGCAGGAAAGTTACAAAAGAAGGCATTAATTGCACATGTTTTACCCACTACCACGGAAGAGAAGGCGGACAGAGAACATCGACTTCAGTGTCGGCTTCAATGACGCGGTAAGGTACAACGATACTTCCTTTTCTGCTAATAGAGCTCAAGGTTTCATGTTTGATGTTTCACGTATACGTGTTATGGTGGCTTCATTCTAATGAAGCCACCATATGGTATCACCGTCATCTGGTCGATATAGACTCCGGGTGAGGCACAAAACAAAAGAAAAAAAATAGAGGAGGCGCTGCGTGAGATATGGACGCCATCTGGCAATGGCGTCGAGAAACATGAGCTTGTGTAGAACCCAGCGCCACCGCCAGCGGCAGCACCATATCGTCGGCCGAGGGCTTTTTCGTGCATAGCGTCGCAGTTCGCGCATAGCATCGCATTTTCAGCGCTAACCTAAGAAACACTAGGGTCTTTAGAATAACGTATCTATGTATTTTTTTTTGTAAAGGAACACACCACCTACTACTTACGTATTGACGTTGCGCCTCAGATATGCATAATATTTGCTTTTTGATCGACAATGTTCACAAGTATGAACGCAAACGCCTGTTCAAGATGGCTGGGCGTTCAGCAAGTGGTTAAAATTGGCCGGGTGGCTGAATCGGGTGACAGACAGACAGACAGATAGAAAGACCAAAATTTCTGCGTTGAAGTATCCCAAGAAAGACTATCGTCTTTAAAAAAAAAGAGACAGAAGATGCTTTGAGCGAACTAGAAAGGAATGTTTATTCTCGCGGTAGCCTAGAAAAACTTCAGAAAATAGTTTCACCAAGCAGTCGGCGTCATATTGGTAATAGGAAACCTCGTCCTCATTCGTGATAAATTTCCCCACAAAGCATTGTGTTCTTGTTAAGGTTGTGCGCACACACACACACACACACACACACACACACACACACACACACACACACACACACACACACACATATATATATATATATATATATATATATATATATATATATATATATATATATATATATATATATAATACATACACGATGCGACATCAGCCCACAGATGTCGTCGCCCCCCCACACATCATATATACTTCCGGAGCCCCTGCTTTTATCCCTAGATTGACCCCCGAAAATACCCTAGATTGCAACAAAAATCGCTAAATTGAATTTCAAATGCCATTTTTCAGCCTAATTCACATTTAACAAGGCATAAAGATAGTTCTCTGTCTGCCCCAGTTCTTCCGAATCTTATTGATGTAAAAAGAAACATATTGACAGCCACTGAAAGTGTTTTTTCTGCATTTTCTGCGGAGTAATTGCACTAAGGCACTTGCAGATGGCGCGATTTGCTTCAGGACAGACAGATTTGTCAAGTTCACTATGCCCGCTCATGGAAGGCATAGATGTAATCTTTCGAGTGATGTGCAGTCTTGCAGCGCCGTCCTTGTGCTTGCAGCCTTGGAGGTGCGCGGCGGTCGATTTCTAATTTGCACTTTTGTTATCAGCGTTGCATGATTAGCAGTTGATGTACGGGGGTCCTTTTTATACCGGCTGATAGCCATCCTGTGTGCTTTTGATCAGCTTCGTATTTGGCCCAATATTTTGTGACTGTTTTCGCTCTTATGAAAACAGTGTGAAAGAAAGACTGAAAACACACGAGCCTTCTGTCTTTTCCGTCACGACGATTTTATAATAGTGGGTCCGTACCGATTAACTCAACCTGCTGTCAGTCCTATTTTGGTATCTTTCTATCAAAATCTGCTAGACCAGAAGTTATTAGACCTGGAGACGTAGCATGTTGAAGGCACGCGGCGAGCGTGGATTTGGCGCATTCTCATGTGCGTTAGAAGACAAAATGTCACTATGCGCGTTAGAAGACAAAATGTCAAATTCGTCCCCGGACCAGGACGAATTTTTCGGCAACTAAGAAGCTTTTCTTTCTGAGGAATCCGTATGGATTTCCTTGTGGCTTCATGCTACAAACGGGTGGTTGTCTATTTTCCCTTTATTAACCCTTCCGCCACCTTGCGCGTTTCCGCAGAACTCATTTGCATTACTTCTGTCCATGTGCTTCGAGTTGTCGATGGATTCGCCCTCGCGCTGCCAATTGCTAGCTTCCTGGTTAGCTGAATTGGTAGAGCGACCGCCCCAGATAGGCGTTGGTCCCGGGTTCGAACCCCGGACCAGGACGAATTTTTCGGCAACTAAGAAGCTTTTCTTTCTGAGGAATCGTATGGATTTCCTTGTGGCTTCATGCTACAAACGGGTGGTTGTCTATTTTCCCTTTATGTATCTTTGTTTCACAGAGACGCAATCACACAGGGCGCTTATGATGATACGCGCGTGAGTGCTAAACACTTACGATGACAAGGTTGCGTTCCATCCCAGTATTATGCATAATAATCTCGCTTTCATTCATCCCAGCAGAACACCAAATCTCTTTTGAGTGAAAACCAGCCACTAGCAAAAATTATCGTTCTTTATGGCCTTTCGAGTGGAAAGAGCGTGATTACTTAGTAACATCTGTAATTAGGCCGCGCAATGTAGCATTTCCAGAGCCTTAGAAAAATCCCTAGATTCACCAAAAAAAGAGGCCAAATTCCTGAAAGAGGCAGAAAATCCCTAGGGTTGGCATCACTGCGCTGGGGCCAGCCTGCGGTAGCATCCGCTGTCATTTCGGAACTTCTCGCGTTTCTCTTCTCGCGTTTCTTTCTTTTTGCTTTCTTTTTTCCCCTCCGCGCGCGCATGCGTGCGATGGTTGTTCCGCTCTTATCGCCGCCGTTCGAAGGTCAAAGGCGCTTCGTCCCTTTCAGAGCAGCCGCTTGCGGAGAGTCGCGTTTTAAAGACGATAGTCTTTCTTGGGATACTTATACGGACAAATTTTGGTCTGTTTCTCTGTTTGTCGGCACGTAACACGATTGGGCACGTCACACTCCATGCCTAAAGGCCACCAAACTTGATCTGGTGTATGCGATCATACTTTCAGCGTGGTCGAATAAAAAATAAATATTACGCATATCTGAGGCACTACATCATTATCTAGGCATTATACAGTGTGTTCCTTTTATTACAAAATCTACAGATACGTAATTCTAAAGATCCTAGTGCTCAAAGAAGCGACACGCAGTGCACAAAAAACCCGTCTGCCCATCGATTTCACTACGATGGCACAGTGCTGCCATCTGGCAGCATAAGCTGGGAGTTCCGAAGCCGATGTTTCCCGATAGCGCGACAGATGGCGTCCATATCTCATGCAGCGCCTGCTCTGTTTTTCGATGGCGTCCATATCTCGCGCGGCATCGCCTATATATAATCAATGCCAGCCAGATGCGGCCAATTCAACGTATAGTAGGCGCTGTCTGAGGCAAGGCAAAACATAGGAGTACGGCCGGCACAAGACTATCGTCTTTCGGCGACATTTGCAGCGAAGCACGCAGATACACGGCCAATTTTTTTTTCTTTCGTTTTTCTTTTTTCTGTTTTTTTCGGCGGCTTCTTTCAACACCAGGATCTTATTCCTTGCGTTGAGGCACACCGCCTGTGCCCAATTCGTCATCCAAAAGGGTGTATACTGACTGTGCATGCAGTGCCGATAGGCCACATCGAGGGTGTACACGCTCCTACTTTTAGTTTAACTTCGATTTGATGGTAAAACAACATAAGCGAAGTCATTCTGTTGTCGAAATGCATCCATGAACCCGAGCCCAGCGGTAGTGTGCATTCCGTACAACAATGTGCATCAGTCGACGAGACAAAGAAATCGTTGATTAGCACGTTCATGAATTTATTAAGCGCTTTGAGAAACACTTCTTTCGCCCGCGCAGTTGCATACATGCACGCCAGCACTGAAGGCATATAGCTTCGGATAAAATAAAGGGAAGATACGCCCGAGAGAGTGAAATAGGAGTTTTCTGTCCTTGAACTCCATTTGACAGAATGGCGTCAGATCGTCAATTTACCTCCCTTTCTTCCACCTTTTATCCCCATAATTTCTCAAGGAAGTAAAATTGAGGACGCAGAACTTTATTAACACCGATCTTAATATTCCCTAAGGGAGTACGGTCCCAAATGAAGGTAGTATTAAGCCCTTAAAACGCCCAATTCGGCTAGTTTGCGTTTACAGTGTACGAGCTTCGTTTGGCATTTCTGCTAGCTCTATTGAAAAATGCTACGTTGAGGAAATAAATCGGGGGCTCTAGTTTCTCTACGAGCAAATTCAGCCAACAGAACTTCAGTAGCTTTCCACAAAAATGGGCCAAGGTAGCTCCATGTATTGAGAATATCGCCCACTTTAGATCAACATAATTAAAAAAGGAAACCCGCGTACATTAATAAAATTGAGCATTTGGACAGATAATTTTGTCCTCTATACACGACCCGAAAATGAATTTTCTCTCGTGAATAGTTACAGGACAGTCTGCAGCAAAAATTTCTGAATTCGGCTGTTTTCAAAAGCTAAGCATCAATAAAACTAGATGTCCGACATTCATTTGCTCCGTTGAGGAAACAGATAAATGTGTCTTGAAAGCGCTGTGCAAGAAACAGTGCTGTAACTGTAGCAGATTTTTCAAAAAATGGTCACAGCTGAGGCACAGTCAGCCGAAACCGTGTAACTAGTGCTTATTCTTGGCCCATCCATCCCCAAATAGTAAAGGTTGACTTATTTTTAATAGATATATTTCAAATGTACAAAGATCAACCATTTTAATGACATATAGGTCAACCATATAAAACAAGGAGAACAGCCGCCGCGTCAGTTGGAAGAGTGGACAAAAACGGTGTGTTCGTGCCGCCGGAGTGAGACCGCCGCCTTAATTGTACCCTGTGACGGCATAAAACAGAGGCTAGTTCAAACAGCGGATTTCACCCGCACTGACGGCATGTGAGGCCAAATTCGGCGACGGAGCACATTTTAAGGAGCTGTGGTGCTAGCGCAGGCGAATGTTCAGGCAGTGCCCAGTCTGGCCCACTTAAGCTTTCCCACATGAAAGGGGGATATGGTATACGACCGTCTTTACACACGACACAAAACGAAGGCCATGCTTCATGGTGCACTGTCCTCTTGCTTCTTGGTTTCTTTTTTGCCGATACTGCAGTCTTGGCCAAATCCCCTTTAGCTTAGTTGAGGTCTGAAAAAACAACATTAACATTAAAGCGTGCTGCCACTCTCTTGAAGCGGTGCGACACTCTGTGAATGTAAGGGATCACCGAGAACGACCTGATTTGTTCACTTCTTCCTGAACTTTCCATGTCCTCTTACTTTCTTTAGCAAACGTTCACTGGTGGCTGCTATTACAGCATCAGGGTAACTTGCCTGCCGCAATTTTTCTGCCTTAGTCGTGAACGCTTTCTTCACCAGGTGTGGGCAGGACTTTGATATATACGAGGCTTGCCTCATCCAGAGGCAAGGCTCCATGTGCGTAAGCCAGCCATATGTACACCTCAACGATAAGGAATTATCATTTCTTGGCATAGCTTCCGTGATATCACGTACTTACCTAATGTCGCTTTTATTGGAATAGAAAAGCGTACATGACGTGTGGTTTGTATTTTGTTGTTTTCGTAATTGATTGGCATACTGCCCCGTGAAGGTTTGTTGTCATTTATCCACGAATTTGTCTGGCTTTGGGTGTCATTGCTGTCCAACGCGTGTGGTATTCTGCGCAATAGTACGAATGGTTTTCTCGACAGTCTAAAGAATTTTCATGACATCCAGCGCGTTGCGTGAGATCGTTGTGATTTGTGATGTATATATTCCATGCGTGGTCCGAAATAAACTTCGTTTGAAGTTAGCGCTTGTGCTCTCTAAGTCTCCATCTTTTGTGTCCATGTACTATGCGCTACCCAGTCGAAGTTATGCAAGAAAGAGCAAGTGAGAAATAGAGAGTGAGCGAGAAAGGAAAAGAGATAGAAAGATAGGACGAGCGAGGAAATAGAGAGCAATAAATACAGTGAGAGAAAGAAATTTAAATAAACAGAGAAATATGACAGAAAAAAAAAGAAAAGAGATGAGGAAAAAAAGCCAGAAATGAAGAGAAACAAAGATGGCCGCCCAGCTCCACCGTGCTCTGAGGCTTGGCACCAGTAGTGCGAACCTGCCTTAACTGCTTTTTATTTTTATTTTTTTTTTTGCTTTCTTGTCGTAGACACACGTCGCGCACGTCTTTGTTCTGAAATTGTTTGCATTTATGTAAAAAAAATTGCGCTTACATTTAGTACGATGGAGGCCTAAGACACGTTTTGAGTGCCTATATTTAGTGCCTAAAACATTGTTTTGGCAGCCTATTTTTGGCGCCTAAAACACGCTTTTTGAATGCCTAAAAACCCGGCCTCTAGTGGTTACCTCTCTGTGGAAATCCGTTAGAAGTGACTGTGCATAATTGGCGGGCCCCGTGTCATATCCGTATTTAAGAAGTGCACATCAGAGTCATATGCCTGTACGCCCGCACGAAGGCCGGTGTAGCGCCACGGGTCTTACACCGGAAGTTGCAATACAAGATGCGCAGGGTCTTTGCCCTCTCCATTAAGGGCAGGTGGAGGTCTGGCGCCTTCACTTAATGGGTAACAACGTTATTGGTAGTCCTGCAAACCTTTGGACATCCAGGCCGTAGGTCTTCCACGTGGGAACGTATTATTGTCAAAATATAATAAGACAATCAAACTAACATATCCTCCGCGTTAAGCGAAATCCTTCTCACTGACCCTCTAAATATTCTGTTATCTTTTTTCTTTTTTCTGCCTTCTAGCTATTCACATTTAGCATGCTTTCCATTGTCTACCTGTTCTCTATACATGGCATAAGAGGACGCACACACACGTTGTGACTGTTTAATAAACGAGTAGATCGGGCTTGTTGGTACAGATCCATCTTCGTAGGAAGCGCAATACTACACACAGGGACAGCAAGAAAGAAAGAGACCAGAGAAACGCTCAGTTGCAGTTAAGCGCTTGTATAATGTCTTTCTTTCTTGCTGTCCCTGTCTGTAGTTTTGCGCTTCCTACGAAGCTTGTGAATGTTGTAACGCCTTCAAAAAGAAGGGGCTCCCCTCCGAACGTCGACAAAATGAAGAGTTGTTTTATAAACGGGGTATAACTATGTACGAAGTGTGTATATATATATATATATATATATATATATATATATATATATATATATATATATATATATATATATATATATATATATATATATATATATATTGTAGGCATCTATTATGCACTTCATCCTCATTTGAGCAGCCATCAATCATCATCATCTGTTCGGCTGCGAATCATCATCGTTTTGGGTGCGCGCTTCATCATCGGATCCGTGGCGCTTGTTCGCTCCCGAGTTCGCGACCTAATAAACGTCGTCACATTCGAGTCGTCATACGTGGTGGAGGTGCGGGGAGTCATTAACGAAAGAAGTGGAAATTTGCAGGGCGCGGTTTTAGGGGCGAAGCTCCTTAGGGTGTGCGTCTCTCCCTCCTCTGTAGTAGTAGTATCTATCTGTCTATCTGTCTGCTCGCGAGGGCGAGCAGAAATATATTTAGATAGATAGATAGATATATAGATAGATAGATAGATAGATCGATAGATAGATAGATAGATAGATAGATAGATAGATAGATAGATAGATAGATAGATAGATAGATAGATAGACAGATAGATAGAGCAGTCTCGAGCGTAATTCCCGAGTGTGAATAAACTAGCACACGTCCCCTCGTGTGTTAGTTTAATTCACGCTCATAAGTCCCTTTGATTGTCTCTGATAGTATACTATCTTTGAGCGAGATCAAAATAAAAACATAGTTTTCCTTGTGCATTGCATGTAGCGCAATTCATTGTGGATATTATGCAGCGCTGCACGCCGCCAACACGATCGAGCTCGACCAGTGAAGCAAAATTGTTAGAGCGATGAAACTTGCAGTCCACGGCCACAATTCACGCGTCTCGGCTATCCTCTCCTGTTCTTCACCGGTACCTTCCGAAAGGTATAGTTTCTCGACAAATTTTCGCAACGTCGAAGAATCGTCGTTGCGAAAAGCATACGTACATAATATTTTCGATATTCATGTTTCGATCGTGCTGATCGAACCTGCAACATCCAAGTGCAGTGAATTGCGCATGGCTAGAGTCTGAGCATAGCTGTGACACAAGCGCTACTGTACGGGATGTTAAGTGATTGTGTTCTGTTGAAGAAGCAACTGCGCGTTCCTAACTCCGCAAGTAAAGAATACGACGTACTATGTTTGAAAACCATCACCACGTTAAGCATTCGGCCCCCCTGCTGCCGTCGATGGCACTACTCGCTGCTGTAGCGGCCTACTACTGCGTTAATTCCTTCATGCAGCCTCGGTACATAGTACCTCGGAGTGCCGTTCAGGTCATACGTCAATGCTAGAAGTTTTCTGCGGGACGCACAGGATTTCGCAAAGCATCGCTTTGGTAAATCCGTATATAACTATACGGGACATGACGGCACCACCGTCGGTGGCGCCGTCATGTCCCGTATATGTATCTTTATATTAATCAAAGCCACAAAGGAAAGAAACAATTACACCATCTCCCACTAAAAGGAACCATGAGGGGATGCGAAGCAGCATTGGGGGTGCACACCAAGGTTTCCGTTTATGTTTACTCAGCCGTTGAAGCCAAGCGCCGGCGTCGAGCTACCGCTTCCACTACAGATAGACAACGCGAGTCTGCGGCTAGGGTAGCTAGGCTTTAGAGACAACTCCAGTGAGCGGGAACCGACGGAGCGACCGCACGATTCAAGCGAGACTTCCTGGACCGAGCGCACGCGCTTATATGAAATGCGGGAGGGAGAGGGTTTACAGGCGGCAGCGCGGGGGGCAGGAGAGGAGAGAAAGCGACCGAACGCCTGCGTAAACGCCCGCGTAAAGGAGGAGAGTGAGCGCCCGCAGCGCGGGGAGGAGAGAAGGCGACCGAACACATCCGGTAAAGGAGGAGAGTGAGAGAGAGAGTAGGCGCAGTAAGGGTGGTCAGGAAGCACACCGGGATTCAGCTCGGCTCTAAGATGCTACGCACCTAATAATTCAGAATGTAGCGAAGCTTGCCGGCGCGCGGCATCGAACGAGGGACCTCTCGCTCTGCAGCGCGCAGCGCTAACCGCTGAGCCACGCAAGCGCACGTCCTTCAACGTTCCTACGGTGAGCTATTTATATAGAGCGTGAAAGCGTTACCAGCGAGATGGCGCAAAGGGCGCGCTAGGGCGGCCCTTTGCGCGTTTAGGTCGGCGGCCCGCTCGTCGCGACGCGCGCTCTCAGGCGCTCATCTCCCGCGCGTACCTTGTCCCGTAGGGGGTAGACGCCCGCGCGCGCGCGCGCTTATCTCGCGGTGGGGGAGAATAGTACGTCTTAGGCTTTCGCCGGAACGATTGCGCTGTAGTTACCGAGCGCGCGAAGGTCACTTCGCTCGCTGTAGTCGCCCCGTTTGCGAAAAAAAGCCCGCTTTTCAAACACGGCGAAGTAACAACTGTGACACCTGTTAGTTCGTGCTCGTCTGTACCTGTGAATACGTTTCGTGCGTCGTTTTACAGCGAAAGCTGTTATGATATCACAACAAGGGTTGTTCCTGCGCCGTAGTTTTCCGCCGCCGCCGCCGGTGTCCGTTAACCAATATCGCGCGAAATAAGAAAAAAAACACAGCATATCCACGGAAGTGAATTATGATGAGTGGGCGAAGCTGCGGAGCTTCATCGGTAAACCGTTTATCTTCCGTGAATTCTGCCCGGTACATCATCACCGACGTGAGATCGGGCGCGTTTATACTGATGGGTTGATGAGAGTTATGGTGACTGAAGCAATCATGGTTACACCGTGAAATCTTCAGTGGTTTCGCCCAGCAGTAATCAAAGCGATAGTGTGTGTGAAATTTTATTCAAACTTCAACGACCGGTCGTCGTCCATGGTCCGCCAAGCAGCAAGATCCGACAAGCGCACTCGTACGGCGGTCCGCGCAATCGGAGAGCAGCTGCACCGCCAACGCCATCTAGCGTATCTTCACCCAACCGCCATATTGTACGCATGTCTATAGGACAGCGCCCTCTCGGAAACGAGACGAGAACTGGAGATGACGACACCATATCCACGGAGTGAATGATGATGAGTGGGCGAAGCTTCGGAGGTGCGCCGGTAAACCGGTAATCTTCCGCGAATTCTGCGCAGTACATCATCAACGACGTGAGATGGGGAGAATTTATACTAAAGGGTCGATGAGAGTCATGGCGACTCGCAGCTCACTTTAATTTTACATGTACGTTGTGAATTTTTTTATTGTTTCAATCACGCACAGGAGACATCCCACGCAGGCACTACCTTGGAGGTCGAAATCCAGTGCGTACTGGCTACTCAGAATGCATGCCCAAGCCGAGGACCGCCGAGGTGATGCCATAAGGATCTTCGCCCCTCAATATATTCATCATGACAAGTACCGCCATCTAGCGGACATTCGAAGAACTAAACGAGAGGTGGCTACATACAACTACATACATCGGGGACGCACGACCCACGGCTTAAGGAGCTTCGCCCCTAAAAAGCAAATACTACGCATTTCTGAGGCACAACATTAATATGTAAGTGTCAGGACGTGTGTTCTTTATTAGAAAATACATAGGTACGCAATTCTAAAGACCCTAGTGTTTTTTAGGCTGTCTCAGGCAAGGCAAAACATAGTAGTACCGCCGGCACAAGCTGTTTTACAAAGAGCTGTGCTGTGAGCACGGAGAACGCCGCACGCCGACAAGGCTCGGTCTTAAGGTGCTTCGCCCCTAAAAAACTAAATACATAAAAAACACCTATGACAGAATAGGTATCGAACACGGGTCTTCTGCGTGGTAGCCCAGCACTCTACCACTGAGCTACGCCGCTGCTTGAAACTGCGGTGCACACTGACCCTATGCAGGCTTCATGTCGCGTAAGGAATCGCGTTAACGTGTGTTGTAAAGCGTTTTAGAAAGTAAAATAAGAACCAGGCGTCACACAATGCGAATTGCGTAACGAGTGGGGCGTTGAATGCTCCAACACATTACAAAAGCCTCAGGCAAAATTCTCCATCGTCGTCAGCCACAGCATCAAGAAAGTGTACATAATGCGTTACGAGAGTGTAGCGGGTACCGCGCTTTTCTGAAGAATGACGAATAATGGCATAGTAGATGCTTCCCCACTACACAAAATATACGATTGATTTATGGGGTAGTGGGTGCCATGTA
The DNA here is from genome assembly GCA_030522465.1 of Rhipicephalus appendiculatus. Taxonomy (NCBI): domain Eukaryota; kingdom Metazoa; phylum Arthropoda; class Arachnida; order Ixodida; family Ixodidae; genus Rhipicephalus; species Rhipicephalus appendiculatus. The sequence goes on along the minus strand of JALIZH010009723.1, from coordinate 33,374 downwards.
AGTGCGCCTTGTAGTAGTTGCCCCAAGATTGTTTTAAAGGCTCTAAAAAGGCCGCTCTCGCAGCTTTCGCTGTAGCTGTGCTGCGCGTTCCGCGCAGGCCTGGCGGTTTTTTTTGTTTGAGCAGTGCGTCAATTGTCGAGCTGTGAACGTTGTTAGTTCGCTATCGTCCTGTGTGTGTTGTTTCGTGCGTCAGGTGTGCGTGAGCAGCGCGCTGCACGTCTCAATCTGCTTGCCATTCGTCGCTTGACATTCCAATTTAGTTGCTTTCGCATTCATTGCTTCGCCTTGTGGCGAAAGTGTGACTTTTAAATGCGAAGCATTTCTTAGCGAACTTCGGCGACTTTGAGCGTATCTATCTATCTATCTATCTATCTATCTATCTATCTATCTATCTATCTATCTATCTATCTATCTATCTATCTATCTATCTATCTATCTATCTATCTATCTATCTATCTATCTATCTATCTATCTATCTATCTATCTAGCTGCCTACGACTTTGTGCTCTCCTGGCCGTATCGTTAATGGGATTTATACCAAATTTGGTATGGCATAATATGACTGCATGAAGAACATAAATGGCTGGTCATATCATGAAAATCATGACTAACTTGTCATGAAAAGTATATGATTTACATGCCACGCTCATGGCGCGCTCGCGGCCGTTTCGTTAGCTTGATATACACCAAATTTGGTATTGAGTGACATGACGGTATGACGAACGTAAATGACAAGTGGTAATATGGAAATTATGACTTGTCATGTGTGACATGACTTGCATTGCCACGCTCATGGCATGCTCGCGGCCGTTTCGTTAGCTTGAGATACACCAAATATGGTATTGAGTGGCATGACTCTATGACAAACATAAATGACAAGTGGTAATATGGAAATCATGACATGTCATCAGCCACATGACTTGCGTTCCACGCTCATGGCGCGCTCGCGGCCGTTTCGTTAGGCTTGATATAAACCAAATTTGGTATTGAGTGACATGACTCTATGACGAACATAAATGACAAGTGGTAATATGGAAATCATGACTTGTCATGTGCGACATGACATGCAGGCCACGCTCATAGCGTGCTCGCGGCCGTTTCGTTAGCTTGATATACACCAAATTTGGTATATCGCGACGTGACTGTATGACGAACCCAAATGACAAGCCGTAATATGGAAATCATGACATGTCATGAGCGACATGACTTGCATTCAACGCTCATGGCGCGCTCGCGGCCGTTTCATTAGCTTGATATACACCAAATTTGGTATTGAGTGACATGACTCTATGACGAACATAAATGACAAGTGGTAATATGGAAATCATGACTTGTCATGTGCGACATGACTTGCATTCCACGCTCATGGCGCGCTCGCGGCCGTTTCGTTAGCTTGATATACACCAAATTTGGTATTGAGTGACATGACTGTATGACGAACATAAATGAGAAGTGGTAATATGGAAATCATGACTTGTAATGTGCGACATGACTTGCATGCCACGCTCATGGCGTGCTCACGGCCGTTTCGTTAGCTTCATATACAGCAAATTTGGTATTGAGTGACATGACTGTATAACGAACATAAGTGGCAGGTGGCAACATGAAAATCTTGGCATGCATGTCATCTACAATGCCATTTACATGCCACGCTCATGGTCCGCTTGCGTCCAGTTCGCTAGCTTGACATACACCAAAATTGGTATATCGCGACGTGACTGTATGACGAACACAAATGACAGGTCGTAACATGTAAAACATGACATGCAAATTATGTAAAGCATGATTTGCTCCTTCCTGGCTGCTTCGCATTACATCGATTCCCACCGTGCGTGGGATCTGCTGGCTTTTCCTCTTCTTTCTTCCCTTTTTTTTTGCCTTGTTTTCCCATGCATTTTTTCGTTCTTTGGCTTGATCACCCTCTTGCTTCAATCTTTTTCATCGCTCATCATTCGTCACATGTTGTTCTTTATGGTTCTGGCACATATAAACTTTCGGTTCTGCTAAGTAAACTCAGTTGGAAGTTAGCACTCGTCCTTGTTTGTTTATATGTCCTCATTTTCAGTTCGCGCTAGAGCACTATTCTTTCTTACCATGTCGCTTACACTTTCAGCCTTATACTTACTGATGGGACACCTAGTTAACTGTGAGTCAACGCCCTTCCCCTACAAAAAAGCGGAACGTACTCTGTTCCCATGTGCTGTTATTTGATGTTTTTCAGTCTCTCCTCGAAAATAATTTTCAAACCGCTCAAGTCGCCAGAAAACGTGTGTATGTAATACAGTGAAGTACTTTAATTATTGTTACACCGCGCTATTTTTCAGCGTAGGGTAAAATATTGGGTAGTAAAACAAGTTGTGTAGGGTAAAGTCGAGTAATTTTCACCGTGGCGTAGGGTATCTTCGAAAAATCGCTTGGCAAGAATGCACATAACACAGACTAGGATCGCACATTGGGTGTCATGGCCTCTTTACATCGGCCTGCAAAGAGGGTTGCTCTTGTATAATATTAGATGCGAAGCGTCTTATGGCGAAGTTTAATGCGGTGGTGGTGGTGGTGGTGGTGTGCCGCCGATCACCCTTACTGCGCATGCGCAAACCCTTTAAAAAAAATAAAGATAAAAAACCTCCTCTCCCCCTCTCTTCTCTAGGCATCCTTCCCCGCGGCAACCCCACTCTCACTGCGCATGCGCGTCCCCTCCCTCTCTCCCCCTCCTACGCTCCCCCCTCTCTCTCCTCTAGGCATCCCTGCCCGCGATGACCACACTCTCACTGCGCATGCGCGTCCCCTCCCTCTCTCCCCTCCTACGCTCCCCTCTCTCTCCTCTAGGCATCCCTCGCCGCGGCGACCACACTCTCACTGCGCAGAACACAGCGAGAAGATGGACCATCGCATCAACTTTGGCGCCGCCAGGGTCATCGAAACGGAAGGTAGCCGCACCAAAAGGCAATTCTTAGAATCTCGGCATATCCAAAAGACAGCTGGAATTATTAGCCGCTTAACTCGGACACTGTCGAATGTCTATTTACATGGTCTCCGGAACGAATGAAGAAAACTACGGAGCAGCGAGAACGACGGCAATAAGGAGGTAGAGAGGGAGTCAAGCACTACGGAAAGTCGCCAGCTCCAGAGCCGGCCGGGCAGTCACCACCTGAAGAAGAGAAGCAATAAGTCTCGACACGTAGGGGCAGTTTTTAATATTAAAAAATACAGACTAAACATGGCCCGCGAGTCTGTTCATTTGTATAATTTTACCCAACCAGACAGATCTATGTCAAATGTCTTTACCTTTAAATGCTAGATATAGAACCGGACTTTCTTATTCTTCCTATCCATTTGTTTTAACATGAAAGTGCTTTATGCCGGGGTCCACCAAGACCTTAGTGACGTATTTGCGTCACGGATATGACGTTGTAAAAGAACGCTACCAAATGCGAAAGAAGAAACGTTCAGAAAGATGTTCCCCCGCCCAGCGTCGAACCTCCGACTATTTGGCCCGCGATGAAAAGCACCCGATGCTCTACCGACTGAGCTATCGAAGCAGTTGCAAGTCTGTACGAACGTGCCTCATATCTGACACATTCTCTCCCGCACTGTGCTCTCTGTTGGCGAGGCGGGGCGTTGCCGCCGTCTGTGACCGGTGAAGACATGCAATGCAGCATGACACTTATTCGCACGGATAGAGAGCGATTCGTCGACGACGCAGTTAAAGCATGGCGTTCGAGATAGCGCGCCGGCGCGCAATCTTGGAGGCCAAGGTTAAAGCTTCTCGATAGCAGTGAAAAACCCCGGCCGCGCTAGCATCGGGGAGTCGCCAACGCAGTTATGTTCTTTGCCTTTCGCTTCGTGTTAGCGTGTGACAGCTCGTTGTCGGCATGATTCTCGGAGTCGTGCAGCGTCTACGTGCACCAATAGTGTTTCGCCGCCGACTACTTCGGGTGAGATTGCACCGACTAATAAAACTGCTGCAGTAAGCACTGCAGCAAGGCAACGATGTGGAGCGAGACAGATCCTTGGTGGAGCGAGACAGATCTCAGAGGGACGTGGAATGCCCGCACGCGTTCGCGGCTCCAGCTATGAACCTCTGCCTCCCGCGTTGCTGAAGCGCACTGTGGTAGTGTATGCACGAGCGCAGGCATAGGTTACCCTATAACTCAGAAACGCACACCATGCCCTTTCTCTCCTTAATAGACGACGCTTTGAAGACGCCCATATCGAGTACCAGTGGTTAGTGTGTGCTTGTTGTTATGTTTGCGCGGGATGCACGATACGCTGTGTCCAGGTATACGTAAAAAAAATTCAGCTACCACAACGGTTAAATCATGATCATGGGCTGTAGTCGTCGCGATGGAGATGTGCCACTAGGAGTCAACGTCGGTGTGTCCACGTCAAACGATGCTATAGCTGCCAAACACCAATACACATTCTACAAGCTCTCATATGTCACTAAACAATAAGCACCACTTCTGTGAGTACACGTTTCACTTTCGTGTTATACCGATTCCTATGACGGGAAAGATCAGCCATGTTTTTTTCTATTGTATAAGGGTCATTCCACGACGACCCTCTCACCCATTTTGCGACCATCGCAAATGTTTTTGAAAGAAATTGTGTGGATTTGTGGCATTGAAAACAATGAATTTCTAGTATATTGGAGGAAAAAAAAGATTGGGTCACGAGGGAGATTTCCTATTTTCACAGAATGCCGTCAGTCTCGTTTGTCAGAAAAATTTATTCAGAGTGTATCGTTTCTTGTTTGAATACAAAATTTGGCAGACACATTACGCAAAGGTGTTTGGGTAAGGGCAGTTGAAGCTCGGTAACGTTACTGGAATTTTTAAGCCATATACGCCTCCAGAAATTTCGAGAAAAATGTTCTACATTTCAATTTTTTTCGTTACAATACTGCACTACGTATGAATATACGAGTAAGGAATAATTACTCTACAAAAGGTATGTTCTGCGTTAAAAGTATTTTTAGACCACTTAAGTTTCCAGATTTTTCGAGAAAAGAATCCCGAATGTGAGGAAATCAGCATTTTGGCTCACTTTGAGACCATTTACACTACGTGGTGCTCCTATTAAAGATCACCCTTAAACCCCAATAAAACGCAAATAAACATTTTAATTTCGCAAGTTTCGTCATTGGTACATTTTTTTTTTCATGGAAGAAAATTGGTTAGGAAGTTCTGTATTGACGGCAATGGGGAATTTCGATGAGCGAGCTGCCATACAACCAAAGGCGCGATAGCCATGGAAGAAAATTTCAAAAATTATTGTGTTCCTTAAAACAAAAATATAACAATGAAAGATGTCATGTAAAAAGAACCATTCATTTGCTTTTTATAGAGGCAGAAATCTGATTTTTAATAGGAGCGCCGCGTGATGTAAGTTGAATTTCAATATGGACGAGAACCAATTGATTTCTTTTAAATTACTGAATTTATCTCGTAACATTTACAGTTTCTATTGGTCTGAAAGTATTGTTCACGCGAAATATACCTTTTCGAGAATAACTGTTCATTTCTCGGATATTCATATATGGCTCATGATTAGAGTAGAAAAACAATAAAAATCATTCTGGTGAAATTTCTGGAGTCATATATGGCAGAACATTGTAGGCAATATATCTGTGCTTCAAACATTTTACACAAATGCCCTCGATGAATATGATTACCAAATGTAGTTCCGAAACGAGTGCTGATATTCTCAGAATCAATTTTCTCACAAACATCATTGAAACGACACTCTGCGAAATTCGGAAGGACTCCTACGTGACCAATTTTTTTCGTTCCAAATATTCGGCAATTCACTGCTTTCAATGCACTAAATTGGTAGATATTTTGTTTCGGAAAGATCTGAGATGGTTGTCAGAATGGACTGGGACATTTGGCATGGAATGACCCATAATGCATTAGTAGCAGTGTGAATATTCTTGTTGAACTTCTTATGCTTCTAGTGTGAATTTTTATGGTTCCGAATCGCTTAACTGTTAACTACTATGTACGAGGAAAAGTCAAACAGTAAAGGGACTTCTGAGAAAATGTATATTTATTCTGATGATAAAACGACTGAAACATACATTATTTTTCCATGTATCTTCGAGGCACTTCGATGCATTTTGCCCAACTTTTCACAAGTTGTTTGCTTCTGTCGGAGAAAAAGTTTTTTCGTTGCTTCCTGTAATCAATCTCGCGCAGCGTCAATGACTTCTGCATTTGTTGTCAATCATCCTCTGAACACTTCCTTCAATGATCGAAACATATAAAAATTGCCTGGAGCCAGGACGTGGTTGAATGGCGGGTGTTTGTGTAGTTCGATTCCCAAATGCTTGTTTCTGCCGTCTGTTTTGGCAGAATATGGCCATCGCGCGTTCATCTTTCTGGAAGAGGACACCTTTTCGCCGTTTTCCACAACATTGGGATCTGATTGCAGCTTTCCTTCTAGTTAGAGACATATCACAATAGTTCCCTCCGTTCCAGTAGCGCTCTTGATCAGGTGAAATAAACCGTTAGCAGACCTGCCATGTCCCAGAATACTGTTAGCATAATATGACCAGCTGATGGTTGATCTTTATATTAGCTTCTAATAATGATGAGTGTTCGGAACCCATGCTCGAAGCCTGACTTTCCAGTTCGTTATGATGCAACACAGTTTAATCTACAGTAAAATTTTCACTAAAAATCCATTCCCCTCGCGACAATGACGCGTCAATAGTTTACCACGGATGTCCAAGCTCTCTGGCTTATAGTGCGCTGACAATTACTTGGAGGCCCCGTTGTCTGTGTAAAATTCAGCCTGTTTCGTAATATGGAATTCGTCGAACTACGATTGATATGTAAAGTATTCGTGATTCATCTCATTTCCATCACGATACCCTCAACGACTTCCACATTGTCCTTCGTAGTTGACGTTCAGAGCCTGCCCGATATTTTCTCGTCGAAAGAAGTTCTTTCCTGTTTTCAACGCTCTCTCCATTCGTGAATCTTCCTTCGCAATAAACAACTGTTATGTAACGTTGCGCGCATTCGGCAATTAACTTCCACAGGCTTAACACCAAATGACTGTATCGATTTCCTCCTAGCTGCAGATCGATGATGGAGCTGCCATGCCTAAGGCGCTGCCACACCCTAACGACCAACGCAGGATCACGAGTGCATACCTTGAAAATCAAGCGCCAACTCGACGAAGACACAAAACGTAAAGGACTCAGTACGAGCGTTGTCTAACTGATGTTGAGTCAAATATGAACGCACAACAAACCAGCAGCTAACGTGCGCAGAAACCCAGTCAACATAATGACTGTGTTCTGTTTGTTTGCCAAATTGCGAGTTACGCACGCTTAGCTGTTTCGTTAACGTGGCCTAAAATTCCTTCGCATGCACGGGTTTGATTCTTCACGGAATCGCTTTTTGCTTCAGTAAAGTTCAGTTGCTAGCACTTCTTCTGCGTCACTGACCTCTTCTGTCTCCGCCGCGTTCTTACTCATTTTTCAAGTATGCATCTTGTGCAACTCGCCCACCCTTCTAACTTACTGAAAGAGAATGACACGTTCCATCGAAGTCTTGAAAACGACAGTACTTATGTGGAACATGATCTCCCGGCGCTTTTATTTTCTTTTCATTTAACTGGATCTGTTACTGTTGGCGAGCCAGCACGATTTGAGCTATGGAGCTTTTGTGCAGTGCATACGCATTCCATTTCGCGCCTTTGTTGTTGGCATGCGATAAATAAAATGACGCACAAAAAGGATAAGCAGCTGAGGTGTGAATTGGGTCAACGATTATTAAGTCTCAGAAATCGCAAAACAGTTTCACGTTTTTCTCTCCTATTTGAAGCAGGTAAAACTGGACATTGCTATTTGGAAATATGCGCTATACTTCCTAGGTTATGGCTTTCGTCTTTCTTGGCAGGGCCTTCTTCCAGTTGTTCGTATAAGTAAAGGCAGATGTCAACGTATCAGCTTCACTTTTTTTTACTTCAACGTTATGTTCAGTTCCACATCACGCAAAAAGTGACTACTTGCACTACTCTATATGTGTGTTGCGTGCGTGTGTATGTGTCTGTATGTGTCAATTATTACGTGGCCGCCGCGTCGCACCAAGTCATTTTTCGCCATGTCTGCCTAGTTCTCTCGTTTGGAAGTGTTTGGAAGAATTGAACATCGGGAGAAGTAGTCAGCCCGCCTGGGGGCTGGCAGTGATGAGGGTCCCAGGTCAGCGGAAGGAAAGCATGGCAGTTGTAGGCTAATTTTAGCCTTAGTCATTCAGCTGCCAGTGCAGCATGTTAATATATGACATTTTATAGATTTTTTTATTATATTCCACTTTATTTTACTTTTGTTTTATCTTCAGCAGATCGCCAACCCTCCCTTAGAGTTATTACAGGAGCGGGAAATATACGATCATGGAAGGAAGGTAATACAATGCTAGTAAAACATGAGTACCAAAGAATAAAAAGTGCACGAGTGTAATGACATCGTCACGCGAACATATCGGGAAAATGGGGATGAATAACGTACACAATATGCAAATATGGCGATAAATTGCTTAAAAAACAAAAAAAAAGAATAAAAAAGAAAAACACAACAATAGAATGTAAATACTTTCACCTTTACGCGAACAGTGTAGTTCAATGAACATGGGAGCACTGACATCAGACTTTCAATACTTTCTAAAAACTGTTCTAGAGTAGGCTGTGCTAGAGAAATTGGATCAAGCCCATCCCATTCACGAATGACGAGAAAAATAAAAAAAAGTTAAGGTATTGTTATTGCGGAAGTATTCTTTGAAGTTTAGGTCGTGTTTTGGGCGCGCTTTCCTCTTTTTCTAGAACAGCCAAGGTTGAGGCATTACACTTAAAGCAGCCATTCAACAATTGGTAAAACAAGCATCAACCTATGTATTTTTGCACCGTCACAGAGTGCAGATAACTCTTCTGGGTGGAGAAGCTTGGCAAGGGAATCCGTTTGATTGAAGCGGGTAAAGGCAAATCTTGCCGCGTTGTGCTCAACGTTCTCGAACATAGATATGTTACTATTTGTTCAAGGGAAAAAATATTAACGTATCTGTGCTCGAGAACATAACTCTGCAAACAAAGCACCTGACCTAAATATATTCGTCTATCTCAGCATCCTTCCTATAAAAGCGATGTAAGATAGTAAACGCTTTGTATATGTGGTAGCGCAACGTAGCGTCCGTTTAAGGGAAAAAAAACCTGTTCATTCCCTTTTGTGTTACCTCGTGCACATGCACAGTGCCTTTGAGATCATATTAACAGTAATTGCTGTGGTATAACATCCAAAAACAAGATATGATTATGAGAGACGCCGCAGTGGAAGAATCCGGAAATTTCAGCCACCTGGGGTTCTTTAACGCGCACCTAAATGTAAGTACACGGGCCTCAAGCATTTTTGTCTCCATCGTCAATGTGGGTGCCGCAGATCAGATAATATTAGAAACCTTAAATATTTGTACTGTGTCGCTGTGCGAAGGATGACACCATTAAAGGAGTTTGACGTAATAGTTTCTTGTTTTCTGCTCATGTTCGTTACGACCGTTTTTTTTTTCAAACGTAAGAACCATCTGCCAGTATCGGCCACCACTAGGCTACGTTGCATAGATAACTGTTGAGGGCGACCTCATTGTCGATATCTTTTGTTTGAGTGTAAAGGATGCAGTCATCTTCAAGCAATTTAATTTTAACGTTCACCGTTTCGACGTCATCTATGAATAACAGGAAAAAGAGCGGAGCGAGCAAAGACCCCGCGGAATGATCGAGAGGACGTCAACACTGTCGGGACTATGTCCTTTGTACTGCACAAACTGGTAGTCATCTGGCAGGTAATGACTATTCCAGTCAACTATGGGAACAATGCTTAGCTTTACAGCAAAAGATGTTATCAAACCACAGCAACGGCCGTTTTTGGAACCGTAATACTACGCCGGCGCCGCCGCCGCCGCCGCCGGTGCCCGTAACCACCATCACGTCCAAATAAGAAAAAAAACACGAAATAAGAAGAAATATCCAAGATAGAATGAGTTTCCACCCTGTGCCCTCTCCGTGGCAGCCCAGTATTCCATCATAGATTCGTGCCCGTGTTTAAAATCCGTCGCAAAACGACGCTATACAGGTTTCATGTCGTAAAGGAATGACGTTCGCATGTAATATAGCGTGTTAATAACAGCCGGACATAACAGAATGTGACTTCCCTAATCAGGCTCCACACAATGCGAATTGCGTAACGAGTGGGTCATTAAATGCGTCCGACCTATTACAAAACTATCATCCATAATTCTTTATCATCATCAGCCACTGTTTCAACAAAGTGCATATAATGGCTGGCAGATGTGAACTGGGTACTTCCCTCCTCCACGGAATAAAGAATAATGGCGTATTGGGTGCTTCCCAACGTGAAAAAATTACGATTTATGGCGTAGTGGGTACAGTTGCAGGTAGCCGCAAGAGAGTTTACAAGGCGCTCTAGAAATGCCGCTCTTCCAGCTTTCGCTGTGAGTGCGCTGCAGTTCTGCGCACGCCTGGCGTTTTTGCTTTGAGTTTAGTGATGACCTTAGAGTGAGACACGTGGTCGACGGCCTTCGAGAAGTCAAAAAAAGAATTACGTCGATTTGTGATTGTCATCTACAGCCTCGGCAAGTTGAGTCGCAGTAGATAGACCACTTCCAAACCCATCCATCGGTTGAGTATGATACTGTTGAGTACGGCACCATACAGAAACCACTTCGTGTTTTTAACGACTCTCGCTGAGCTTACTCTGAAATATTTTGCCTAGCCTCGGAGCATCATACAGCCGCCGCTATCCAAAGCATCCTTCATAGGCACGAAAAGCCAACAAGCCGATAGAAATTATTTGGACACCGGGGCATACAGATGTGGCCGGGGGGCAATACGGGGGGCGCACGACACCACTGCTTCTGCTGGTTGGTCGATCAATCTTTTTGTGCCACCACTCCTGACGGTGAACCCGTATGAGCTCTTTAGTCAAATGGCTCCCTAGGTAGCCACAATGTACTATGTACGCACATCGCTACATAACACTAGTATACAACGTCTTACGCAGGTTACCCTACCGGTCCTCATTTCGAGCAAGTCCACTTTCACGCTCTCAAGAGGTATGCATCAATAAGGTATTCGTGAATTCTGCTTACACACCACACTCTAGCAGCGCCGCGACAACCCGACAACCAGACCTTCACCGCTTATTATGGCAGAGTCCTGCATCCGATAAAGCGCGAGTGGCCATACAGGCTTTGCATTGCGCGAATTATCGTGAAACACTGCTTGCGGGTCCGGACACGCAGCCATAGGCGTGCGCATGGGGGGGGGGGTAGGGGGGGGAGGACAGCCCTCCCCCCCCTTCTTGTAACGTAAGATGAGGGCGCGCAAAGTCTCTCCCTCACATTGACTTAATAGGGACGGGGGGCGCTGCGACGATCTTTCGCATACTGAATATTAATGCGAGGAGTCTCAATAATAAACCTCCTCATTTTATACACTTGCTTGCTACTTATTGTCCTCACATTATCGGTGTCGCGGAAACTTGGCTTCACGGTGAGATTTATGATTCGGAAGTTACTCCACCAGGGTTCAGTGTTGTTCGTGCTGATGACAACACGGCCGAGGTGGTGGCGTTTCTATCTTCTTGAGGTCTGATTTGAGCTTTTCTGTACTGAAGTCGCCTTCAGATACAAAAACTGTGTGGTGTAAGGTTCATATCGCGAACACTCCTCTAAGTTGTCGGTGTATTTTATCGTCCCCCCCCGGCTCATCACTAGAGCAGTTAACGGTACTCAGTAGTATTATGAACCAAAAAGGCTTTTCTTCCGGTAACCTAACTTGCATGGGTGATTTCAATGTGCCCGGCATCTCATGGCAATCACTCTCTATTCTGGGTACCGATTTGTCACTTCGTAGGAAGTTGGTTAATTTTTCATTAAGTTTAGGACTAAAACAAGTTGTCACTGATGCCACAAGAGACAGTGCTATACTAGACTGCGTTTTCCTGAGTACCTTACTTTATACAAGGGGCTTTACATCTCAAGTCATTAATGGTATTTCCGATCGCAAAGGCATATTAATCTCTCTTAACCACAAAGTTCCAAAACGTCGGCATGAATACACAAGTTATCACGACTATAGCATGGTTGATGATGTGTCTATAATCTATACTTTAAGTAGCGAGTTTGATAAATTTAATGAAATTAGGTATACTGGTGATGTGAACAGTTTAGTATTTTAATTTTGAAAACCCTTGTTAAGAAATGTGTTAAAAGATATTTCCCAATAAAAACTAAACAGAAAAACCTTGAACTTCCGTAGATAACGAGAGAATTACTGCATTTAAAGCGTCGACTGGCAAGACTAAGGCGTGCAAGTCGTAATGGCAATGTTCTGCGACGAGCTGAATTTATGCAGTGAAGCAGGAGCTTCGCAGAAAAATAATAGCTGCTAAGGACTTCTTGTTTCATGATTACTATACCAAATATGGTTAAAAATAGCCCTAGAAAATTTTGGAGCTCAATTTCGCCTCATCAATCAACCAATAACACATTCGTCCTTAGCGAAACTTCTAATAGCGAGCCGCAGGTCATTGCCAACGCATTTAATGAATATTTCACGTCTGTATTTACCATAGATAATCATGAAATTCCTTCTTGCAGTGCATATTGTGCCTCGCTTATTTCTATTGATAACGTGTCTGTGTCTATAGAAGGTGTTCTGAATTTGATTTTAAATGTTGATCCAAAAAAGTCGTCGAGTCCCGACAATGTTAACAACATTTTTCTCCATCGTTATTCTTTATGGACAAGCCAATACATAGCAGTCATTTTCGAAAAATCATTGTCAACATCAACTGTACCATCATCATGGAAGAATGCACAAGTGCTTCCTCTACACAAATCAGGTAGTAAGCAATTTCTGTTAAAGTACAGGCCTATATCATTAACCTCTCACTCATGCAAACTACTAGAACACATTTTCTTTAAACACATCATCAATTTTCTTGAGTCTAACAGCATGATCTCCAGTGCACAACATGGTTTCCGGCGTGGATTTAGTACCATCACGCAGCTGACAGAATTCACACATGACATATCTTTAGCTCTTGACTTACGTCTTCAGGTGGACGCATTATTCATTGACTTTTCCAAAGCATTTGACACTGTCATCCATTCAAAACTACTATATAAGATCAACCTTTTGCTAAATAACCCTCTTCTTGTTGACTGGATTAGTAGTTTTCTTTCAAATCGCCGTCAATACGTATCTTTTAACACTTTCCATTCGTCCGAAACACACATATCTTCCGGAGTGCCCCAGGGATCCGTGCTAGGGCCGTTACTTTTCTTATTGTACATTAACGACCTACCCGGCGTAGTTTCCACTAAAATTCGTCTTTACGCTGATAACTGTGTCCTGTCACATGTAATCTAATTCACCTGATGATCATCAAACACTCAATGCTTCATTCTTAAACTTTTGCAGGTGGTGTCAGAATTGGCAGATGAACATCAATTTTCAAAAGACGGCTGCCATGTGTTTTAGCAGGCAGAAAGCCCCATCAACGTTTAATTATTCGTTCAACAATTATGTAGTACAGCGGGTCCCACAATATAAATACCTCGGCCTCCCTTTCACCAGAAACTTATCATGGTCTCATCACATCGACATAACTTGCAACAAAGTTCTGAAAAAACTCGGATATCTTAACCGTTCATTACGTTTAGCCCCAAAGGAAACAAAACTTTTAACATACAAAACCCTCGTAAGACCAATCCTTGAGTATGGCGCCAATGTATGGTACCACAACAAAATCGGTGATATAAAACGCATCAAATCAATCCAGAAAAAAAGCGATTCATTTCATTTACGGACGCTATGACCGTAATTTCTCACCGTCATCCCATCTAACTCACCGATGGTTTAACTTCACTTTCTAAAAGACGCGACACCGAGTCTCTGAAACTTTTCCACTCTTTCTTCAATTCGCCGCAATCTTCATCGCACAACTACATTAACACCTGCCAAAACAACATCCACAAGAAACAGCCATGCACTCAACGTATCTGCGTTTCATCATCGCACAGACTTCTTCAAATACACTTTTTTCCCCCCGAAGCATTGAAATCTCGAATACCATGCCTGGTCACATTCGTTTGTTGCAGAAAGATGAATTCTTAAACGCACTAAAAGATGGTATACCGTGATCCTTGCTTCTTGTATTATGTTGTTCATATTACTCTGTTTATGATTCCTCAACCGCCTGTAGTGAAATCACAAGCGTTTGATGTTTATCACGCCCACAGAACATACCAAGCAGACTGTTATCTGTTACTACAGGTCGGAAACCGAGGGGCAGTATTCCGAAAAAAATTACACCATCTCCTGCTAAAGGGAACCATGTGTAGATGCGAAGCAGCGGGCGCTAACGCTTACACTGGCGGCGGCGTTGACGCTGGCGCTCATCGAGGCGTTGCGCTGGAGAGAAACCTGGGGAGGCGCAAAGCATGCAGTGATGGACCGGTGTTTCGTACTGTAACATGCCAACCACTGCTAATGGGCAATGAGAGACAGAAGACTCCGATTGGACACAGAGACCCGCAATCCGCTTTTAGTCAACGCGCACGCTGCGAATTTTTATTGTTCAGCAACGCACAGGAGAAATTTCCCAACGGCACTACCTTGCAGGTCAAGATCCAGTGCCTATATATACGGGGTGGCCAGTGAACGGTTGTGCAGCGCGAGCAGTTGGTTTTTAAAGACGATAGTCCTTCTTAGGATACCTAAACGGAAAAAGAAATTTTGGTCTGTCTGTTTCTCTGTTTGTCGGCACGTCGCACGATTCAGCTAGCTGGCCAAAGTTTAACCCCCTGCCTTACGACCTCCAATCTTGACCGAGGGGCATGTGTTCATACGGGTGAGCGTGGGCAAATAAAAATCAAATATTACGCATACCTGAGGCACAACATCAATACCTTAGTACTATTCACAGTGTTCCTTTAAAACAAAATCTATAGATACGTAATTATAAAGATCCTAGTGTTTATTACCCGGCGCTGAAAATGCGGCGCTGTGTACAAAACAAGTCTCCGCCCAGTGATTTAACTTCGACGCTGTGGTGCTGCCACCTGGCAGCAGCATAGTTCAACACAAGCCGATGTTCCCCGATAGCGCTGTAGATGGCGTCCTCTTCTGTTTTATCAATGCCAGCCAGATGCGGCTGATTCATCGTAGAAGAGCGCCGTCTCAGGCAAGGCAAAACATATATGGCCGCTTGATGAAATACGACCCACTCTACAAGACATGATCAGAGAACGCAGAGAAAAGACCGACGACCAAATTTCAGCGTAGAAACGCCGGCGTCCGTCTAAGCGTGCCCGGAAAACGTCCGAAAAACGAGCCCAGCGGCTAGCCCAGCTATTAAATTGTGGTACTCATGCAGTGCATTCGGCACAAGACTGTCGTCTTTCGACGACATTTGCAGCGAAGCACGCAGATACGCGGCCAATTTTTTTAATGAGGAAACTCGCTAGCACACGCTGCTTGCGTCGGCGTTGCGAGGCGTGAGAGGGTGGAGCGTAGGAGAGAAGAGAGAGTCGGAGGGGACGCGCATGCGCAGTGGGGGTGTAGACGCCGCGAGAGAGATGCTTTGAGGAGAGATAGGGGGAGCGTAGGAGAGGAGAGAGAGGGGAGGGGAAGCGCATGCGCAGTGGGAAGTGTGGTTGCCGCGGAGAGGGATGCCTAGAGGGGAGAGAGGGGGGGGAGCGTAGGAGAGGAGGTGTGTGGAGAAGGTTTGGGTATGCACAGTAAGGGATGGTCACGCTGCACACCGGATTGAACTCCGCCATAAGATGCTTCGCATCTAAAAGAGAAACTCCTCACAGAGATTATAGCCATCGCAAACCAGTTCTGTTTTGTCATCAGAGGTGCCAACCTGAATAAGGTAGTTGCCCGTGTGCAGCGACAAGCAAGACCACCTGACCGCAGAGCTGCAGTTGTGGAGCGCCGAATGGCAAATGAAACACGGTACACGACAGCGGCAGCACACTGTGATCAACTGTGCAACAGCGAGGCGGACGGTATTGCAAGCTTCTTATCAAATAATGGAGGTTCAACTTGAAACATGACCATGCAATTTATCCAGTCGGCCAAACCTTTAACTACACCGCTCGAGCCGAAATTTTTTTTGCTGTGTGTCTTCGCCGCATGACTGAATTAAGTTCCAGACAGGGTGAGCGCAAGTGCGCATGTATATATAGAAACGAAGCATATACCCAAAAAAAAACACTCCTTCGCAACTTCGTTCCATCATGTGGCGCTGACACGCAGAGAAGTTGCCGCTGCGTCCGGTAGTAAAACATTTCGGTGGTTGTACGTATATGCAGTTCCTTTATCATTTAATATTGCGATAGCAATTATATGGACACTCTCGGCTGCTTTTCGCCGTCATTCTCCGTATATATATATATATATATATATATATAGAAGAAAAGGGGGGGGTTGACTCACAAGCGAAAAGATTTCTTTATTTGACGTTTCGGCCGTGGGCCCGGCCTTCGTCAGAATGAACTATATATATATATATATATATATATATATATATATATATATATATATATATATATATATATATATATATATATATATATATATATATATATGTTGTGACGACGAAGAGCGACACTGGGGGCTGGGCGCGCGGGGATCGAAGGAAAAGAGAGAAAGACGAAGACAAGATTAGAACAGCTGGCCCAGGAACGGGTGCTGTGTCTGTCTCGTTCTTTACAATGGCGCAGTTCGACAAGTGAACCTTGCGGCTGAAGCCACCTCTACGTGCTCCTGGGTCGTCGGCGTTGCGGGTCTCTACGTCTGAGGAACGCCGTCCACGCTTCCTCGACAATGGACACCAGGACCCTGCTACAGGCCGGAAGCACGTACGCCACCATTCGAGGACGGCGTCCAGGCCTCCTCGGTGGCCCAAAGGCAGCCATATCCCGGCGTCGGCAGGACAGCGCACAGACTTCTGTTGCCCGGGAATGCCGCTCAGTCTCCTCCTTGCGACACCTTCTCGCCCTGGACTCATGCAACGTATGAGCCTCCAAGGGAGGCCGTCCAGGCTTCCTTGGCCGTGGATCTCGCTGCCGTGAGTGCTGCTAACACTGCATACTCCGCGGACGCGAATCCTGGCTATGCGGGCGCCTCACCCGACAGCGTCGCGGAGCTCATGCGTGCCATCACGCAAATGACGCAACAGCTCGACCGCTTGACGTCGTTGAGCTCCTGCTTCCGGCCTGCCAACTTACCACCTCCGGCTATTTCGGAACTTCCAGAATTTTCCGGTTTGCAGGACAATGCCGACGCTTGGGTACAGATGGTCAATGCACTCGGCTCGCGTCATGCCTGGCCTGACGATCATAAATGGCTCGTTGCCATAGACCGCCTCCGAGGGGCAGCCAAGGCGTGGCACAACTACGACGGCGTCAAGCGACAGTCATGGCCGGAATGATGTGCAGCTCTGATTGCTGCTTTCGGCCCGATTCACTATGACACCACCGACGATTCTTACACGTCATTGACCAAGGGCGAAGCTCGAGAAGACCATCTCCTCGAGGCTGGAACTGCAGACTGCTCTTCACCGGCAGACAGCTTCGCAGCTTGCCCCTGGTGTAAGCACCGGACTGTGGTCGTGCTCACCACTTCGTGTCTCGTACTCTGCATACGTGGCGGACATGAGACCGTTGCTACCAGAGGCCGAGACCTCCCTGCATCTTCAGAAGTCGTTGACGCTGCCCTCGAGGACGTCTTCGCTCGGAGACATGAAGCGGCCTGTTCCTATCCCACCGTCGTTCCAGGTAACAGGTCAGCCAACGAATTTTAATAACTGGATGAATGCTAGACCCCCTGGCGGCGGCTGACAACACTTTTCATTCGTCGAGCTCGGAAATGCCACTCCCAAGTTCAGCATTGTCACAGCACACAGAGGCTACGGCTCCGCTCGCACCTGATGCGTCATACCGGGACACTGACTTACCGACGAATATCAAGAGCGAGAGGCTTCGTCAGCCGTTGATGCAACATCCTCGTTGGTCAGCGCAGGCATGGGAGACACAAGGAGGCGGCGATTCAATGCTGAGCGATGTCCCGGTCAATGACTTGCAGATAAAAGAACGCCTTATCCTCACAAACGACCTTCCCATACCGCGTGAGCCTCCTCCTGACGACATCGCTTCCGACTTCGGTGACGTCAACGAAGCCATGACGACGAGCATGGCTGAAGTCATTGTTAGCCGAGGACTGGCCACGCAGCACAAGAATATTTCATATGACACGGCTGCTGACCCCTGTTGGCGTGACCTCGTGCAGCAAGACAGCTACGTGCAGCAAGACAGCCGTCAGCGAGACCTACGACTTCGATGGCACAGCCAATGGCGGCCGCCAGAGTCGCCACCGGCAGCTTTCCATGCCGCATGCCAGCGTGGCCAGAAACATCGATCGCAACGAGAAAGCCGATTTCGCACGCCACAGTACGCTGAGGCTTCTCAAGCCAAGTCGCAACGTGCCCAGGACCGACCATCGTGGTGGAGCCAGTGCCGCCCACCGGAGGCACTCCGGGCAGGTCTCCCGGACCGACCGCTCCGATGCAGCCAACACCGCCCACCGGAGACGCTTCTCGCAGATCTGCCATCCTTTTTGCAGC
Source organism: Rhipicephalus appendiculatus (assembly GCA_030522465.1). Classification (NCBI taxonomy): domain Eukaryota; kingdom Metazoa; phylum Arthropoda; class Arachnida; order Ixodida; family Ixodidae; genus Rhipicephalus; species Rhipicephalus appendiculatus. Next base: position 14,656 of record JALIZH010009723.1, on the reverse strand, counting down.
GTGGTCGGGGCCGACCACCACGATGCAGCCAACCCCTCCCACCTGAAGCATTATCGGCCGCTCCGCTCACCTCGCAGTTATGGCCGAGTGTGACGACGAAGAGCGACACTGGGGCTGGGCGCGCGGGGACCGAAGGAAAAGAGAGAAAGACGAAGACCAGATTAGAACAGCTGGCCCAGGAACGGGTGCTGTGTCTGTCTCTCTCTCAATATAAATATATATATATACATATATATATATATATATATATATATATATATATATATATATATATATATATATATGTATATATATATATATATATATATATATATATTGTTATGACAAAGAAAGACACTGATGTCCGGGTGCGCGGGCAGCTGGAGCGCAGCAGAAAAAGACGAGGGGAATAAGAACAGCCGGCCCAGCGTACTATTGCAAACAGGCCGAAACCATAGAGCACTTTTTCATAGAATGCTGCCCGGTATCAAAATTTAAGGCAAAGATTTCTGACACCACCTTGCCGAAAACATGGGCTTGAGCTTTCTGGAACGGTGTTACTCTCCCAAGGGGCGTCGGCACTAGGTCATTGCAACAGGGACATCAATGAGGCGCTATTTAATTATATAAAAGAGTCAAAGCGACTGCCATGCTAACATCACATGTATATACTTATTACCTTAATTTCTTCAGTAATTTATATCAGGTATTTTTACTCAAATTTTTTTTCTTTCCCCTTTTAACCTTTTCTTTAACATTTATTTATATATATTTTTTGTTCTTTACCAAGCCATAAAATACCGTAAACAAAACTAATCTTTTCACTTATCTAAAACCACTGTCTCTTTCAGGCTTTTTCCCCCCTATCTCTCTCTCTCTCTTTCCGAAACCCCACTGCCGCACGATTCATGGCCGATTCCCCGTGGTGGGTTGAGCCATTCATCTAGGATCCAACCAACCAACCAACCAACCAGCGTACGAGCGTTGTCTCTTGGTTCTCTCTTCTGCTCACTACAATGGCGCAGTCCACGAACTACGAACCGTAAGCGCGTCCCCGTGGATCATCGCTGCTGAGGGCTTTCCTTCTCGCGAACGCCGCTCACGGTACCGTGATCATGGAGCCTGCGACCCTTCTACAGCCGGGAGTACCTATGCCACCAGTCGAGGACGGTGTCCAGGCCTTCTCGATGGCGCAAGGGCAGGCTTATTCCGGCGTCGCCAAGACAGTGCATGGCCTACCAATGCCAGGGAGTGCCGTTCACGCTTCCCACTGTGACAACGAGTCGCTCAGTACTCCATCGACACCTGAGCCGCTTAGGGGTGCTGTCCAAGCTCCCTCGGACAAGGATCCCGCCCGCATCAGTGAGTACGCTGGTCGCCTCCTACACCTCGGACGTCACCACTGGCTCTGCGTGCGGTTCGCCCGAAAGCGCCGCCGAGCTTTCCCGCACTATCGCGCGACTCCGCGTCGCAGTCAGCGCCGACGTCCGCGCGGTTTCTTTCGGCCTTGCCAGCGTTCTACTCTATCGATGCCGCGTTGGCCGCAGCCGCCTCGCACGACCACGAAGAGGGCTCACCAGAGAGCCGAAGAGACCTCCGATACACCCTCGCGGCGCTCTCATACCAACTCAGCTGCGTGGACGTCGTCATTCTCCGCAGTTTCGCCTGCCGTATCACCACCACCGGCTCCTTTTGAACTACCGCAGTTCAACGGATTTCAAGATGACGCCGACAACTGGGTGGGGACGATCAACGCTCTTGGAGCTCGCGAGTCATGGACATACCAGAAGAAATGGTGTGCGGCCGTCGACCGCCTTCGTAATGCTGCCGCGGCGTGGCATCGGTATGAAGGCAGTCCTGGACTGAGCGGAGCGCCAGGCTGATAGCTGCTTTCGGTACGAAATCACTACCACCTCGCCGCCACCGCTCCATCCAACCTAACTGCTCCCGAGTATAGAGCTCAGGAGGAGCACGACCTCGAGGCTGCATCTGAGGAGTGCAACTCACCTGCAGGCAGTTTCACGAACTGTCCGGGTTCCCACAAACCTCAGAGACCAGGCTCACTGCTTCCGGCCTGGGACTCTACGTCGGCATCTCACACCGTAACATCAAGGACAGACGCCGAGACCACATTCCCTTCCCAGCGGCCGCCGACGGGACCTTCAGGCTGGCCAACACTAGAGCGCACGGAGGCGCCGGCCTGCTCTGTGACAACCTAAGTTCCCTCGGAACCAATTGGAAACGAAGGACAACCAACCACTTCAGATTTGACCCACAGTCGGAAGCCACATCTCCAGAAGTCGTGGCAGTCATTGGCCCAGTGTGCGCACGTTCCCCCACGTGCTAAATACCGTCTCCTGGAAAGAAGCTGAGGTACCTACCCCATCAAAAACTTGCTGGTACAGGGCATGTCTCCAGCTGATGACACGGCTTCTGACCAGGAACGACCTACAGCACGCGGAACATTGTCAAGACCTGCCAGTCCGACTACCTCAAGGAGCACTACATCAACAGTGCTGCAAGATCATGAACTACGTAGCAGCTCATTCCGGGAAATCGCCAACTCATCGACGAAAATGCCTCGTACAACAACTCGCTGCAGCTCGAGCCACCGTGAAGAGCGCAAGAGATGCCATATCGTGCGACACTCGACAGTTCCGCAGTTTGCACATATTGTCCCTTCAGCAGTTCTGCATTCTCTTCCACTTTCAGAACTGCGGCGGGCCGAAGTTCAGCGCTTTGGTATGGACCTTCAACCATGTGCGAAGTCGCAGCACGGCCGACGTCGACCGCCGCGTCCACAGCGACATAGTGACTGGCTTCCGCGAAACAGCCAATGCCGGCCGCCAGATCTACGTCTGACAAATGCCCGCAGAGTCTCGCTGCGTAGCCGAGACCGACCACTGCGAGTTAGCCAGGGTCGCCCACCAGACCCACTTACCGCAGATCCACCAGCCCAGTCGCGGCGCAGTCATGGCCGAGTGTTATGACAGAGAAAGACACCGATGTCCGGGCGCGCGGGCAGCTGGAGCGAAGCAGAAAAAGACGAGGGGAATAAGAACAGCCGGCCCAGCGTACGGGCGTTGTCTCTTGGTTCTCTCTTCTGTTCATTATAATATATATATATATATATATATATATATATATATATATATATATATATATATATATATATATATATATATATATATACAAAAGCCACAAAGAAAGTGAGATGGCGCACAGTGCGCGCTCGGGCGCTCCACTCGTTGCGAGGCGTTGGATCCCCTTCCACTTTGGCCTGCAGGGCGTACTCGCCATTGCGCGGGCGCGCTTATCTTGGGGTGGGAGGATGGGGGGCAGTTTTACTTCGCGTGCTTTCGTCGGCAAAACTGCGTTTAGGTTACAGAGCGCACCAAAGGTCACTTCGCTCGCTGCAGAGGGCCCGTTTCCGAAAGAAGCGTGCTGTTCAAACACAGTGAATTAACAGGTGTGACACTTCTTTGTTCGCGCTCGTCCTGTGTATACCTGTACGTATGTTTCGTGCGTCCTTTGCGCTTGAGCAGTGTGCTCCAAGTTTCCATCTGCTTGCCGTTCTTCACGAGAAATGCCAATTTTTCGCTATCGCATTCATTGTTTCGCCCTTGCGGCGAAACTGTGACTTTTTTGTCAAACCAGCTGAGTGAACACAGCAAACTATCAATTTATTTACAACCATTTGTTTAGGTTATGCACCCAGCACAATTTAGGAAAGCTTTGTGGCAGAATAGGAAGCTATAAGCACGCGAATAATGAGGGCATATTTATTTTCACTTCCACTGCAGACTCCAATTTGGAGGCCACAAGAGCGTCACAAATTGTAGAGGGCTTGTTCACGGACGACTACGAAGATTTGTCATCAGAAACTGCGCAAGTTGACCTGAGCATCCCACATGAAGACGCCCCCTCGCAAGCATTGCAAGTGAGCGAACCGCAACCTCCAGCCACCAAGGCGCCAAGTCGCACACAGTCACCGGGATCGCAGTCCGAACATCTCGACGCGAGCAGCTTCACGCAAGATGTAAGGAGGAACCTGGTTCCGCCCTCCAATGCACAGCTGAGCAATCGCACGAGTGCGAGGAGCAGCGCTCAGCATACAACAAGAGGCAAGCGCCGCATACTTTTCTCACACTATCCTCGAAGAAAGCAGCGCCCGTCTTGTCATCCTTTTTAGATGCGAAGCATCTTACGCTCGGGGCTGTGTCCGTCCCTCCCGCGTCCCCCCGTCCGGCGTCGCGCATCCGGCCACTTTCATGAAGTAGGGAAGCAGCCACTATGCGAACCAGAAAAGAGTAGTACAGTAAGGCCGTCAACCACCATCACAGTCAAAGAGAGTCATGGCAGAGGGCACAGAATGGCTGCTTAGCCACTAGGCAGGTGTGGGTGCAAGCAAAGAATAACGCGCTCTACCGGTGGCGTCTGTCGCCAACATTGACTCCCTTCCTTGATCATCCTTGCATGTGCTTGCGGGGGCTTTGTCCGTCCCTCTTTCCCGTGTCCCACAGCTCCTCTCCTACGCTCCCGCCCTTTCTCTCCTCTAGGAATCCTGTACTCTACGGAAAGGCGCCCACGTCCCGTTGACTCCATTCCTTGATCTTGCTTGCATGTGCTTGCGGGGGGCTTTGCCTGTCCCTCCGTCCCACGTAACACACCCCCCTCTCTCTCCTGTCCTACGCTCCCCACCTTTCTCTCCTCTAGGAATCCTCTACTCTACGGAGTGGCGCCCGCGTCCCGTTGACTCCATTCCTTGATATTGCTTGCATGTGCTTGCGGGGGGCTTTGTCTGTCCCTATTTCCCGCGTTCCACACCCCCACAGCGCATGCGGGTACTCTCCTACGCTTCCCCATTTCTCTCCTTTAGGCAATGCTCTACTCTGCGGAGAGGCGCGCAAGACAGGTGGTGCGAAAGCTGCATACTTCGCTGGGGGCGCCACGGTAGTTCCGCGGTATCAAAATGACGGAGCGCGCGCGCCTCATTCTCTCTCCTGTGCAGCGCCGCGATGAGCGCCCGGGCCGCTGGCGCGAATCGAGAGCGGCGACCTTTCTCCCGCTCAAGCCAGTCATCACCCCGCTGCTTCGCATACATACATGGTTCTCTTTAGCGGGAGATGGGGCAGTTTTTTAGATGCGAAGCATCTTATCCTCGGGGCTCTGTCCATCCCTCCCGCGTCCCCCCGTACCGCGTCCGGCCACTTTCATGAAGTAGGGAAGCACCCATTATGCGAACCAGAACACTGTAGTAATATGAAGGCCGTCAACCACTACCACAGTCATCAGAGCCATGGCCGAGAGCACAGACAGGCTGCTTAGGAATGGCTAGGCAGGTGGTGTCTGTTGCCCCTGGTTGACCCCATTCCATGATCTTGCTAGCATGAACGGGGCTTAGTGAAGATGGCTTAGTCCGTCCCTCCTTTCCGCTTACCGCCTCCCAAACCACCACAGCGCATGCGCGTCCCCTCCCTCTCTCCTACGCTGACCCCCTTTCTCTCCTCTAGGAATCCTCTACTCTACGGAGCGGCCTCCGCGTCCCACACCCCCCCCACAGCGCATGCGTGTCCCCTCCCCTATCCTCTCCTACGCCCACCCCCTTTCTCTACTCTAGGTATCATCTACTCTACGGAGCGGCTCCGGCGTCCCACATGCCCACAGCGCATGGGTGTCCTCTCCCCCCTCTCTCCTCTGGGAATCCTCTACTCTACGGAGCGGCTCCCGCGTCCCACACCACCACAGCGCATGGGCGCGTCCCCCTCCCCCCTCTCTCTCCTACGCTCATCCCCTTTCTCTCGTCATAGGAATCCTCTACTCTACGGAGTGGCCCCCCGCGTCCCACACCCCCCCCACAGCGCATGCGCGTCCCCTCCCCTATTCTCTCCTACGCTCACCCCCCTTTTAGATGCGAAGCATCCTATGCTCGGGGCTATGTCCGTCCCGTGTCCCGCGTCCCTCCCGCGTCCTGCGTCCGGCCACTTCATGAAGTAGGGAAGCGCCCATTATGCGAACCAGAACACTGTAGTAATATGAAGGCCATCAACCACTACCACAGTCATCAGAGTCATGGCCGAGAGCACAGAGAGGCTGCTTAGCAATGGCTAGGCAGGTGGTGTCTGTCGCCCAGGTTGACCCCATTCCTGGATCTTCCTTGCATGTGTTTGTAGGGGGGCTTAGTCCGTCCCTCCTTCCCGCGTCCCACACCGCCACAGCGCATGCGCGTCCCCTGCCCTCTCTCTGTACTCTCCTACGCTCACCCCCTTTCTCTCCTCTAGGAATCCTCTACTCTACGGAGCGGCCTCCGCGTCCCACACCCCCCCCACAGCGCATGCGCGTCCCCCCCCCCCTATCTTCTCCTACGCTCACCCCCCTTTCTCTACTCTAGGAAACCTGTACTCTAAGGAGCGGCGCCCGCGTCCCACATCCCCACAGCGCATGCGCGTCCTCTCCCCCTCTCTCCTCTAGGAATCCTCTACTCTACGGAGCGGCTCCGGCATCCCACATCCCCACACGCATGCGCGTCCTCTCTCCTCTAGGAATCCTCTACTCTACGGAGCGGCTCCCGCGTCCCACACCCCCCACAGCGCATGCACGTCCCCTCCCCCCTCTCCTCTCCTACGGTCCCCCCGTCCTCTCCTCTAGGGATCCTCTACGGAGCGGCGCGCACCACAGGTGGTGTGACAGCTGCATACTCCGCTGGGGGACGCCACGGTAGTTCCGCGGTATGAAAATGACGGAGCGCGCGCGCCTCATTCTCTCTCCTTTGCAGCGCCGCGATGAGCGCCCGGACCGCTGCCGTGAAATGAGAGCGGCGACGTTCCTCCCGCTCAAGCTAATTATCTCCCCGCTGCTTTGCATCCACACATGGTTCCTTTTAGCGGGAGATGGGGAATTTTTCGCCCACGTTTTGTTTTGATCGCTGCATCTAAACGAAAATGCTCGCTTCAAACTCTTTTGTGTGCCTAACCTACCTGCAGACATGTTTTAAAGTAGTGCATACGTACCACTTTCAGCTTCAGTCTGTATTTGCTGACTTAAACGTCAAAGTTTGGCGTCGCTGTAATGAGTAGTCAATCTCGTATTGCAGAAAAGTGACAATGGACAAGCTGTCCAAGGAACTACATGTATAAGTTCTCTGCTTTCAATTACAGCTGGTAATCCAGCCGACGCCAACCTTGCATTTTTTTAGAGAAGGCTACAGTTTGCACGTTCTGCAAGGGAGAGATGCAGCACTAGAAAAACAACGTCTGGACTTGGAAGAGCGAAAGCTCGCGCTTGAGCGACAGAAGCTAGAGCAGCACATTGCCGAGTGGAAAGCTCATGCAGAAGACCACGCTGAACGAAGCAGGCTTCAGAGGCAAGAACTTGCTGCAGCACGAAAGGAGCGCGAAGCAGAAAGGATTATGTTCCTGGCACAGCAAAATGCCCTGTTCGAAATGTTAAAAGATGCTTGTTTGTTTGTCGCCTACGAGAAGCTGGCTCATACCCACAAGGGGGGATTGGCCACACCGACTATTGTTGGCTGCCACACGAAATAAACTTCTTTGTCTGCAGAACAATCATTCACTTGGAAACGGTGTGCGTTTTGCAACGTCCTTGTCCCCATAAGTGTATGACACATATCTTGTAAAGCAACTTCGAAGTGTTCATTTCATGTGAACAAAAGTACATTTATTACGTATGACAAACAACCGATGTTTATACAACCTTTGCTTTCGGCTATTATGCAAAACCAGGTATTCTCGCAGAGATGGTGCAATAAGATGAAAAAACATGCCCACTTGGTTCCCATAAAGACACGTATGGCAGTTTGCTAGCATTGTTGCTACTTTGTACATTTGGGGTTCATTCTGTAGAAAGAGTTTTATGATTTTTTTGTACTCCAAGAAGGAAAACAAGGTAATTGCCTTGCCAAATCCCCATTCCACTGCCTGCCTTACAGTGTTCATGGGTGTATGATATTCTTGCTGCTGTTCGCTGAGACGTGCACCAGCATATGGCCGCATCAGCAAACGGCCGGAGGGGGGTACGCATGATCACCATATATGGTGAATGTATTGCCCTGCACCAGACGTACAGCCCACTTTCACGAAGTATTCCTGTAAAAGAGAACGAATTATTAGTCTGTTTATCTTCGCAGTGATCACACCGTTACTGCGCTATATGGATTGAGAAGACCGAATGAATAGCCTTTGATTACCTGCATTATGTCTATGGCCGAAATATGGGCCATCAAGGTCGCAGGCGATGCCGTTCGCACACATAACAGCCTGATACTTAACGACGTGTTGCCTTTTAAGGCGAAAGCCTTTAATGTCTCATGCTCACTTCCGCCCGGAGTCCGTCCGTTCATCCGTCCGTCCATCCGTGTCCATCCGTCCGTCCGTGCCCGTCCGTCCGTCCATGCCCCCCCGCCTGCCCCCTGTCATTTCAACGTCTCGCCCACCAGCCGCCGCTCTATTGTCGTCGCCAGTCAGCTCCACGTCAACTCGACCAGTCAAGCAGCCGTGTTTTGGTCAGACTGAACTCGGGTTCTTCTCCGCTCGGCCGCTCCGCCGCGTTAGAGCTAGACTATATAGTTTAGATCATTGAACTTACGTTTTGGTTGTACTTAGGAGTGGTTTACCGTGTGCAGTGAACTTTTTACTAAGTGTAATTTTGTGTACAGGCGTGAACAAAAGTGTGCAGACCACGGGATCGCATGGCCGAATGCATGGCCGCGCCATCTAGCGACGTGACGCCTGCTGCGGTGCGCATGCGCGTCCCGTCATATCAGTTGGCCTCTCATACCGCTCTGTCTGACGCGGTTTCGGCGCTCTTAGCCAAAACGACAACTGGGGGTCGCTTTCCTTGCTCTATAGAATCTGTGCCGTTCATTTATGTAGCGGATGCGACGTGGTCGGTTCCACCGCCGGGCTCGCGTGGTTTTTACACCGGTTGATTAGCCGAAGTAAGCATAGCTAGTATCGCATTACCTGATGAAGCCAAGCACACAAAATGAAGCTTTCTCTGCCCAGCTAGCCTTTGTCGCGTTAAGCCAAGTTGCCTAGTTAAGGTAAAGTAAGTATAGCCGAAACTAATCAAACATAGTTGAGCACGTTATCACCTAATGAAAGTCAGGCATAAGTAGGTTTAATTAAGCCTAATCCAGCTTCATGTTTTCATGTTACGCGAAGTAAAGCTTAGATGAGTCCAGTTGAGTCGAGGTAAGTATAGCCAAATCTAATTAAGCATAGTTGATCATGCTATCTCTTAATTTAGCCGAGCGTAAATTAGCTTAAATAAGGCAAACCTAACCGTGGCCAATTAATCCTAAGTCGACTTTCTCATGAGCCCAGAGAAGCCAAGCCCAGGAAGATACCAATTACTCCTTATCGACCCCAAACTAATTAAGCTCATTTACGTCTAATTAGTGTTAGATAAGGCGAATACTAATTATGCCTAATTAATTAGTAGTATGAGATCCAACCAAACACACCCTCGATACTTGGAGCTTCATGTGACATAATTACGCTAATTATGCATAACTAAGCTAATTAGGCAGGGTCAAGGTAAGTATAGATAAATTTGATTAAGCGTGGTTGATCATGGTATCATTAAACTAATTGGATCGTAATTAGGCCTAATTAAACAATATCATTAAACCCAAATAAAGTAGTTGAAGTCGAATCCTCATGTGCTCAGAGAACCGAGCTCAAGGAATATACTAATTAGCCTACTCCTGACCGAGTCGAGTCTCATTGAGCTAAATTTGATGTAATTAGCGTTAACACTAATTATAATTATTTGTGATTAATGTGTGTGACATCATTTTGTGTGCTTGGCTCCATCAGGTAGTGCGACACTAGCTATGCTTACTTCGGCTAATCAATCGGTGTAGAAAACGACGCGAGCCCGGCGCTGGAACTGGCCACGTCGCAGCCGCTACTGAATGAACGGCACCGATTGTATGGAGCGAAGAAAGCGACACACAGTTGTCGTTTTGGCTACGAGCGCCGTAACCGCGTCAGAAAGAGCGGCGTGAGAGGCTAACTGATACGGCGGGACGCGCATGCGCACCGCAGCTGGCGTCACGTCGCTAGATGGCGCGTCGATGCATTCCGGCCACGCGATCCCGTGGTCTTCACACTTTTGCTCACGCCTGTACATATATAGTTTTCACATTAATTCTTTATTAAATGTCTCGTGTGTTGGTTTGTTAAACCAACTGCTTTGTCAAAAAAAAATTGAAGGACACTTTGTACATTCCAAAGTGTGCACAGCGAAAGCGTGTGGCCATTCGACTGACTATACCATGTCTTTTTTTTCTTTTACGCTCTCAGTGGGATAACACAGAAACCGAACGTGTGCGTGTTTTCTTTTTTTTCATTTTCTACCTTTAATCCGCAGAGAGACGCGAAACTAATCTGCCTCCGTTCGCATGTGTTCGTATTTTCTCGCACTTTGCGCACCGTGCAGACGCCATCCGAGTTCCAGCGCTTACATTGATGGACACTTTTTAAATTCCAAAGTGTGTTCCGCGAACGCCTGTGTCCATTGAGACGGCGTCGGTCAGAATGATTCCAAACGCTTGGCACAGCGACGCTACGCAAGCAAAGCGCGAGCGCTGTAGAGTCCGACGCGACCGGCGTCCGATTGCGCACCCCAGCGGTCACTTGGCTTCCGTGCCAGGGCGAGGACGGACAGACGGGCGGATGGACGGACGGACGGACGGACGGGCGCACACGGACAGATGGACGGACACGGATGGACGGACACGGATGGACGGACGGACGGACGCAGACACGGACGGACGGATGGACAGACACGGACGCCGGACGGACGTGAGCATGAGACATTAAAGTATTTCGCCTTAAAAGACTCAGTGGGTCAGCCATAGAGGGCCGTTATGGACCAAAAGAAGAACTTTGCATCACAACACCCAAGGTGCTCGTCTGCTTCTTCAAGACTTCTCGAAGAAGTTTCGTAGCCTTTAGGGCGAAAGCCTTTAATGTCTCATGCTCACGTTCGTCCGTCCATCCATCCATCCGTCCATCCGTCCGACCCGTCCGGCCGTCCGCGTCCGTACGTCCATTCGTCCGTCCGTCCGTCCATTCGTGTCCGTCCGTCCGTCCACCCGTGTCAGTCCGTCCATCCGTCCGTGTCCGTCCGTCCCATGCGTACGTGTGTCCGTCCGTCCGTCCCTTCATGTGTCCCTCTGTCCGTCCGTCATTTCGTGTCCGTCCATCCGCCCGTCCAAGAAAACAAAAAGACATGGCATAGTCAGTCGAACGGCCACAAGCTTTCGCCGAACACACTTTGGAATGTACATACAAAGTGTCCTTCAATTTTTTGTGTCCGGAGAAGTACATTCGCTGATGGTAAGTTGGTCGGCAGATGGGTCTGGTAGTAGTACCGTCAACGAAGCCCCAGCATTTCGTCAAAGGTGCGCCTCGATCATTTTCAGCCTGCTATTCAGAATGTATTGCAAATATGCGACGACGACAACCAAATGTTCCGTAACAGCAATAACGTACGTGTTTAACCTTAATGCGAAAGCGTGTATGCACCTGGGCAAACGTATCGCTGTTCACGAGGTTCACCCAACGATGATTTTGTCAAATAAAGGAGATGAACGAATGTAGTCTCGATGTGGCCGGAAAAGTGAGGATGCTACGCTGGACATGACGGCAGTGTGTCGTCCAAAAATACTTTCTAAATCACACCACCTATTAGGATATGCAAGTCACCGGAGGCCTAAGAGGAGGGCTTGTTTGCCAGGTACTTCGACTCCCTCAATGCTCTCAATTATATCGGGTTAACGAAAGCAGATGCCAGCTCATCAAAGTGCTCGTTCTCAAAGCGGAACATTCTTCGAAATGCGTCGTCCTCGATGCTTGCGATGTCGAGCCATGCATTGATGGATAAATACTGCCGTGGGCTGCGATGTCCGTCAATCGCCTCTGGCAACGGCACAAAAATATCCTCTCTCAGCCCAACTCAAAGCACTGTATAGCAGGTGGTCGCAGAGCAAAGCTGTTGTCCTTCGGTTGATTTTCGGCATGTTGCGCAGCACAACTCGATATCTTCGTCGTCTAGAATCTCTTTGCACTACGCCATATAGCAACAGTTGCCTTACGTTTGGCTTAGACCGACATACGCAATCTGTAACGGTAGAATGATTTTTTCACTACATTTTATTTTTCCCCTCCTTCTTGTACAGTTTGTTTTCTTTCTTTCCGTTTGTATAAAATGTTTATTTTGTTTTCAGCTTTCAAGCAGACTTTATTTTTTAGTCACTTGAGGCGTTCCGTGCGTTTGACCTAACACAGCCTGCGTTTGACCCAATTCTCAAACTCTGCTGATCCTCCGAACGTAAGAGCAGCCTACCAAACGCAGCTTGGGGACGCAGTGTGTTGGGCCCCCAATTCTCAAACTCTCTAATTTTACGTCTACTTTCGCCAATGATATGTAAAAACGTCTCGCATATGTGTAGAAAAGGCGGTACGATGTTTTTATTTCTTATTTTAGTATTTTTATGTGCATGTAGGTGTTTTTTTTTTGTCATATTAAGACAGCCGAGCAAATGGGTTTCTAGCAGACGACACCCTCCGTGCACGCCGCGATGCCGCTCCCTGCCGCCGCCGCCGTCCTCCGCGCATGCGCTCAAGAGCGCAGCTGTTGAACAATTTTGATGGGCCTCGACAGATGGCGCTGCGCGTTGTGATCAGCTCCGGGAGAGGAGAAAGCATGTGCGAAAGCATGAACACGGAGCGAAGGGGGAGAGCAAAAGAATGAGTGAGACCGCCGCGTATGAGTTGCAAGGTCTGTCCCCAGCTAATGCGTGGGCGGGCGGCGGAGTCGGTGCTCCTCCCTTATCTTATTCCCTCACTGGTACTACTTTCGCGATTTTCTAGTCCGCCGGCAAACGCCGATCGCTTATTCACTTTGCAAATATCAGATGAAGGTGCCATGGAGGCCAAATGGCAGAGGCCGGTGTACTGTGCGATGTCAGTGCACGTTGAAGAACACCAGATGGTCGAAATTTCCGGAGCCCTCCACTACAGCGTCTCCTATCATGATATCTTGGTTTTGGGACTAAAAACACGAGGTATTATTCATCTGCTTTATTCACAAGACTTCGTGCGTTAACATTTAGAAGAGCTGTCGGCGTTGTAGTCGAGCAAACTAAGCTGTTGATAGTTGCTCCTCGTTTTTTGAGTTCTTCGATGTTTTTTTTCAGTTTCCATTCCAAGCAAAAAGACGGCCATTTACTTGTACTTTGTCTTACGTAAGCCTTAACCATTCCCCTCTATCGCAGTTTTCTTTCGCGACGTTGCACAGTTTTCTTCTAATTTTATGCATGCGAAACGAATAGACCTCGCTTATTGAATAACCAACCACTTTTTGTTTGGTACAAAACTAAAGTAGTTTACTTGGTCAAGATAATCAAGCAACCTAAGAATTATTCGCCTATTTCTTCATTCGCTTTCTGTAGTTCTACCAAGTGTATGGATACGTTCAATACCTGCAGTCTTTATGTCTTGAGCATTTCCACATATTGTCTTTGATACTAAGTTACGGAGCATTGGGAATGACTCACTTTGCTGTTCCTGACCACCATAGGCAATCAGGTTTGACCTCCAACTTCTGTTCTCTACTTGTACGACTTTCCTGTTCATGCCTTTGATGTTGTTTTCTAGTTCCGCTATTCACTTTGCGAAATCAGAAACCTGGTCTATTTACTGGTCTGCTTTTCCAGACCAGTAATTTTTAGGGTTTCTTGTGGATTGCAGTTAGTTTCTGGTTCGTCATGGATTTTTGTTTCTTAATTTGTTTAATGTCCTGTTCGATTGCTTTTAGTTCCTTGGACAAATTTCCTTCTGTAGGCCCCAGATTAGAGTCTACGTCATCCGTCAGTGACAACAGGAAGCGAAGATAATTAGTCACGCTAGCAGCTACTTCGCACAGTAACCATGGGCACGACAGCAAAATTAGGCAAACATATTTGCTATGGTAGCCCTTTCCCTATCGTTTGGTCACCTGTACGAGACACATGATCGGGTATGAATACCGCGTGATGGCATTGCTGCCTTGCCCACTGTCAAGCGCTGCGGTGATGAGGCACTTGATAGTCTCGTTGACAGGTGTTTCCGCCAGCGGCACTGGTGAATCCAACGACGTCAATCTGGCTCCTTTAGAAACGATGTTTAGCCGATGAAATACCACCGGCATCTCCTTTTCTTGATCGGCGACTGAGCAGAATTCTGGCGATAGTGGGGCGTTGACATTCGCTGATAGCACCGTTGTGATTAACCGCAATCCGTACAGGAACATAATAGGATGTGATGACCGCATCATAGCACCACTGCCAGCCCCACAAGGGTCGAGGTTTGCCGTTTCTCATAGATGAAATTTATTGTCGTCATGTGCCGGTATACGCTTTCTTCATCCTTTTTTACACCGCCCTCCGCTTCTCTGCGCTTCCCGAACACGTGCCCTGATTCGCGCTTTGTGGGATGCAGTAATCCTGACAGGCGCACTATAAAAACTTTTGAGAGTATCGCTGAACACTCTTCAGAGTGTTCTACTCTCGAAAAACATCGGATGGAGTGAAATGAATGTTTAACTCTGTATGCAAGCAGAGAGTGAAAGCGCTTTATACTCTACCTCTCTGGCAGGGTGGAATGCT